>CM026897.1:69052749-69146660 GCA_015227895.2 Colaptes auratus | reverse complement strand
TCATTTCAGCTGAGAGAAAGGGAGATGCTTATTTTCTCAGTCCTGTGTGCTTTAGGGTTCGGAAAAGGTAATAAGACTAAAGAAGCAAATTAAAGGTGCTCACAATCAAAAGTCCTAAGCATTTTACATATGTATTTCACACCAGCTGTGCCCCCTATTTAACAAAACAATATGAGTTCATTTTACAATTACCTCTGTGAACTAGAAGGGATTTTCAGTACTTCTATGGGCATAAAAAGCCACAGGTGATAAATGAACAAATGAAGTTCTTCATCACCAACTCTCAGAACACATTTAAGACCTTCCACAGGTAATCTGACCAAGCAGTTTGGGAGCTCCCCAGTGTGACAGATCTCTCAGGTGTGTCTGCAGCAATGTCAGCCCTGGGGATGACCAGCTGATCTTCTCCACTGTAAATGTGCCAAGATGCCTCTCAAATGTTGATGGAGTAATAACAGAAAGCCAGAGAGAGACAGAATGCAGGAAACAATGAAGGCACTGACGTAATAAGGCACTGGAAAGCTGCTGCTGCTTCTTCTTGACCATATCAATGCTGCATCTGACATTTTGCTGGAAATGAAATTCAAGTGGAGTTTTGCTAATCCAAAATGTCCTATATGCTCTTAGATAGGAAAATATGTGAAAGTTGTGCTGGCTAGGAGACGTTTGGTACACTGTGGAAGAAAACCTATTCCCTTACTATTTGATCCATAGATGAACCTTTAGGAAAACAGAAACCTAAATTAGTGGTCAGTGAAAGGCTATTATGGAACAAAAGTGATTTGAATACATCATTCAGGGTATTGCCACTGGGCAGATTTGAGCCCTCCATATTTGCATTCCTTCTTGACAGTTCATCTCAATCTTTCACTCACTATTAAAGGTTCAGGGAGTGTTTGTTCACAGGAAGGTTCATTATCCTAAATAGAAACCACCTGTGCCCTGTAACTGGCCCTTGAGAATCGCTGTCCTGCTCACTTTTGTTTTACTGTCTTGCAGTGCATATAATGAACTAAGCAGGCTGATTCAATAGAACTGTGTGTGAAAAATCCAGAGCTACTGCAGAATCCTGAGAGAGTGGGTTATTTAATAATTTTCAAAGATATTTCCTATTGTTTAAAATGGATAATTTTAAACAATTAATATTAAATTGTTCTTGCTTTAGCTTTTATATTACATTTAGAGTGCTGGTGGGTTTTTATCCCTAGATTTATGCCTTTTTTTTTTCTCATTTCTAGCTTTCAGATACAGATTAGCAAGCTTCTATGACTGGAATTTGGGCACCATCTTCACACACACTCATGCTAAGGGGATTTTGTTCAGGATGTTGCATGTGAAACAACTTTTTCTCAGAAGAAAAATCACTCTGCAATTGAAAGTATGAAATATTGGAGATATTTTCAATGTTTGTGTCTTCTGGGGGAAAAAAAAAGGAAGTCCTGCTCTAGTAAACAAGTCTGTTTATCTGTGATTTCATGCTTCTGAGGTGGTAGTGTGTCAAGCAGATCTTGGGCAGGTGAAGTCTTCACAGTAGGAAAGATGATGGAGATGCGGGTTCCACGGATCACACTGGTAGTGGATTGGAAATCAGAGAGGGATCAGATTTCAGGAGAGCTCTGTTTTCACCCACCACAAGCATTCAAATTAAGAACTTTGTCTTCAGAAGATCTCAGCATGCTCAGGCTTGTGATTGTGGAATAAATTCTTGGAGACAAGAATTAAGAAACTAAAAATTCTGAAGCAGAGGGAATGGTGGAGGAGGTAAGAGCATATGCAAGTAGAGCAATCCAGAAAAGGAAGGGTTTTCCTAGGAAATTTTTTGATGCAAACTATTAATATTTTGAGAGAAATTATGTTTTTAAACTCTCCATGATAAAACAACAACAACAACAACAAACCCTCAAAAAAAATCCCACAGCACAAACAATTGAAACTTTGTATTTGGAGCTGGAAAAAAAAAACTGAGATAGAGAAACTCTCCCTTGAAATTTCGTTCTTAGTTTTCAATCAGAGAATAAAGTTTTGATAGAAAGTTTTTGATTAAGTTGACTGCTACTCATTGACACTGAGGCTCCTTTTATGGCTATTCACTGACTTTCAGATGGGAGGTCTGGCACTGCACGATCCTGTCAGCCAGGACTTCTGTGGCAAGCAAGTATTTTAATGGGTGTGCTCTGGGTTCATTCAGTGTCTCACAGACTTGTTAAATAGTGTGGTCTTTCCTCATTCCTCTGAAAACCTCTTCTTGTACAGTAAGTTTTGCAGAAAAGCTGAGTAACTCTCAAAAGGACTGTGATGTGTATCCTCTTGTAGGTAATCTGAACAAACTTTTGAAATATATTAAAATGTGAAGGCATACTCTTCTTATTCAATCTATACATTTCTCAAGAGGAAATAGTTGCCAACAAAATAACTGAGGAGTAAATTTCATGTTCCCTGGGGCAGCTTGTCCCCAGAGATGAGGTGTGAGATGAGGTCCTGAGCAATCAGGTTGTCCATGTGACTCCATACAGCATACCATGAGGACTTCCTGAGTGTCTGGAGTTGTCCTCAGTTTCCAAATAGAAATTGATAAGCTGGCCTATTTCTCTTGCCTGGCTTTCAGAAAATGCTGGTAGAAAGGACAAGGGAGTGTTTCAGAAGATTCATCAGACTACTATAAAAATAAAGGAGAGGTTTGAGAAAGCAAGGATGTGAATTCCATCCCTCAAAACCACCTTGACAATAGAAAAAAGCAAAGTAAAATATTTTGAAATAAAAATCTTAAAACTGGCCTTAGGCAGATAGCCAACAGTGTATAAGAAACTCAGCTCTTCCAAAGGAATGTCCTGCTATTGTTAAAGTGCAGCCGAAAAGGGATTGCAACATTCTCTGCAACAAAGATTCAGCTGTGTCAGGTACATTAATTGAAACATTGTGAAACAGTAGAAAAAAGACTCAGATTTAGATACTGACAGACCCTATAAAGAGAAGCCCTCCTGAGCCTACACTGTGTTCTTGGGTACTACAGTCTTTATAGTCTAAAAGACAAGGAAAGGTAACAAAAGTCCAGATTGTCTCTGTTCACAAAGTGACAGTGTTCAAAGGTTTCTATACATGAGGAACCAACTTGTGGAGACCTCTAATGAAGTTACAGTATTACTGTCCACTCATTATTGGTGGTATCATATGTAAATCCAGTGCTCCAGGCCATATAAAAACACATTAAGTATGTTCTCTTAACTTATACTCTTCCATAAATATCACCAGGGGAGGTTTAGATTGGATATTAGGAAAATTTTCTTTACTGAAAGAGTGGTCAGGCACTGCAACAGGCTGCCAAGGGAAGTGGAGGAGTCATCGTCCCTGGAGGTGTTCAAAAAACATGTAGACATGGCACTTTGGGACATGGGTTTATGGCCATGGTTTAATGGCCATGGTAATGTTAAACTGACAATTGGACTTGATGATCTTAGGGGTCTTTTCCAACCAAAATGATTCTATGATTGCATGAAAATCACATAGAGAGTGCTCCACCATGATTAAATGTGCCAGATCAATAACATGTGTAAGATCAATAACAAAGTAAATGGACTGATGTGCTCTCTACAGGTAGAGGCTTTCACTAATGGCACAGCATTGATTCTTTTTAAGCAGTTTCCCACCTAATTATGGAGCTGAGACCAAATCTTTTGCCATGACACTCTTTATTCTGATGTTCAGATAATGTGATACCTTGGGGGAGAAATGAACCAGTTCTGCAAAGACAGAAACTTCCTTACTTGCTTCTTGGTACAGGTGTGGGGAAAAATCATTGTCCTGAAATCAGAAGTAGACAGCAGGCACCAGGGTGCAGAGGATCCTGCCTTTAGCCCAGTGTTTTGGCCTGGAGTCTCCTCCAGGAGAAATGATTGCCTTCTCCAGTTGTCAAATCAGATAATGGAAACAGGTGGGAGAGCATAAAGGAGTGCATGGTTGTTAGCTTCAACCAAATTATGCAAATTTAGATCTCAATCCAATTGGCTCAGTCCTTATGGGTGAAGGCTGTTCCTTCATGGTCACATGAATATTCTACTTTCTATGCGACTCCAAGCAAATTACTTGCTCCCTTTGTGTTTTGTTCTTTCCTGTTAAAGGAATGACAGTACAATGGAAGGTTTTCTGTAGCAGTGAGGTGTTATGGACTTAAAATTAGCATATGAAAACTAGATGTTCTATGCCATCAACTTTCATGTGAGGAAAAGAAAAGCTTCCTTACCTTGATTTTGAGCTGTATATAATCCCTGAAGTTCAGATGTTCTCAAACTATTACAGTATATGTTATTGAGTGAAAGTGAATTTTTGATTATAAGAAAGTTTTACTTTTTTAGTTTCTTCTGACAAACAACTTCTTCCTTTCACATTTAAGTAATAGCAAAAGCTCACTGAAAATGAACATAGAATTCATGTATATTTGGAGAATCTAGATTGTGGTTAGTTGAGGCTGTAGTGGGCCTCACTTCTTATTCCAAATTACCATTCTGGCCTATAACTTACAGGATCACTCAATATATAAATTATTGATTAAAATACCTGTCAGCATAGAGCTTGATGGAAATGGTGGAAGGTAGAGGCAGCCTCATGGAGTTGAGATGATCATTAAGACTTCTCTGTGGCTGAGCAGAAACTGACAAAAAGTGAAGTCAGAATACTTGAACTTTTTAGTAAATGTTATACACAGGACAGCAGTTGCAAGACTCAGCCTCTGCCAAAAGATCTGTAGTGCTCACAGCCTTTTGTGGCTGACTTACGGGAAAAATGTATGACTTAACAGTTCATAAGTTTGTCCCACTGAGGACACCAGACCCTCTTGTGCTAGTGTTTGCCGTTGGATGTGCTACACTATGCTAGTCAGACTAGCATTTGCCAATCTTCATCTCAGACAGACTAAATACTTCTGATCAAACATGTTCCACAAAAATGGGATGTCTTCAAGGAAACAGCCATTTGGTTTATTTCACAATGTCTTATGTTCAGTAGAAATACAGCTGCTATATTTCAGCCCTGTGTGGCTTCTATTCACCTCTTTTCAATGTTTTTAGCCTGTTCTTAAGAACAAATCATTACCCTAACTCTCTACCTACTCGTGTTGTGGGGCCCTTGCTTCATGCTTCATGAATTTAATTCAATCAATTAATTTTGTTCTGTGATTCATTGTATGTGCTAAACAACATTTTTCATCTCTTCCAGAGTTCCTTGTTGAGATTAATACTATTTAGTCAGATACCTGTACTTACAGCATATGTACCAGAAAGCATATCTCCACAAAACTCTTAGAAGAGAGTTGAAGTGGTGCCCAAAGGGGGAAGTCTTTGAGGGATTTTCTTTTTCTCTTTTCCAAACAGGGCCATAGGTCTTCATTCTAGCTGCTCCCTTGATCAAATACTGGTGTAAAGAACACACCAACCCTTAAAGGCAATTTATAAATAACACAAAGGCCAAAAATGTACTTTGTGTAACAACTTACTGGAGAGGCACAAATTGGAATAAGCCTCTGTTTCATACGTTGGATTGTCTATTATTATGTTATCAAGAATTACAAGTGAAAACCAACAAAAATAAGGCATTTAAGGAAAGATTAAATACCACAGGAGGACTCATCTGTCCCATTTGTCCTTTCCATCTTAGACAGGAGGAGTTCTTATTGCAAAAGTTGCTGTGCTGGAGTGTCAAGTTGTCAGCAGCATTACCCAATATAGCAGAACTAGGGTTACTTGAAAGCCAGCTTCTGCAATTTGTCCCTAAATCACCATATTCAGTTTTTACTTCAAAATCATAGTTAGTTTACCTCTGGTAGAGCTGCTCAGCGTACCTCTGGGTCAGGTAAAAAGACAGGTTGCTAACTTTGTGGCATACATATGTTGCTAGATCTGGGTCCTCCACAAAAAGTCAAATTATCTGTCAAACCTGTTACTACTAAGTAGCATGGAAAAATGTCTCTTTCAATTGGTGCTTATCCTGTGCCATCATTTGATAGCATACTAAGAGAAGGGAAATCAGAACTGACACGTGTGCCTCTCCCTGTGCAGCAGATGGATATGTCACATTGCTAAGGAAAAACATGCTCTAGACTTTACTTACAGTATTTTTCCAGGCAAAGTTTGAATTAAATGATCTTTCCCTCTGCAGAAACTCTCCCACCAAAAAGTTAAAGAATCCCATAGAAGCCAAAATATGCAAATGAAAAGGAAAAGATACTTGAAAATTTTTGCTTCTGAAAGGCTGTTGTGGTTGTATGTTGCAATTTTTGGTGTTCTTTCTAATCACTAAGATATTCTTAAGAAGAAACAGAACTGATTTTTATTTTCAACAGAAAGTTGTGATTCATTGGCAGAGTCATAATTCTGGAAAGCAGAGCTATTCCTCGCTTCCAGGCATACCTCACTCAGTCCCATTTCACTCTTTTGTGAGTACCTGTGAAATATTCTGAAATTCATGAAATAGGGGTGAATGTAAATGAATTATTAAAATAAATTAAATTAAATAAATAAAAAATAAGATAAAATAGATACCTGAAAAAACAATGGAGCTTCAATCTCAATCTCAATCATGGGTGGAAGTTAAAGGAAAGAGAACTAGCATGTGGCCAAATTGAGCATAATAGAGATAATTGCCAACATCAGAGAAGTCCATCCCATATAAAGTGCCAACACTTTATCCTACTTTTGGGCTTTACAATGCAGATTTCATATTCCACAGATTTCTATTTCTGAAGGCCTTATTCAAACCTTGGTAAAAAACTTTGCAGCTTGCAGAGGTCACTGGTACCTGCAGCAGGAATGCAATCCATGCAAAAGAAGACCTATGTTTGAGAGTAACATCCATCGACAGTGAAACTTTGAACTTTACCACCAACCTGATCATAAAATCTAGCTTGTGATAAGCAGAACTGAAGGTATAACAGGGGGCATTAGATGGGCAAACATCTAAGTTTACACAGAATTTATATCACAGACTAGCTTCTGAAATGTCTGTCCTTTACTTCTGCCTTTTCTTATCTAGTCTTAGAACACCTAAATACCTTGCAAGGGGAAGGCACCAAAAAAGCATTTTTATAAATATATAAATGCTAAAAAGAGAGGAAAAAAGAACCTCCACTCTTTATTGGACCTGGAGGGGAACATTGTAACTAAAGATGAAGAAAAGGCTGAGGTACTAAATAATACAATACGATACAATACAATACAATACAATACAATACAATACAATACAATACAATACAATACACCAGGTTGGAAGAGACCTTCAAGATCATCGCGTCCAACCTAACAACCAATCCAACCCACCCGAACAACTAGATCATAACACCAAGCACCCCATCAAGTCTCCTCCTGAAATACCTTCTTTGCCTGCATTTTCAACAGGAAGGCAGGAGGACATCAAGATACCTGACCCCATGAACTGGTAGATGGAGTCAGGGAGCAGTATAATCCCCTTGAAATTTATGAGGACGTAGTTAGGGACTTGCTGAGCCACTTGGATACTCACAAGTCCATGGGACCAGGTGGGATCCATCCTAGGATGCTGAGAGAGCTGGCAGATGAGCTGGCCAAGCTGCTTTCCATCATTTTTCAACAGTCCTGGCTCACTGGAGAGGTCCCAGGTGACTGGAAGCTGGCCAATGTGATGCTCATCCACAAGAAGGGCCAGTTGGATGAGCCAGGGAATTACAGACCTGTCAGCCTGACCTCAGTGCCAGGCAAGATTATGGAACAGCTCATCTTGAGTGCGATCACACAGCACTTCCAGGGTGGCCAAGGGATCAGGCCCAGCCAGCATGGATTTAGGAAGGGCAGGTCCTGCCTCACCAACCTGATCTCCTTCTATGATCAGGTGACCCACCTGGTGGATGTGGGGAGGCCTGTGGATGTAGTCTACCTGGGCCTCTGCAAGGCCTTTGATACCGTCCCCCACAGCAAACTCCTGCCCAAGCTGTCAGCCTGTGGCTTGGACAGCAGCACTCTGCATTGGGTTAGGAATTGGCTGGAGGGCCGAGCCCAGAGAGTGGTGGTGAATGGTGCCACGTCCAGCTGGCAGTTTCCATCCTGTTCAATATCTTTACTGATGATCCGGATGAGGGCATTGAGTCTATCATGAGCAAATTTGAAGACAACACCAAGCTGGGGGCAGGTGTTGATCTGTTAGAGGGTAGGAGAGCTCTGCAGAGGGACCTTGGCCAGCCAGACAGATGGGCAGAGTCCACTACATTCTAAATTGTTTTAGTGTTAGCCTGACTTTGACCACAGTGTTTTCATTAAAATGTGAATCACACATGGCTGATGCTCTTAAAGGCTTATAGCCCTTATTTAGATGAGAAAACTTGGCAAAGATTAAATATATGCCAAAAAAATCATTGTATTGCAATGGTGAAGAAATTCCGTAAGCATCTACTGCCTACTACTTTTCTTTATGGAATAGAACAGGTATTTCTTTAAAAGATCTCTTAAAGCATTTTCACTTCTCCAACCTATTATGTTTTACTGAAGTATCCTACAATTAAGTAACCTATTAAAGGCATTGTTGTGGGTTGAGGCAGACCTCCTCCCCACCACGGGCAGAAATAATGACTCTGACAAAGGGATTGTAAAAGTGATGGAAAGTTTAAATAGAAAAGAGTGAATGTGTACAGAGAACCAGAAACAGTGACAAAAGAAACCCCAAAGCAGACCCAGAAACATCCCATCCCCACCTGAGGGTACACCCAAGACCCCCAGGGCTCCTTTCCCTCCCCCCCCCCCCCCCCCCCCGCACATACTGCTAGGCTAGTCTCAGCTGGCCAGACCTGAGACCACCCATCCCCCTGGCCTTGGGCCTAGCCAGGCCCAAGGCCGGGAGATGTCTCTCCCACTTACCAGGTGCCGGCAAGGGGAAGAAAGAGGAGGTGATAGACCCCACGCTAGCTTTCATAGCAGTGCAAGGATTATGGTAGGAGATATCTAGTTTCCTATGTCTGCCCACTGGGCTGGACTTCAGGACACAGGAAGCACACCACATAGCAGAGGGCACCCAGCCCAAACCACCACAGGCATGTGCATTATTTGTGGCAAATCTGAAATAGGCTCCAAATCTAAGCTCAGAGCCAGTGCCGTGATTGTGGAATTTTTTAATCTCTCTCTATCCACAAGGTGTTGAAAGTGCACTAACCTCAAGATCCTCTTCCCCATTCCACAATATCTGGAAAAAAAAACCCAAATCTGTCTCTGTTCTTCTAATAATGTCTGTGGAACAATACAGAGAACTTCTTGCATTTTTGAGAATCCTTTTATTACTTTTGGGTGTAGCTGTGCTAGTGCTGTTCCAGGCAGGGTATGGCTTATTGGCAAAAATGATGACTACACTTTTGTATTTACATCTGTGACCAAATTCTAGGGTAGTGAAGGCTTCAGGACAGAGAAATGAGGCAGAAGATGCATCAACACTTTGGGAAGGCACTAGGTGTGAAAATTACTCTTCCAGGAGCAGTCAAAGCTTCAGTCTCGTGATTCTTATTTGACTGCAACATCTCCTGCAGCAGGTCTGCTGTAAGATGTCTGAGATCTCCATCACTGAAGTGAGCCTCCCACTGCTGCTGAATCATTGCTGCTATTTCACATGACACCCAGTTTCACTCATATATGACCTAGGAAAGTGGCTTTGGCCCACGAGGGCTGCTGAACCAAAGGCTGGTGGTGCCTGGAAGCACCTCTGTCTTTCCCAGCAGGTTTCTCCACCCCTATACAAGGCTCATGCTGTTTCCTTCCCAGTACTTGCAAGAGTTTCCTGCTCACTGCTTTCCTACTGCCAGTAGTGTGCTCATGCATTGTCAAGTCTGCACCGCAGTCATGCTCCAGGTTGATTAGTCCTCAACCTTAACTCTGTGGATAGATGGAGCTGTCAATCTACAAGGGATTTCCCACAGAGCAGCGAAGGTCATGAGGGAGAAAGCAGGCTTTGTCACTGCCCTGGAGCTATTAATGGGATTGATGACACCCCAGAGAGCCTCAGTCTGCCTGGTAATATGTACTGGACATGCACTTGTCCAGTAGCTCAGGGTGGTGTTCTCCTACACAGAGAAAAAAAATGAAGATGTCAATTGCTGTGCATTTTCTGCTATACTGTATAAGCAGCACTACAAGGGATAACTTGCACTAATTCAATTGGCCACATTATTTAGAAAAAATATAAATGTCTTGAGATGATTCAAAACATTGCTTGACACTGTTTGCCAGTATGAAAACACTTTTGTCTTTCAAGTTTATATAGCGATTTTTTATTGTATGCTTTTCATTCTCACCAATTAATATCTTCCATGTTTTTTTCAATCACCAAATAAGGAGGTTGTTTTCTCCTCATAAGCTAAAATTATATTAAAAAGCTAATAAATTTAATTTAAGTGACATATACATTATTATTACCTTCCATCAATTAGTACTTTCTAATTATAACTCCACATTCTGCTAATTCGTGCTTTGGCACAGCTAAATGAATGAGCTTAGGTATTTAGGCATTTGTTAGGTATTTATTAGGTATTTAGGATTGTACTCCAGTACAGTATTTAGGATTGTACTCCAGTACTATTATTTGGCAGTTCTCTTTTCCTTTGAACATTATAACTATAAACTCTATTTCTCTGTGTCTTTCTGTCCCCCTTCCCCTCTTAATTAATATTTTACATTTTTATATTTAACCTCCTTTAATACAGTTTTTTGTAGGTTAACCATTAAATGACAGTAAATTGGCTTCTGTGTTCACTTTTTTATTCACAAATAAATATATATACAATTCTGGATTATGGGTTTATGTATATTTACATAGGTCCCTCTGCATGCATACAACCCAAACTGCCTGTATATAAATTCCTTTGCAGATTGTCAGATTAAGTTTATGGACAATCTGCAAGAGTGTTCTATTGGTGAAGTAAGAACTGTCTCTTAGATGTTATGAAATACAATTGCTTGTAAGCATAGACAGAAAAATCATAGTTACCTCTAACAGAACTTTTAAAAGTATATTAGTTCTATTAAAACAATCTGATAAATTACATCCCAGAAAAATTGAGCCAGATGGATGGCAGTATCAAAGAATCACATTTTAACCATCTTTCTTGTGGGATCAATGCACATCCTTGTTGTTTGGGGTTTTTTTCTGTAGAAAACAAAGTTTTCGTTCCAGGCTTCTGAGAACAAACTGCTCCTATAATAAAATGGTACAGTCATTTCCTGTGCATAACAGAAAGATCTTATGAGAAGATATGTCCAGAGGTAATAATTTACTGAGTGAGCTTCCTTGAGGAAAAAGTCCTCTCACTAAATGTGTGCCATTCAAGCTGAAGTCTGATATCAGATTTCCCAAGAGAGGAGCAGACACCCACATGGCACATCCTATTTGGTAACCTTGAAGGAAAATATTTGCTGGTGGTGACTCAGAGAGGTTGCTCTCTTCCCCATGAGTCAAGACTGAATCAGCACCCTGTTGCAAAGAGCACACAGCACTGCCGAAGATGCTATGATTCAGATGAGTCACTAAAACCATGCAGAACACATGCTGCATCCACCCAGGCACTCTCCCTGTTCTTCTTGCCAGACCTATCATGGGGTAACTGTGCTGAAAGAAATCTCCTCTCCAGTTTCATTAGGTGCTACACTTTCTTCACTTCCTGACATCAGTGGCCCTTCACTCTTTCTTTCCATTGAGCATCTGCAACAACGCGGTGCAGTTCTCCTAAAATTTTACTAGAGCTGATGCAGTGACTCATGCATAAAGATCTGACCCTTAAGTCGTGATGAGTCAAAGATCATGTTTTACCTTACTGCTGTGTTCTGTATCTAACAAGATTTCGGGGCTAGCCACATAAGAGGTCCTTTATACTCTCAGTTCCCCATAAAACTCAATTTTTTAATGTTGAGCTTTTTGTCTCTGATGGTCTGAGATGTCACCTCTGGTGGTGTGAAGGTACAGCTCTTACAGAAAGAAGCCTGCCTCTGACAGCTGCAGCTGTCTTCTAGCACATCTGAAACCCTTGCTAGTTAGTAGCATAGGGTACAGGATGAGCAAGGGAGCAAAAAAGAGGTTTTCACTGGTCTTATTCTTCATAGAGCTTCTCTCTGCAGAGAAATGGATTTCCTTTTCCCAAATTCAACAATAAATTCTTTCATTATATACAACTAACAATTACTTTTTTTTCACACTATTCAACATTCCTGAATCCAAAAAGAGCAGTATATGCAATTTCTTTGAATCCTTTGTGACCAAAATAGTGCTTATGGCAGCAAATATTGATTTTGATAAAACCTTAAGGTATCCCCTTGCACTTTCAGATCTGAATTTATTTATTTAGAAACATTTCAGAGACATCATTTAATTTAAGAATCAAGCATTGAGACAACATTCTTACTCAGCAAACCCCCAAAACATTCCTATTCTTGAACAGTTGTAATGTGTTGTCTTCAAAATAAAAAGAAAAAAGAAAAAGAAAAAGAAAGGGGAAAAGAAAGAAGAGGAAAAATAAAAAGACAAAGAAAAGGGAAAAGAAAAATAAAAGGAAAAAGAAAGAAAAAGAAAGAGAAAGTTTGCTCTTCTCATTGTTTCTTTCAATGAACAAGATTCTTTAAATACCAAATACTGCTCACCATGCAAGAGCTTTTGTTTGCATATATATCCAGAAAAGCTTATTTTACTGATGTGTATATCCAGCTGTGATGCTACTGTTGAAATGGTCTGTTGATGGATTTTGCTAATGTTGAGTTGTTTTTTACTTAACTCTTCAAATGGTTGCAATATGGTTTTCAGCTACAGAGTGGCAGGAACAAATATGCCATTTATTAGGTCCTTCCTTTTTCTGTTACCAATGTTTTGTTACTTCTTGTCCAAAAGAAAGATCAAGAGGAAGTTTATCTAAAAGATATTTTTAAAAAAATGTAAGAATATTTATAACTCATCTGCATCATATGATGCTTTCAGTGTTTTCTCCTATTTCTGATCTTAACAGAATCTTTTTCATCACTATGGCAATATCAATTCATAGATTCAGAGAATGTTTTGGGTTGGAAGAGACCTTAAAGATCATCTAGTTCCAACTCTGTAGGCAGTAACACCTTCTATTAGACCAGGCTGATCAAGGCCTTGTCCAACATGGCCTTGAACACCCCCATGAAGAGGCATCCATGATCTCCCTGGACAACCTATTCCAGTGTCTTACCACCATCACTGTAGAGAATTTCTTCCTAATATCCTGTATAAATCTGTGCTCCTCAAGCTTCAAATCCATTCCCCTTTGTCCTATCATTACAAGCCCTTGTGAAAAGGCATTCCTGGCTTTCTCGTTGGCCTCCTTCAGGTACTGGAAGGCCATTCTTAGGTCTCCCTGGAGCCCTCTTTTCTCCAGGCTGAGCAGACCAACTCTTGCATCATGTCCCCACAGGGAGGGTGCTCCAGCCCTCTGATCATTTCTGTAACCCTCCTCTGGTCCTGCTCCAACAGTTCAATGTTCTTATGCTGGGGGGCACCAGAGCTGGATGCAGTACTGCATATAGATACCCAAAATATCTCACATACTTTTACTGTCAGAACTCAGGCACTCTTCATTCTTTTCTGTGGTTTTGTATTTTGACATCTTTAAACTCTTTCTGAAGTTCACAGATTTTTCAGTCCTCGATTTCTTTCTTTACACAACCTATGTACTAGGGTGAGGTCTTTTATTTATATTGCATTTTAAGTTTATTTCAAGTGCAATGAAAATGAGCAGAAGACTCCTAAGTGTTTCACCTTTCAGAAAAAGTATAATAAACAGGAGATAGGTAATTCAGAGCTGAATTATCACCCTTTTGGCCATTAACTCTTGAGGGAAAACCAAAAATAAACAGAATACAACAAACAAACAAAACCTCCCACACAGCACCCCACCTCCTCTATTGTTTCCACACAATGGTAAAAAGAATGTGGTCCATACATGACACTGAAGATCTCAGTGCAGAAGTATTCTGTACTTGTGCTATGATGAAAGTTTTACAACTATATGTTGCACTTTCAACATGACCCTAATATTTGAGTTATGAGTTCCAAGATCTGTTCTTAAGGTAATATTCCCACTTTCTGAAGCATGACTATCTGACTTTTTAAAATCCAAGTAAGTTAAAGGAAAATATAAAATACCACCTGTATTTATGATTAATGACATAATGACTATATAAGATATAATGTGGATAGATACCACATATTCTTTTAGGGAAACCACAGGATGCATCTGAATGCAATAATCATTAAGTAGGTTTCAAGAATGAGTACTCAAAAACTTTGAGAGGCAGAGTCAGTGATTTTTCTCCCTGTCTAAAAAAAACAACTTATCAAAGCAGTTTAAATAGTAAGAAAATTAAATGCTATTGGGAGATTTACAGGATAGCATTCAGGCTCCTCTTTACTCTCTCTCTCCCTTAGTTACAAGAATAAACCAAAAAAAAATTAAAAGTAGATTTTTCAGTAGCTTTCACTTTTCTCCAGATGAAAAACAAAACTCTGAAATATTTCTTCAAGTAGAAATGCCTCTTAGACCATAAAACCTTTTATTTTTCTATGTCTGCATTTACCTTGGGTTCAAAAACAGTAGTCAATATCTGATTGTCTCTAAAGAAAATTAACATTGTCCCTTTTGTCTCTAGCTTTCAAACAGTAAAAAGCTCCTTAGAATAGATGTAAACTTCTGAATCTTGGATTTGTTTCACATCATTGTATGAAAAATTTGTTCTTTCTTGGACAACTGTATCTTCTAGTTACCCTTTGTGCTGCATTCTGCAATTGGACTCATAAATCAGGTTTTACTTCATTATGTTTTGCCTGCTCTAGGGGCAATGTAAGCCAGAAATTTGATTTAAATGCTTGCCTTCTTGTCTTTATCTACTGGCAAAGCCATCAATTTCAATGAGATCAAGACGATCAGCAGAATTCCCTTTTCTTTCCTCGTGGCTTGTGTGAGAAAGAGACTGCCACTTTAATTGTAACATTTTCAGGAAGAATCTAAGAGCAATTAAAAATGCTGGTAAGTATTCAGTTGCATCTGTTGCAGGGCACATATTTTTCTACTGAGCATGGATGTTTTCATGAGGTTCACAGAGACTCCACATGCTCCTATAGCACCTTGCAGAAATGGGGACATTTGCTGTCCAGCAAGAAAAAAGGTGACTTGTGATACTCCAGTCATTGTTTAAATTTACATCTTAGGAATATTTATTCTTAGCTCTTTGAAGAAGCCCTAATACAGCTTTGTGTCATGGATTGCGTTGAACCTGCTGCTGTTATTCATACCATGGCGCAGTCATGCCAGCTTCAAAAAATGCAAGTGCTAGCTGGAGCAAAGTATTATGGGGCTTGAAGTTCAGATTGCAACAGGGAAGGCTTCCTGTTTGGGTTGCTGCTTCTGTATTCCAATTTCTTGGGTGTGGTCTCATTTCCCTTAGTAAAGTACCAGGAGTTGTGACTGTCTATGAAGAGTAATATTAGCTCCAATGGTAACTCTGGATGCAGACACATCTACTGGGAAAGAAATTACAAGAAAAAGTACAGGTATGATGCAGTGGTCATTTCTTGGCTCATTTAAAATAGTGTTTTACAGCTTTGCATTCAATGAAATCTTAAGAGTTATAAAATAGATGCTGTTAAACTTTCAGCTTAAATAAGCATTAAGTAATATATCCTAATTTTCATTTAACTGTGTTTTTCAGGAAACATCTACATTTTTGCACAGAAGCAAAGATTAGTTCAGACCCAGTTTAGCAGCAAGGGAAATCATGCTTTAAAATACAGATTAACTAGAAACTATTGAAGAAAATGGAATTTGAACCCGTGGTGGTTCAATGCTGTAAAGCCCCAGTCAGTTTGCTTTAATAAAAAAAGTGCAGAAGAAATAAAGGGAATGATCCAATGTTGGTGTCCTGAGATAATACATATATGTGTGTAATTTAGGAAGAGTATGTTGCAGATGCAACTTTGTTGAAGATGGCATCTTTCAACAGGGACTGCAGTGTCAGCATGTTGCATTTCAAATCTACCCCAATGACCTTGTAATGAGCAACTCTCCTCCCTAAGTCTTCATTTTCCATCTTTCAGAGAAGGTAAAGCAACTAACATCCTTTATAATGTACTTTGAGATTTACTGAGAAAAAGTAGAGAGAGGAGCAAGAGAATTTTAATTATTTCAGGTAATTAAGAACTTCATGAAACTTAATTTTTCCTGAATTGTTCTCCAGTTAGGTCATGTGGGCAGGGATAGGGAAGGTTGTAACTTGCAGAAAAGCTGTTTTCAAAAGATCTGTGTTTACCTAGACTGAGGTTGAATTTAAGCAGGCAGGCGTCCGGGCAACTGGCTGCAGAGAGTGCTGGAGCCTGGCACCTGAAATGGAGGGCAGTGGAGACAACACCTGCATTAGGTGTGAGCAGATCAACCATCTGCTTAATCCAGTGGCTGAACTGAAGGAAGAAGTTGCTAGATTTAGGACTGTAAGGGACTGTGAAAGGGAGTTGGATTTGAGGATCCAGGCTCTGAAGGCTCACCTAGCAGAGGAAAGTGGCCCAAAGATGCAGCAGGAAACGGACACAGGTCCCTGTTAGGAGACACAAAGTAAAATGCTCACAGCTCCCTTCACCTTCCCAGCAGCCCTTGCAAAACAAACATGGGGCACTGGAAGTTGAGGGTGAGGTGAATGAGAAGACAGAAGACACACCATCTGAGGTGTTGCCTAAAGCCAAACAGCCTGCCCCCTGCATCAGCACTTGTTCCCTCAAAAAAAAGAGGAGGGTAATTGTTCTTGCTGATTCCCTCCTGAGGGTAACAGAGGGCCCCATATGTCAGCCAGATCCTTCCCACAGGGAAGTCTGTTGCCTCCCTGGGGGCCCAGGTCAGATATGCTACCTGAAGGCTGCCTAATCTGTTACAATCCTCTTGATTATTATCCCTTGACAGTTATGCAGGTGGGGAGCAATTATGTTGAAACCAGAGGTCCCAAGGCAATCAAAAAGGACTTCAAGGCTCTGGGAAAACTGGTTGAGGGGTCAGGGGCACAGGTAATTTTTTCATCAATACCCTTAGCTGCAGGAAGGAATACTGAAAGGAACAGGACAGCAGGTGTAATGAACAAGTGGCTCAGAGGCTGGTGCCACCAACAGAATTTTGGGGTTTTGATCTTGGGGAACTTTCTAAGGCATCAGGTCAGCTAGCAACAGATGGAGTACACCCGTCCCAGAGGGGGAGGAAAATCCTAGCACAAGAGAACAGCCTATCCCACAGAGGGAAAGGGGTTCTAGAGAGGGAGTTGGCAGGTCTCATTGACAGAGCTTTAAACTAGACTCAAGGGGGAAGGGGCTGAAACCAGTCCCCCCAGACAGGACCCTGAGGGTGGTAAGCTGGAGTCAGGGGTGAAATCAGCAGCCCAGCTGAAGTGCATGTACACTAATGCATGCAGCATGGGTAACAAACAAGAGGAGCTGGAAGCCTTGTTACAGCAGGAAAGTTATGATGTAGTTGCCATCACAGAAACGTGGTGGGATGACTCACATGACTGGAGCACTGTAATTGATGGCTACAGGCTCCTCAGGAGAGACAGGAGAGGGACAAGAAGTGGAGAGGTGGCCCTGTACATCAGGGAGGCTCTGGATGCCACCAATCTAGAGATAAAGGATGACCAAGTTGAGTGCCTTTGGGCGAAAATTAGAGGCAAAGCCAATGAGGCTGACATCCTGGTTGGAGTCTGTTATAGACCACCCAACCAGGATGAAGAGGTTGATGAATTATTCTATAGGCAGCTAAAGGCTGTCTCAAGATCACCTGACCTTGTTCTTATGGTCAATTTCAACCTGCCTGATATCTCCTGGGAACTTAACACAGCAGAGAGAAGGCAGTCTAGGAGGTTCTTAGAGTGTATGGAGGACAGCTTCTTATCCCAGCTGCTGTGTGAGCCTGCCAGGGGTAAGGCTTTGCTTGACCTTCTTTTTATAAACAGAGAAGGGCTGGTGGAGATGTGGTGGTTGGAGGCTGTCTGGGGTCCAGTGACCATGAGATAATTGAGTTTTCAATATGCAGTCAAGCTAAGAGGGGCAGCAACAAAACCTCCACTCTGGACTTCCAGAGGGTGGACTTCAGGTTACTTAAGGAACTAACTCAGAAGGTACCTTGGGAAACAGCCCTTAAAAACAAAGGGGTCCAGGAGGGCTGGACTTACTTCAAGAAAGAACTCTTGAAGGCGCAGGAACAGGCTGTGCCAATGTGCCGGAAGATGACCTGCCAGGATAGAAGGCTACAGGCTGGGGTCAGAGTGGGTGGAGAGCAGCCAGGCAGAGAGGAACTTGGGGGTGCTTGTTGATGGTAGGCTGAACATGAGCCTGTAGTGTGCCCAGGCAGCCAAGAGGGCCAATGGCATCCTGGCCTGCATCAGGAACAGTGTGGCCAGCAGGAGCAGGGAGGGGATTCTGCCCCTGTACACTGCACTGGTTAGGCCACACCTCGAGTCCTGTTTCCAATTCTGGGCCCTCAGTTTAGGAAGGATATTGAGTTGCTGGAATGTGTCCAGAGAAAGGCAACAAAACTGTTGAGGGGTTTGGAACACAAGCCCTGTGAGGAGAGGCTGAGGGAGCTGGGGTTGCTTAGCCGGGAGAGGAGGAGACTGAGGGGTGACTTTATTGCTCTCTACAACTACCTGAAGGGAGGTTGTAGACAGGCCTCTGTTGGTCTCTTCTCCCAGGCAGGCAGCACCAGAACAAGAGGACACAGTCTCAGGCTGTGCCAGGGGAGGTTTAGGCTGGATGTTAGGAAGAAGTTCTATACAGAAAGAGTGATTGCCCATTGGAATGGACTGCCTGGGGAGGTGGTGGAGTTGCTGTCACTGGAAGTGTTCAGGAGGAGACTTGATAGGGTGCTTGGTGCCATGGTTTAGTTGATTAGGTGGTGTTGGATAATAGGTTGGACATGATGATCTTGAAGGTCTCTTCCAACCTGGTCTATTCTATTCTATTCTATTCTATTCTATTCTATTCTATTCTATTCTATTCTATTCTTCATAGTTTCATAGTTTCAGTCAGGGTTGGAAGGGACCACAAGGATCATCTAGTTCCAACCCCCCTGCCATGGGCAGAGACACTCATGGCACTCATTCTATTCTATTCTATTCAGAAGGCCAGCCTGGATGCGCAATGAACTTCTGAGCAAATAGAGAAAAAGATGGTGTATAATCTTTGGAAGGTAAGAGAGGTTACCCATGAAATGTTTAAGGATGTTGCTAGGTCATGTAGGAAGAAAATGAGGGCAAAAGCCCATTTAAAGCTTAGACTGGCCTCTGCTGTGAAGGACAATAAAAATATATTAATGGCAAGAGGAGGGGCAAGGACAACCTCCACTCCTTCGTGGACATGGAGGGGAATATTGTAACAAAAGATGAGGAAAAGGCAGGGGTACTCAACACCTTGTTTCCCTCAATTTTTAATAGCAAGATAGGTTGTCTTCCAAACAACTCACCTCCTGAGCTCGCAGATGGAGTCAGGGAGCAGTATAGTTCCCCTGTAATCCAGGAGGAAGTAGTTAGAGACTTACACAGCCACTTGAATCCCTATGAGTTCATGGGACAGGATAAGATCCACCCGAGGGTGCTGAAAGAGCTGGCAGATGAGCTGGCCAAGACGCTCTCCATCATTTTCCACCAGTCCTGGAACACTGGAGAGGTCCCAGATGACTGGAAGCTGGCCAGCATCATGTCCATCCACAAGAAGGGCCAGTTGGATGAGCCAGGGAATTATAGGCCTGTCAGCCTGACCTCAGTGCCAGGCAAGATTATGGAACAGCTCATCTTGAGTGCGATCACACAGCACCTGCAGGATGGCCAAGGGATCAGGCCCAGTCAGCGTGGATTTACAATACAATACAATACAATACAATACAATACAATACAATACAATACACCAGGTTGAAAGAGACCTTCAAGATCATCATGTCCAACCTATCAACCAATCCAACCCACCTAAACAACTAGATCATGGCACCAAGTACCCCATCAAGTCTCCTCCTGAACACCTCCAATGATGGTGACTCCACCACCTCCACGGGTAGCTGATTCCAATGGGCAATCACTCTCTCTGTATAGAACTTCCTCCTAACATCCAGTCTAAACCTCCCCTGGTGCAGCCTGAGACTGTGTCCTCTTGTTCTGGTGCTGCCTGCCTGGGAAAAGAGACCAACCTCTGCTTGGCTACAATCTCCCTTCAGGTAGTTGTAGAGAGCAATAAGGTCACCCCTGAGTCTCCTCTTCTCCATGCCAAGCAACCCCAGCTCCCTCAGCCTCTCCTCATAGGGCTTGTGTTCCAAACCCCTCACCAACTTCATTGCCCTTCTCTGGACACATTCCAGCAACTCAACATCCTTCCTAAACTGAGGGGCCCAAAACTGGACACAGTACTCTGGGTGTGGCCTAACCAGTGCAGTGTACAGGGGCAGAATGACCTCCCTGCTCCTGCTGGCCACACTGTTCCACAGCTGGCTGTGGCACCATTCACCACCACTCTCTGGGCTTGGCCCTCCAGCCAGTTCCTAACCCAACGCAGTGTGCTCCTGTCCAAGCCATGGGCTGATAGCTTGTCCAGGAGTTTGCTGTGGGGGACGGTGTCAAAGGCCTTGCAGAGGTCCAGGTAGACTACATCCACAGGCTTCCCCACATCCACCAGGCGGGTCACCTGATCATAGAAGGAGATCAGGTTGGTGAGGCAGGACCTGCCCTTCCTAAATCCATGCTGGCTGGGCCGGATCCCTTGGCCACCCTGGAAGTGCTGTGTGATCGCACCCAAGATGAGCTGTTCCATAATCTTGCCTGGCACTGAGGTCAGGCTGACAGGCCTATAATTCCCTGGCTCATCCAACCGGCCGACAGAGAGGGACCTGGGGGTTCTGATTGACAGCTGCCTAAACATGAGCCAGCAGTGTGCCCAGGTGACCAAGAAGGCCAAAGGCATCCTGGCCTGCATTAGGAATAGTGTGGCCAGCAGGAGCAGGGAGGTCATTGTGCCCCTGTACACTGCATTGGTTAGGCCACACCTTGAGTCCTGTGGCCAGTTCTGGGCCCCTCAGTTTAGGAAGGACATCAAGACACTTGAACGTGTCCAGAGAAGGACAACAAGGCTGGTGAGAGGCACTGAGCACAAGCCCTATGAGGAGAGGCTGAGGGAGCTGGGATTGTTTAGCCTGGAGAAGAGGAGGCTCAGGGGAGACCTCATTGCTCTCTACAACTACCTGAAAGGTGGTTGCAGCCAGGAAGGGGTTGGCCTCTTCTCTCTAGCAACCAGCACCAGAACAAGGGGACACAGTCTCAAGCTGCGCCAGGGGAAGTTTAGGCTTGAGGTGAGGAGAAAGTTCTTCACTGAGAGAGTTGTTCGCCATTGGAATGTGCAGCCTGGGGAGGTGGTGGAGTCGCCATCCCTGGAGGCGTTCAAGAGGGGACTGGATGTGGCACTTGGTGCCATGGTCTAGTCATGGGGTCTGTGGTGACAGGTTGGACTCGATGATCTTCAAGGTCTCTTCCAACCTTAATGATACTGTGATACTGTGATTTCTCCTTTCCAGCTTTTCTCAGAGGTTGATTTGAAGTCTGTCGACCCTGTTTATTTCCACAGCACAAGAGCATGGGATTATTTAATCTGCATCCTTCCTTGTTGTAGGCAGAAATGAATCTTAGGGTGAGCAAATTTACTTTCCTGCTGCATCTAGCACAGTGCCAGCTCTCAAAGTTAGCGGGGAGGTAGCTTATCTAAATTCTTACCTCATTAGTCCTCAGGTTGGAATTTTTGGCAGAAGCTGGTTTTATTCAAACGAAGGCAAGATTTGTTTATATTGTTTCTTCATAACTGGATTAGGCAAATTAAGGTTTCAGAGGTATTAGAGATCAAGAATTTGAAACCTGCAATGTTATTACAAAGAAGGGAAACAAAATATTGTAGAGACAAGAAATAGGTTACTTCTGACATCACTACAGCTTTGCAGCTATTTACTTTCTTCTGTTGACTCTGGTTTGAAAAGTAATTTCAATTTCAACATAACTAGAAAATACCTTACCAAGCAAAGTTCACTGTGTGTCAAAGCCTAGAGACACCTTACAATACAATCTCATGGGTGTGCAAAAGAGTACCATTTCCTGAAACAGACCACAATACTAGTGTTTGTAAGCAGTGCTGTTTAACACTGAGTTCACTTTCTTGCAACAGACAATTTTTCTAACATAACATTGCTTTGCTGTGTTGCAATTATGGGACTGAGAATTTACTTGCCACCAAATATCCCAAAGAATGATGTGTGTCAAAGATGAATTGTTCACAAGCAGTGTTGTCCAGTTCCTCTGGGAATGGGAGCTTTTAGCCATGGCTGGAGGCTGTGAAGGCACACAAAATATTGAGAACACTTGATAGTACTGCAGTAGATATACTGACCACTGTCAGAAATTATGTTATTTTAGGGATGATTAAGCTTCTATTTTTTTATTATTTTTTTTTGCCTTTCATAGGCATACCTAGAACTTTATTACCAGTTACACAGGACAAAGCTGCACAAGAAACTACTCCTCCCCAAGCTGCTCGTAGCCCAGGTTTCAAGTTCCTGAGTTCATTTCCCCTTTGTATCTCCTCAGTGCTAGAATGTTTTAACTATGCTGCAGCAATTGGATGTGACACAGACGTCTCCTTTTCTGGGCATTAAAATCTTACTGGGGAACAAGTTACAGCACATATCTTGGGCTGATTTTGGTCCTCTGATAGGTTTGAATACATGTAATATGTTTGGGAAGGCATTTTGATCTAGAAGGATAAAGTCCAACAGGAAGAATGCATCACTAAAGTTTTGAGAGTGTTCATAGGCCTCCTATTAATTCAGTATTGTTAACTCAAAGATTAATTCCATCTGAAGCCTTGGAGGCATTGAATTATGGTCTGTCTGTATGTATGTTCCCTTTATCCTTTGAACCTAAAATTTAACCCAAGCTAAACTAAGTAGCTGGAAGTCCTAAACTAGTCAAAGCTACCATGATAGATGAACTTTATTTAGGGAGATTAAATATGAAAATAAGGGAGCCCCAGAAGATAAGAAATACGTATATGGCTGGAGTATGGATTTGCTCCCAGTTTTGCTTACAAGCGTGGTTTCTGTCTCTTAATGCAGTAACAACATATGTACATGAGGAAGGAATATTATACATTGTATAATTTTGCCCAAATTCTTGCCGCCAATGTTACCTGATCTGGGGAGCTTCATCTCTGTGCATGTTGGTTTCCCTCATCCAGGAGTTCTCCTGACAGAGAAACAACTTAAATCTCTAGAAACAACCTTATGCTAGAAAGTGAGATAGGTTCAGTCCATAAGGGGATCATGCCTGTGTAGTGAATGGTGCTTATGACCAGGATTATGCCCCAAATATTACCAGAACATGCTTTTGTGTGTGTGACTCAAGCCCCCTTTTCCCCCCTCCCTTCTGGAGTTGGCAGGGGGATCTTGGCACCACTCAGTCCAGGTAAACAATCTGGCTGGGCATGTTTCCATCTCTGTGGTAAACAAGGGCCAAGCAACATGTTCGTGTTTGCCCTGTTCAGAATGTATGTTTATATGCCATATTTGGCAAAACATCATTTCATTGGTTAATTATTGTGTTAGCAACGTATGCTCATTGGAGCAGTATTCATTGGGGAAAATGGTAAATAGGGGTTGTTTGGTAAACAAGTGCCCCATGCTCATATTTGTGCCTGTGCCTGTGTTTGTGTCTGTGCCGCTATGGTCTGCCTTGTCGGGACTCGAACCAGCACTCCAGAAGGCCTCGCTGCATATTGCCACCGTTGCCGGCTGCAGCCAGTGCCATGCTGCGTGTCGATCCTGTGGACCTTACCCTGTGGGGTCAACTGTTGCATGACCCATTGCCGCAGGAGGAAACTGTGGTAGCCTGTGTGCACCACCGGTCCTGAACCGCTACAATCCCCAGAGCAGGGAACCTTTGCCAGGCAACATACTTTGTGGACCAAGTTGCAAAAGCCTCTGAAGTTTCCTCTGGGAGGCTCCTGCACCTTTGTACTCTGGGAGAAGCAGCAATCATGCAGCACAGCGCCAGACAGTGGGCGCGATTTTCTATTTCCTTATTACGGCATATCCGTGCCACGTGTTCTGGACTATAAACACATTATCAAGGAAAGATTCTGCAAAGTTTTCAGTTTTTGAGTAAGCCAAGCATTTTCTTTATAGAATTTTGGTTATGGTAGTGCCAAACCACTCCGGGTTGTGGGTTTGCTGGTCACCAACAAACCCCTCCCCCACTGCTTTTTAAATCAGTTTTCATTCTAAATTCTACACATCATTTGATTTGCTTGAAGTGCCCATGCATAAACATTCTGTAGAGGTAGTTGCACCAACTGAATATTGATACCTGTAAATAGCAACTGTAAATAACCTGTTGCATAGTTTGTATATAAATAAACTACTAATATATATTCATTGATACCTTTGCTGCTCATTCCTGAGGGCACATTTACAGCAGCCTGTGGCTTGAACTTGCATTTCTAGGGTACTGGGAGACAATCTGGAGAACAGCAATATGCAGGATTCTGCACAGGGTAATGTCCATTTCCAAGGTCCCTGCTATTTTATTCCTTGCCCTCATCCCACTCTCCCTGTCAAACTGTCCTTCCAAGCAAAGCTTTCCAAAGAGGTAAGACATGCAAAATAGACTGTCATTTCCATAGTTCCTTGAAATATATATATAATGTAATACTTGGATATTTAATGTGCAAGATACCATCATTTATCCAGAACAGAACATTTCTTTCTAAAAATGCTGCAGTGACCTGTTCGTGATTTTGATTCTATTTCCTTCCATGACAAACTTTCCAAAGTCAAATGGTGAACAAAATTTTCCCTTAGATACTGTAGGAAAGAAAGGACATGTGCTCAATGGAGACAGCCCTCAGCCCCATATCCCACTGGAGACTGGAAAAGCTCCACATTGTCAATGCTGCAGCAGTCTTAAAGGCCTAAAAATAAGTAGGAAAACACCACTGATCCTAAGAAAGTTTATGTATGCATGTATAATATTGTTGCTCTGCTCTGCCAGCCCTCCGTCATCTTGTCTTCCAGCTTTGCTTAAGCTTATGTCAAAACTCTTCGTATTAGTCAGGCTGTTCAGGTTTTATTGGAAAATGGGTCCCGAAAATAAAGAAGAGGACATGCTTGCAAGTCATTTGTACTGCAGTGCATGGAGTTTTATTTATGAAGCAGGAATACTTCATCTGCTGTCAGGGCCATCTCATTCCTAGTGTTTGAATATACTGTAACACAATTTCCTGCTTGAGAAGTATGATATTTTATTTTCATACTTCTCACGATTTTCACATTTTTGAGAATCATTCCCAGTTTGTACTATGAGGCCACATTTCAGCTTCTTTCCTTAACAAGTAGCAGTGAATGTGTTGCACTGTTTCCCCTTTCCCACTCAATGAGATCAATGAAGCCATTATGAAGGGGTCAATTTCCTCTGGTATGGAGGCACCATCAGCAGGGCCACAAGGGCTGGATGTGGACACCAGAGGAGTGTCTTCCTGAGAGGAACCACAGCCTTGAGAATCCCATGCCATAGCAAGAGAATGTGTAAGAGGACAGGAACAGCCAAGAGAAACTGGAGAGTCTGGGGAAAAGGGAGGTGCTGAGCCAGGAAAGGCAGGGTGATTAGAAAAGGTCCTTTCTTGGATCATGAACACATCATCTTCCAATATCAATCTCATGGAAAGCATATTTCTTTGAAGAAAGGCCTGAGGTTTGCTTCCTTCTGATTAAACAGTTTATTGACTTCTAAGTATCTTGGCCTAGTGGCTTACAGTTTACTTTTCATTAGGAAAATTAAACTGTTTTTGAATTCTGAGTACATTAAAAAGGAGTCCTGTTGCATTGAAAACTGCACAACCGCCAAATACCTTATTTTGTTTTACTTCAGTTGTCTTGTCCCTTACAAAGTTCAAAAAGAACTATCACTACCTGGAGATGTTGTAAAATATTTGCATAGCAATTGTACCTTGTATAAGTGACAGACTGTGTCCTTTAAGCACAGGAAGTGTTCCTGGCACAGAAAGTATCCCTGTTCTTGCATCCTCTTACACCCTCGCCTCAGGCTCTTTCCTTGACCATTTTCAGTGGCTGTTATCTTCCAGTTCAATTCATCCAACAGTTTTCTTGTGGCATTCAGAGGGCATATCTTTCCTCACTTATTTCCTGGGAATTTCAGGAAGGTGACACTACTGTAGCTTTGAAAACATTGGTGAAAGACATAGAATTTTAGAATCATTTATGTTGCAAAAGACTTTTAAATAGCTCCCTGTTGCACAAGCTGTAGAACCAACATGGAGAAATCATATGTTTGTAATGCAGCTGCTTATAATGCACAGATTATTTAAATGTGGAGGTTCTGCGGCTTTTCAGCTCTAGAATTATGATCACGGGTACATAACTGGATACATATTCTTGTCAGGGTGTCATCTACAGTATTTGCTATTTATAACATAAATGAAGTCCAGTTTCCCCCAAAATATGCAACAGTAGCAGATATGTCTGGAAGGTCTGGGGAAGCTTGAATGGTATGATGATGGAAACTCTAGGATCCACTAAAGACAGTCAAATCCAGAGATAAAGTATGTGGCAAAACATTGCTTGTTTTCTTCTATAGTGGAGCTGTTCACACAGAGGTAAAGAAATATTTAGCTGCATATCGTCTGTTGGCTTCATGAGTATGAAGTACCATAGTTCATGTCCACTCACTCCATGATTTAGCCTAATTTTTTTCTTTTTTTTTGCTTTTTGTTATCTGTCTTTTACTTTCCCAGACCAAAAGTCTACTTATTGCTGGCACACTCATACTAGCAAGTTATGAATATATTCACTACTTGGGTACAGATTATGCTGGTTTACTTTTTCAAAGGTACTGTTGTTAGCAATGGCCAATGGCCAAGAAGGCCAATGGCATCCTGGCCTGCATTAGGAAGAGTGTGGCCAGCAGGAGCAGGGAAGTCATTGTTTCCCTGTACTCTGCACTGGTTAGGCCACACGTTGAGTACTGTGTCCAGTTCTGGGCCCCTCAGTTTAGGAAGGACATGGAGACACTTGAACGTGTCCAGAGAAGGGCAACAAGGCTGGTGAGAGGCACTGAGCACAAGCGCTATGAGAAGAGGCTGAGGGAGCTGGGATTGTTTAGCCTGGAGAAGAGGAGGCTCAGGGGAGACCTCATTGCTCTCTGAAAGGTGGTTGTAGCCAGGAAGGGGGTGGTCTCCTCTCTCAGGCAACCAGCACCAGAACAAGAGGACACAGTGTCAAGCTGCACCAGGGGAAGTTTAGGCTCGAGGTGAGGAGAAAGTTCTTCACTGAGAGAGTCATTTGTCATTGGAATGTGCTGCCTGGGGAGGTGGTGGAATCACCATCCCTGGAGGTGTTCAAGAGGGGATTGGACGTCATGAGGTCTGTGGTGACAGGTTGGACTTGATGATATTTGAGCTCTCTTCCAACCCTAATGATTTTGTGATACTGTGATACTGTGATATTATGATCGCAAGGTTTGTTCCAAAGAGATGGTGGAATTTTAGAATAATTGAGAAAAAAAAATCCAGTTTATTCTAACACTGGTTCTTTTGATCTTGAAAGAGTCATGAGATGTACTTACTCTTCCAGTTAGTTCTATTTGTATTGCCAGTTTTCTTAAAGATTTTTGAAAGATATAGTTCAATCTCTAGGATAAATCTCTAGTCAATTGCATTATGGCTCTGGTACCATTCAGACAGCTGGGACAGAACTGATTTTCCAAATTCTCATAGAGTAAAAAAAAATAATTTAAAAAAAAAAAATGTGGGGAATTGTCCAGTTGGGAAAATAACCTCTTTGAAGAGCTTCATAGGATATGTTTTGGTTTAGAAGGAGATTTTATGTGCGTGTAGTGATGAATAACTAAATCTCAGGCAAGTAACCTAGACAGGTGTACAGGGCCCAAAACGCACAAGCTTCTCACGCCTGGAGCTTCCACTGAGCACCACCACCCCCAGAAGATTTCCACATAGGGTCAAAGAAGTGAGACAGAGATCCTTGCCAGGAGACAGCTTGTCCCCTGCTGTTTCTGCTTTGCACTGCTTTGGTAATGTCTTTAGGGGAACATGTAGCAGTCATGCAGAACATGCTTTTTAACCTTTGTTCTCACTACATCCCTGGAAAGGAGAAAGAGTACTTAAGACTTGGGGCAGTCCTCACTTCCTTCAGAGGTCTGGGACATCTGAAGTAGGATATGGTTTGAATTTCTACTTCTGATTTTTTACAATAAAGAAGAAAAAATGGGATACATGGGAATGAATAAAAAAGAACGTAAAAGCTGAAATGGATACTTGAAGAAAAAAAATGAAAAGGTGGGAGAGAGATTTTATTAATTAAAAAAATAAGTAACAAATTAAATGTAAGTATATTTACAATCATATTAACCTGCACATTCATTTCTGTAAAAATTTGATTCCCTGTTTCAGGCTTTTTCAAGCCCCTTCTCTCTGTAGATGGTGCCATTCATAGCCTATGGTGAGGATCTGAGCCACCAGAGCCAATTTCTGTTCCAAATACAGACATAAGCAATGGCTTGTGAGACTGCAACTCGTTTGAGGCTCACCCAACTGCAATTTTGCTTCATTTCTCCAGGGGAAGCAATTTATCTTTGAAGCTATAATCTAAAGCATTGCATTGCAGGATATAGATTTAAGTTCTTTTTTTTTTTTTTTAAGGCTAGGCTGTCCCAGGACATTTTATGCACCATCCCTTCATATTCCACTGACAGAAAGAGAGCTCTGACGCATTGAAACTCTAAGTGATAAAGTCATGTTAGAGTTTAGAAGGCTGGAAAACATTCAGTTCTCCAAGTCTCTCTGTTTAAATTAGCATTTAAAATAAAAATCATGGTGAATTTAATTAGCTCAGATATTTGAAGGTTCAATATTAATGCTAATTTATCCTTCCTTTTTTTCAACGTAATCTTGGAATTATCACAAGAAGATGATTATGGAGGGTTCTTACATGTACTGTTTTCTTGTTGTCATATGCCACAGGCAAGAACAACACTTTGAAGAGAATTGTTTCTTTCTGAGAACAAAGATAAACTACAGTAAGTTGATTGGTAAGCTGCAGCACAGTAGGTAAAGCAATGGAAAAGTACAACATTAATGAGCTGTATGAAATAACTTTGGCTGAAAAATAAGCTCCCTCTAAAAAGCAAGTTACATGTACTGTTCATATAGTAGTACATGTGGATCTCACAGTGCTGGATGTTGTATAAATGCAGAAGGTTATCCCAACCCTCCACAAACTGACTTCAAAGTAAATAATAAGAAGCAAGGGGCGGGGGGGGCGTGACTAAATCCTTCTTACTATCCCAAAGAATACTGAAAGAGTCAACAGGCTATAATTTTATGCAAATATGACTAAGTAAGAGAGGTGTAAAGCTGAACACCCTGGCACTCAAAGACCTTTACCCTGAACAGTACAATATCCCTGGGATTTAATGCAAGTGTAAACCTCTAAGAGCATTTTTGACCACAGCACCTTAGTGTGTGCCCAGATATCATAATCCTTGATACATGTCTGACTGGGGAAACATGATGGTTTCTTAACTGATCAGAACTGGTGGTTGAAGGCAGAAAGAGCTCATGTGTCTTTTTATTATCTTCTCGGTCTTCCAGTGGAGTAAGAAATCTGTGGTGTTCTGTTCAAAATTATTTGGAAGAAGGAAGGATTGTCAAACAGTTCAATTTAGAACTCCATTTTAATATTGTTACTTTTTTATGGGTTTGATACCTGTGTTTTCTGATATTTTTGGAACAAATCTGTGGCTTTGAAAATTTCTGCTCTCAGTTTCTTTGATGTTGTGAAGTTACATGTAACAACTTTGTTCAAATTAAAGAAGGGTGTGGACTTTGATGTTTCTATCCTCTGTTTTCCATTTTCTTTTGACTATAATCTCATAAAGTTTTTATAGTTACACATATGGAGGAAATACGGCCTCAGTTAAAGCAAAGTGAGAATCTTCTCTTAAGGGTACTCAAATATACCACAATTCACACAAGACATCTCCAGAAAGAGGTAGTGTTTTTCAGCTGGTTAGGGGTATGATTTTTGAAAAATCCAGTGCTGAGTTTGATAAGGTGAAATTGCCTTATCTTCAGCCTTCAAACTATCATCATTTTTTGAATCTAACCTGAAGTTTTGAGTTTCATGTGTCTTCCTCAAATGAATTTTCATTTCATCTAGCTTCTATGTTTTGTTTTATAAACTTTTCTCTTTCAAATTAATCACAATCATTTGAAAGGAGTAAGGATTAAAAAAAAAACAAAACACCCAAACACAATTATTTCTTTTTAATCACATTACAGGCCTCCCTTTAGGCAGTTATAGAGATTATTCAATAGCAAAGCAATGAAATTATCTGTCTAGGCTCCAGCTGACAAAAGACTATGATAGAGCCCAATTCTATTTAGGAAAAAGGGTTCTGATGATTCTTCCACTGGTGCACCCCTACCCCTACCGCCTCCCCCCACTCCCGCCCCATCCCCACAAGATGTGTGGCCCAGATAGTTCCAAAAATTTTTTTGGCAAGATCTCTCACTGAACCATCAAAAAACTTTTGTCTTAAATCTCCCTTTCCTCCTCCACAACATGTTATTTTATACATTCTGCTTTATGCCACTTCTGAACAGGCAATAAATGAAAACTACCACCCTTGCTGTCTTGGTTTTGGATGTGGCAATATATCGCCCTCTGAGCTTACTCAACCACATAATTATCCCTAAATTAAAAAAGATAGAGGGAGAGCAAAGAAAAGCAAGAATGCAGAGTGGGTGGGAATTGGCTGATAGGAAAGCAGCTGGCATATTAAACACAGAGAACTGAAGATGGAACGACATGTGGGTGCAGCTTTGCCAAATCCCTGCAGGGGGGAAAATGCCAGCTAGATTTCAATGAATAAGCAATTAACATTATATTAGATTACTGAAAATAAACACTGATTTGTTAAACAGCCAGGCAAATCATTCATATGAAGAATGAGGGAGCCAGATGGGGTAATCTGTGAAAGCTCTAACAAAAGTCATTCTGTTGGGACTGTCAGTTTCACAAAATCAGTATCAGGGTTAGTCACTATCTGAATGTTGTTGGTCTGAATACATATGTCCTTATGCTTCATAGGGGTGTATATGGGAGCACTAGCCAGCATGGATTTAGGAAGGGCAGGTCCTGCCTCACCAACCTGATCTCCTTCTATGATCAGGTGACCCGCCTGGTGGATGTGGGGAGGCCTGTGGATGTAGTCTACCTGGACCTCTGCAAGGACTTTGACACCGTCCCCCACAGCAAACTCCTGGACAAGCTGGCAGCCTATGGCTTGGACAGGAGCACACTGCGTTGGGTTAGGAACTGGCTGGAGGGCTGAGCCCAGAGAGTAGTGCTGAATGGTGCCACATCCAGCTGGCGGCCAGTCACTAGTGGTGTGCCCCAAGGATCAGTGCTGGGCCCCATGCTCTTCAACATCTTTATTGATGATCTGGATGAGGGCATCGAGTCCATCATCAGTAAATGGGTGGACAACACCAAGCTGAGGGCAGGAGTTGATCTGCTGGAGGGCAGAGAGGCTTTGCAGAGGGACCTCAACAGGCTGGACAGATGGGCAGAATCCAACGGCATGAGATTAAACACATCCAAGTGCCGGGTTCTGCACATTGGCCACAACAACCCCATGCAGTGTTACAGGCTGGGATCAGTGTGGCTGGAGAGCGGCCAGGCAGAGAGGGACCTGGGGATACTGGTTGATGGGAGGCTGAACATGAGCCTGCAGTGTGCCCAGGCAGCCAAGAGGGCCAATGGCATCCTGGCCTGCATTAGGAACAGTGTGGCCAGCAGGAGCAGGGAGGTCATTCTGCCCCTGTCCACTGCACTGGTTATGCCACACCTCGAGTCCTGTGTCCAGTTCTGGGCCCCTCAGTTTAGGAAGGATGTTGTCTTGCTGGAACGTGTCCAGAGAAGGGCAATGAAGTTGCTGAAGGGTTTGGAACACAAGCTCTATGTGGAAAGGCTGAGGGAGCTGGGGTTGATTGGCCTGGAGAAGAGGAGACTGAGGGGTGACTTTATTGCTCTCTACAACTACCTGAAGGGAGACTGTAGACAAGCAGAGGTTGGTCTCTTTTCCCAGGCAGGCAGCACCAGAACAAGAGGACACAGCCTCATGCTGCGCCAGGGGAGGTTTAGACTGGATGTTAGGAAGAAGTTCTATACAGAGAGAGTGATTGCCCATTGGAATGGTCTGCCCGTGGAGGTGGTGGAGTCACCATCATTGGAGGTATTCAGGAGACTTGATGGGGTACTTGGTGCCATGATCTAGTTGTTTAGGTGGGTTGGATTGCTTGATGGGTTGGACGCGATGATCTTGAAGGTCTCTTCCAACCTGGATTTATTGTATTATTGTGTTACTGTGGGGGTCTCCTACAGGCCATCTGAACAGCAGAAACAAGCAGATGAGGCCCTCCACAGGCAAATAGAAGCGGCTTCCAGGTCACAAGCCCTGGTCCTCATGGGTGATTTCAACCACCCTGACATCTGCTGGAGGGACAACACAGCAAGGCACCAGCAATCCAAGATCTTCCTGGACTGCATAGAAGACAATTTCCTCCTCCAAATGGTAGAGGAACCAACAAGAAAAGGTGCTCTGCTGGACCTTGTTCTCACCAACAGGGAAGGGCTGGTAACCAATGTGAGGCTCAGAGACTGCCTTGGCTTCAGTGATCATGAAGCAGTTGAATTTAATATCCTCAGGGCAATCAGGAGGACATATTCTAAGCTTATGACGCTAGACTTTAGGTGTGCAGACTTCGATTGCTTCAGGAATCTGCTAGCCACAGTGTCATGGGACAAAGCCCTGGAGGGAAGAGGGACCCAGGACAGCTGGTCAGTATTCAAGGATCACCTCCTCTGTGTCCAGGAGCTATGTATACCAACAAAGAGAAAAGCAGGAAAGAATGCTAGGAGGCCTGCCTGGATGAACAAGGAGCTCCTGGACACACTATTACTTAAAAAGAAACTCTACAGGAAGTGGAAGGAAGGACAGCTAGAACAGGGGGTATATAAGGAAGCTGCCCGAGCAGCAAGAGGCCTGGTTAGGAAAGCCAAAGTAGAGTTCGAATTGAATCTAGCCAGGGAGGTTAAAGGGAGCACTAAGAACTTCTACAGGTACATTAATGGCAAGAAGAAGAGTAGGGAAGGTGTGGGCCCCCTCAGAAAGGAAACTGGTGAATTGGTCACAAGTGATGTGGAAAAGGCTGAGGTACTCAATAACTTCTTTACCTCAGACTTCACTGCAAGGGCCTCCAGCCACACTCCTGGTGTCATGGAGGACGATGCCAGGGACGGGGAGGAAGAACTGCCCATCGTAAGTGAAGCTCAGGTTCGTGACCACCTGAAGAACCTGAAAGTGTTCAAGTCCATGGGACCTGACGGGATACACCCACGGGTGCTGAGAGAACTGGCAGATGAGGTTGCTAAACCCCTCTCTATTATATTCCAAAAGTCATGGCAGACTGGGGAAGTCCCCACAGACTGGAAAAGGGCAAACATTGCTCCCATTTTCAAAAAGGGTAAGAAGGAGGAACCAGGGAACTACAGGCCAGTCAGTCTCACCTCTGTGCCCGGAAAGATCATGGAGCAGATCCTCCTGGAGGCACTACTGACTCAGAAGAATAGTGAAGAGGTGATTGGGAGCAGTCAGCATGGCTTTGCCAAGGGCAAATCCTGCCTGACAAACCTGGTGGCCTTCTATGAACAGATCACAACATTAATAGATGAGGGGCGAGCAACTGATGTCGTTTACCTGGACCTGAGCAAAGCCTTTGACACTGTCCCGCACCACATCCTGGTCTCCAAGGTGGTGACACATGGGTTTGATGGGTGGACCACTAGATGGATACAGAACTGGCTTGATGGCTGCACCCAAAGAGTGGTTGTCAATGGGTCCATGTCCCAGTGGAGGCCAGTGACAAGCGGAGTCCCTCAGGGATCAGTCCTGGGACCAGTCTTGTTCAACATCTTTGTGGGTGACATGGACAGTGGCATTGAGTGCACCCTCAGCAAGTTTGCTGATGACACCAAGCTGTGTGGTGCAGCAGACACGCTGGAGGGAAGGGATGCCATCCAGAGGGACCCGGACAGGCTGGAGAGGTGGGCACAAGCCAACCTCATGAGCTTCAACAAGACCAAGTGCAGGGTCCTGCATCTGGGTCGAGGCAATCCCAGGCACAAATCCAGGCTGGGCAGTGACTGGCTGGAGAGCAGCCCTGAGGAGAGAGACTTGGGGGTGCTGGTGGACGAGAAGCTGAACATGAGCTCTCAATGTGCACTTGCAGCCCGGAAAGCCAATCAGATCCTGGGCTGGTCAAGAGAGGTGATTCTCCCCCTCTATTCAGCTCTGGTGAGACCCCACCTGGAGTACTGCGTCCAGTTCTGGAGCCCCTGTTACAAGAGGGATCTGGAGGTGCTGGAAGGTGTCCAGAGAAGGGCCACGAGGATGATCAGAGGGCTGGAGCACCTCTCCTATGAGGAAAGACTGAAGGAGTTGGGGCTGTTCAGTCTGGAGAAGAGAAGGCTCCAACGTGACTCATTGTGGCCTTCCAGTATCTGAAGGGGGCCTACAAGAAGGCTGGGGAGGGACTGCTCAGGCTATCAGGTAGTGATAGGACTAGGGGGGGATGGAATGAAGCTGGAGGTGGGGAGATTCAGGCTAGATGTGAGGAGGAAGTTCTTCACCATGAGAGTGGTTAAGCCCTGGAATGGGTTATCCAGGGAGGTGGTTGGGGCCCCGTCCCTGGAGGTGTTTAAGAGCAGGCTGGATGAGGCTCTGGCCAGCCTGATCTAGTGTGGGGTGTCCCTGCCCACGGCAGGGGGGTTGGAGCTAGATGATCCTTGTGGTCCCTTCCAACCCTGACTGAAACTATGAAACATAACGAATTTTTCTAGGAAACATCTGTCTACAGGAAAGAATTTTCATCAAAAGTTCTTTTTTTCATAAAATTGATGAAAATTTCTGTTTCACATTTAAAAAAAAGAAAAATAAGTAGCTTTTCCGAAGATACATACATTTTGCTTAGAATTATTGTCATTTTTGCAAGTGGTAAAAATAAAATTCAGCTACTGTAATATTTATATTCAACTGGAAAGTTTTGAAACTTTAAAAAAAGAAATTGTAAGATTCTCCTTGTGTGCTGACCAATGACATGGAAAACAATTCATTTCATCTGGGTAGATGGAGGCACCTTTGAAACTGAGGGATCATAATGTACTAGACAGTAACAATGCTTTATCCTAGCTGTGTTTGTATATGGAGATGTGAGATGATGAAAATAAACTCATGAAAATATTTTTGTAATAAGGACTTACAATTCCAAAAGCCTATGACTTAGTGGCAGCTGTATCTGTCTGTTTAAGATCCTCCACCCTCTTTAGCCTTGTACCATCATAACCTCATGGAGGGTATTGGCTGTGCTAGATTCTCACTTCTTACAGCTTTACTCATGAAGAAAAACTTACTTGAACTATAATGAAATGTATAAAATACATTAAATTTAGGAGGAGACTTGATGGAGTGCTTGGTGCCATGGTTTAGTTGATTAGGTGGTGTTGGATGATGGGTTGGACACGATGATCTTGAAGGTCTCTTCCAACCTGGTCTATTCTATTCTATTCTATTCTATTCTATTCTATTCTATTCTATTCTATTCTATTCTATTCCATTCCATTCCATTCCATTCCATTCCATTCCATTCCATTCCATTCTAAATGTTGACATCTTCTTACCACCCATTTGGAAAGTAATTGGAGTATCAAATAGTAAACCAGTAGTTTAGTGTGTCTGAACACGAGTTTTTCGCTGTTTAACCTGCCTCTGGCAAAGGCCCAGGAGGTAGTCCCTAGAAGATTGGTATTTTTCAATTTTTTTTTCATTTTTCCTGGACTCCAACATCTTGCAATTCAGAATATTTCTAGACTGCAAGTTCATTATGTCCTTTTTCTGCAATGCTCCACAGATTTGCCTTCTGCAAAGCTGTCCTGCCTCTCTTCTTGAATCTGCGCAAACTTCTGGTGTTTTTCAACATTCTCTGACACTTGGCTGTACAGTATAATCATACGTAGTGGGTCTTCACCCCATCCACTGCCTGCTCTCAAACCATCTCCTACTTTCCTTTCAACACCCTTTAGCTTTCATACTACATTAACGAAGCATTTTAAAAAGGATGTGTGGCCAGTACTTGAGAAAGAAGAAATGTGGATTTGGTTTTCTGCAATTTGACAGATTTTTCTGTATGACCCTGGGTGGGTTTGTGCAGTCCAGAATGAGAAGGTGTAGCAGTTTGGGCTGGGTGCCCTCTGCTGTGTTCGTTCAAGGGGTACTTCCTGTGTCCAAAAGTCCAGCCCAGAGGGGTGGACACAGAAAGCCAGGTATTTCTTACCATAATTCCCTGCGCCACTATAAGATCTCAGCGCGGGGCCTGGCACTTTCTCTTTCTTCCCTCGCCACCACCTGGTAACTGGGGAGAGATGTCTCCTGGCCTTGAGCCTGGCTAGGCCCAAGGCTGGGGGGATGGGCAGTCTCAGATCTGGCCAGCTAAGACTAGCCTAGCAGTGAAGTGGAAGGGAGGGAAGAAGGAGCCCTGGGGGTCTTGGGTGTACCCTAAGGTGGGGATGGGATGTTTCTGGGTATGCTTTGGGATTTTCTTTTGTCACTGCGCTTTTGGCTCTCTGTAAACATTAACCACTTTCTCATTCAAACTTTCCATCACTTTTGCAATCCATTTGTCTGAGTCATTTCAGGAGGAGACTTGATAGGGTGCTTGTTTGCGTGGTTTAGTTGATTAGGTGGTGTTGGATGATAGGTTGGACACGATGATCTTGAAGGTCTCTTCCAACCTGGTTTATTCTATTCTAGTCTAGTCTAGTCTAGTCTAGTCTGTTTATTTTGCCCATGGTGGGGAGGGGGTCTGCCTCAACCCATCACAGAGGTGAAGAGTCTTCAACCAACAGATATGTGGACATAAAGGAAATGGAGCAATGTTCTGAGAACAAAAGCAAGGAGGGGCTAAAGGCATAGGTTTCAAAACCAGGAATAATAACTAGATATAAGAAACATTTTTATTTTTTCTTTAACCAAAACATGATCAAACCCTGGGGTAGGAACTTGGAGAAGCTATGAGGTGTCCATTCTTGGAGCTATTCAAAACTCATTTGAGCATAGAGCAACATGTGCTGGCTTTCTTCACTTTAGGGAAGTAAAACTCGCAAGGATTACTTTTTTACCTCTACTGCATTAAAGCATAATGAGCGTCAGTCTTTGGGGGGGTAGCTGTCTGTGTTTGTTTTCAGAACAAAGCTGCAAAACAAAACAAACAAAAAAGTAATTCTCTAACTACCATTGGAGAAAACAAAAATAATTTTAAAATCATGTATACATTGATAAAAATTATAGCTAGTTTTTCAATGCAAAATTACACTTAGATCATAAGAACTGGATTTCAGTGCCCTGTTAACTGGTGGCTTTCACACATTGTGGTAAAGCTGTATAAACATTTTTTAAATTGCTTCTGATTTTATATATATATAAAAGCATGTATTTATGTTATATATATCACAGCGAGATTTCTCAAGTCACAAAAAGGTTCACAGAATCCAGCAAAAGTGGAATGGGACACATTTTAAAACCTAATTAGCATGAGAACTAGGAAGTCTTCAGGGGCTGAGGTGTAAAATTGGACTGCACTTCTGGTATCTGCATGCTGTCATGAGAATTGAACTGTTTGTATGAGAGAGAGTCTCAGGGAAAATGGCAGCATTATATTTGATTTTGGTGACATTTCTCTCCTATGACTTTGTCAAAACTTTGGAGGGGATGAGAAACATGATACAATGACATTTCTTGAGGCCACAGGTTACTAGAAAGGTTAAAAAAATATGTAAAGAAATACATAAAGAAAAATGGAAATAATAAGGTTAGAGAAATATGGAAATACAAGGTTTTGCTAACTGACCAGCTTGAAGGACATCTCTTTGTGGCAGCATGCAGAGATCTGAGCTAACTCCACACACAGTAAGGCCGCCATCTGATGTGCTGTGTTTGTTAAACATCATATCCTGATGTATCTGGAATCTAAAAGGATCACAGCTCTTATACAACACTATGGACTTGATAATTACTCCTGTGCCACCAGGATTTACCAAACTGGACCTGTATACCATCGTAGTTTATTGGGGTGAAGACATACCAAAGCCCAAACCAGCAGTTTCAGCCTAAGGTAGCTCCAAGTCAGACCCATCTGAAACAGTGGAAATGGCAGTTCAATCTGAGTGAATGAGATCATTTTCATTAAGCTGCTTTAAAATTACACTGAGGCTAAATAGCTGCAGCTTCATGGCTTAGAAGCTGGAACTGCTTTCAAGTTACCGCATATAGAGGTTTTGTCCTTCAGGGGGTGGATTGGCATTGTTATTTAAAAAGAAACATTGACAAATAAGGCTCCTGCCTTATGGACAGCATGTGAAAGGCTAGAATGTACAAATTGAAATTGTGGACGTTCCAATGACTTCTACACAAATCTGTAAATACTATTCTATCCAGTCGCTGCCTCATTTCTGTATTTTTAATATTACAATACAATACAATACAACAGGTTGGAAGAGACCTTCAAGATCATCACGTCCAACCCATCAACCAATCCAACCCACCTAAATACAATACAGTACAATACAGTACAATACAGTACAATACAACCCACCTAAACAACTGAAAAACTAAACCGTGGCACCAAGCACCCCATCAAGCCTCTTCTTGAACACCTCCAATGAAGGTGACTCCACCACTTCCACAGGCAGCTGATTCCAGTGGGCAATCACTCTCTCGGTATAGAACTTCTTCCTAAGATCCAGTCTAAACCTGCCCTGGCGCAGCCTGAGACTGTGTCCTCTTGTTCTGGTACTGGCTGCCTGGGAGAAGAGTGTTAGGTGTTCAAGTAGCTGTCATTTTCAAGTCAATCACAGAATCACAGAAACATTCATGTTGGAAAAGACCCTCAGGATCACCCAGTCAAACTGACAACCCTAATCTACAAAATTCACCCCTAAATCACATCCCCAAGCAACATATCCAAACAACCTTTAAACTCATCCAGAGTTCGTGGCAACTACTTCTCTGGGCAGCACATGCCAATGCCTGACCACTCTTTATGTGAATGTACTTTTTTTTTTCCTAACGTCCAGCCTAAACCTAACCAGTCATAGCTTGAGAACATTTCCTCTTGTACTATCACTAATTACCTGGGAGAAAAGAGCAGCACCAGTGTCTCTACAACATCCTTTTAGATAGTCATAGAGAGCAAAAAGGTCTCCCTCAGCCTTCTCTTTTCCAAACTAACCATCCCCAGATCCTTTAGTCACTCTTCATAAGGTTTATTCTCCAGGCCCTTCACCAGCTTCCTTGCCCTCCCCTGCACTCGCTCCAGCACCTTGACATCTCTCTTGTATTGAGGTGCCCAAAACTGGACACAGTACTCAACATGTGGTCTCACCAGAACTGAGTACAAGGGGACAATCACCTCCCTACTCATGCTGGACGTAGCATTTCTGATACAAGCCAGGATGCCATTGGTTTTCTTGGGCTCCTGGGTACACTGTTTGCTCATGTTCTGTTGCCTGTCAATTAGAAGCCCCAGGTCCCTTTCTGCCAGACAGATTTCCAGCCATGCTTCCCCAAGCCTGTAGCGCTGCTTGGGGTCCTTGTGACCCAGGTTCAGGACCTGGCATTTGGCAGTTTATAAATATACAGGCATTTGGAAGAGAAAGCCTTAGGAACAGTCCCTGATGTCTGCATATATAAAGCTTTAGATTAGATATAGGCAAAAGGGTACATTTTATCAAACTAATCTCTTCCAAAGAGGAGAGAAGTGGATGGGAAATCCTGAATGTGACACTTTTCCCCATCTTTGACATAAATATCTTGTACTTCTTACTCTGATAGATTTCTCTTGCCTGAACTGTAAACATCTGTGTGCATTCACTTCTCTAAATATGAGCACCTTCTAGTACTCATATTTACCTGAAATTAAATGGAAACCATGGACTCAAAATTAGTCAAGAATGTGCAGGTCTTATAAGTTAACAATGAACCAAAGAAAGAGATAGCAAGTCATAATTTCAGCTGGAGTGAACCAGCATTGTCTTAAATTTCTACAGCATCAAAGAATTGTTTTTGTTGGGAAAGCCTTTTCAGATTATTAAATCAAACCTTTACCTGTTTCTACCAAGTCCAATGCTAAACCACATCCCTTAGCACCACATTTATGCATCTTTTAAACACTTCTAGGGAAGGTAACTCAACCATTTCCCTGAGGACATTATCCCAGTGTTTGATAACCCTTTCAGTCAAGAAGTTTCTTCTAGTATTCAATCTAAACAGGCCCTTGTGCATCTTGAGGCCATTTCCTCTTGTCCTATCACTTGTTATTCTGGAGAAAAGATCAACCCCACCAGACTCTAAGCTCCTTCCAGGGAGCTGCATAGTGCCATAAGATCTCCCCTCAGACTCTTCTCTCCAGGCTAAACAGCCTCAGTTCCCTGCACCATAAGATCTTTCTTGCAGTAAGGGCCCTCAGATTCTATGGGCTGGATCTTAGCAAACTAATTCCAAACAGAACAAGATGCAGGGTATGTTATTTGAAATACTATGTGAAACAAGTTATATTATTTGGTAGAACCTTCTGTTTCAATTAAGAGTAAGCTCTGACAGGCATATGAAAACTGAACATTAGAGAAGTGTATAACAGAACATCACAGTCCAAAACTTACAGGATTTTCCAGTCTTCGAGGGGAGTGCAATTAGGTAACAGTGGCACAGGGTTGGAGAGGGAAGCTTTTTTCTTTTCTAAGGAGTTTTGCCATTCAGAACACTTTATCAAGCTTGATAAACGTTATACTATGTGTCTAATATATGCTTTGTCTTTGCTGCATGTTTACTAGAAATTAGTACTTAGCAAGTAACATCTGAAATAGCTCTCTTCAGCAGTGTGGTGGAAAAATGTAACACAGAAAGCTAGATCAGGCTAGAGGAATCTCACCACTGCACCCTGCAACTGGGTGTTGTTAGTCCCTGGGCAGCAATTTCAGCTCCTTGGCCCTGCTTTTACACAGCAGCAGCTATCTTGCTTCAGGTTGTAAAGCTAAAGTTACTATCACTAACATAGCTACTCCTGCACCATGTTCCCCTGAGCACTAGAGACAAATCTTGCAAAATTTTCCATTTTTAATCTTTTTTTTTTCCATATTTCTGTGGAAGATTAGAGAATAGGGAGGAATGTAGGGAAGTGTTTGGATTGCAAAAGTCAACACACGTTTTCATTACATCAGTTTATAAATGGAGATCCAAAATAGGTTTGAATTTGATAAACTTGTGGTAGAAAAATCTCTTGTCAGGCTTCCTGCACACTAGTCCTTTCTGAGAAGCTTAGACTACTGTCTTTGTTAAGCTTGAGGAATAAAAGTAATTTATGGTTTCTGGAAAACATATTTTCGGCAAATGATTCTGTTTGGTCTGTGATGGAAACAGATTTTGCTGCAAATTATCTAGGAAATAATGGGTGTACCAGAATGACAGTTGGTGGCAAAGCTGCAGCCATGACTGAAAAACAAACAAAACCCCCAAACAAACAAACCACAACAAAAAACAACCAACCAGCCAACCAAAGAAGTCTTTTTGCAAGACTCTTGTCAATGCGTTCAGCTTTCAGTAACTTGTTCAGCTAGGTTTGTAGAGACAGGAGCTGGCTGGTGAGTCAATTCACAGAATCGTGTAACACGTGTGAACAAGAACAGTCTTTGGTTATAGAATGTTGGAGCTTCCTACCCTCCCTCACCTCCTAACAAATGATTCTGGGAAAACTTGAAATCATTCCCCTCATCACCATCTGGTGGATGCTAACTAATAGGTAATACTTCATCTTCTTTTGTATTGAGCATTCTTATGACTGCAATCTGGCTGTACAATGACAAGTGTTCTTACCCAGTAGGCTTACAGTTTAGTGCTCAGACAAAATTTTCAGTCATGACATTCATGAACACCTGTGTTTTAGAAGTCCTGGAAAGCAGAAGAGAGTGAAGAACACCAGGCAGATCATTTATGCACAGTTTAAAAAGAACTATGCATTCGCTCTATGCTATAATGGATTATACTGCAAGGTACACTTCCTTCATAGAGCAATATAGAATCATAGACTCATAGAATCAATAAGGTTGGAAAAGACCTCAGAGATCATCAAGTCCAACCTGTCACCCAACACCTCCTGACTAACTAAACCATGGCTTCAAGTGCCACATCCAATCCCCTCTTGAACACCTCCAAGGGCAGTGTCCCAGCAGCAACATCCCTAAGTATCTGTTTCTTATTGTCCATTATATAAAACTTGAGGGCTTGGAAGAAGCAAGCGAAACAAAGCATCCACCACAGCAAACAACATGACTGGAGATCTCTTGTAACCATCAGCATCCTCCTAAGGTGTGGAGAGCAGCTTCTCCCCCACTCAGTTCTTGTCTTTTGCATCTCACTGCTGATGTGGCAGCGGCCTGCATGAGCTCCTACACAGCTCAGCATCAGGACAGTGCTGAGCAAGCAGATCCTGATGCCCCCCTTCCCCCCCGCCCCCCCCCCCCCATTTATCACATTACCTGTGCAAATTAGGCCGGTATCTTGTAAGAATTTATGTTAAATATTAAGAATTAACACACACATATATATTTAAGCATTCCATCTGCATAAAACCTGTCTAAGTGTTTAAGGAGGGAACAAAAAGGAGCCATCAATGGAAATAAATACACTAAGGAAAGCTGAAAATTGCAGTTTGTTCCAGAAGTAATTAACAACAGCTAGAAACATCCCTTAGCTTTCACATTTATGAAGTTCCTGATTTTAGTTAAATTACTTGTAAAAGTACTTTGGTGGCTGATTAGCTCCACCATGTACAGACCTGGCCACGCTCTTCAAGTGCCATGACTGTAACCTAAGTCTGTACACCACGCCTTGATAAGCATTGTTTTCTTTTTTCTTTGAAGTGTTTTATCTGGATTGAATTACCATGATGGGATGTATTTTTAGGTGGATATACCTACCACTCAATAAATTTGTGTAATTTTAATTTGTTTGCCTGTGGTATTTTTCTTTTTTGAGAAGCAGTTTGGATTAAATCTATGCACCAGAGTTTGAGTCTCACATTTCACAGCTCACATCTTCTAAAGGGAAGATTGAGTGCCCTATTGGAAGTCGAGTGTAGCATTTCCTTTTATACTTCCTCTGTAACTTCCACTGTCACCTGTTTGGTCCCAGTAATGGATCTAATTTTCCTGGGGATAAAAAAAAAATAGAGAGAGAGATGGAGTGCAACTCCTAATAAGCTATGAGTACTTTTGAAATCCACCTATATACTTCAGCACCACATTTCTGACAGATGGATAGATAACCTCAGCTGAGGGGTATTAATACACGTGAATAACCCAGAGGGAGAGGCAGGAGTCTTCAGGACTGAAGAGATTATTCTGAATTGCTTGAAGCTTTTGAGATGCTGCTAATGGCCTTTTCTACGGTTACTAACACTAAGAACAAATTAATTTAGCATGCTTTGTTCTGTAAAATACCAAGCCTATTACGTGCAAAAGAAAAAAACCCCAAACTTTCCCTAATGCCTCCTATCCCATTTTTGCCCTTCTCCCAACAGTCCTAGACTACTCTTACTGCAATTCAGAAAGGTGAGCTTTTTTCCTCCTTTATCTTCCTCACAAGGTAGATAGATGAAGAAAGGAAAAGGAGAAGTATGTCTCTACACATTTCTCTTGCTTGGTCAGCCTCCAGTTTACCAAGTACAGCTGTCAGACAATTGTCTCACTGAGACAATTTTCCACACAGAGAAACATTTTCTTTCACTACTTGTAAGCGTCAGTGCCCTTTAAATCATCACATACCTGTGGTACTTCAGCATCTTGTTCAGAGGAACGGTGAATCCTTCTCCAGAGAATTTTGGTCAAGATGGATGAAAAAGGATTGTCACAAAAGATAATGTATTATTACAGAGACTTCTTGACCACTGTTGTGTTTAATGACTGTGAGACTTCTAGGTGTAATCAGGCATGAAATATTTTTGAGATGTTTTGACCCAAAATCCTGGTAGTGCGTATAAAGCACAGAATTTTAGAAATTAAAATCAACAGTAAATTCCTCCTTTATTTCTCATCTTATTTTCCTAGCTTCTGAGTACTTTTCTGATATGCCATCCCTATATGATGAGATCTTTCATCCTTTGTTTCACATTTCTATCATATTCATTCCCCTTTATCACTTTTTTTTTTTAAAGTCTTTTCACAAGGTCTTATATTGCTGCTTTCGTGAAAGCTGTCTCACATTCTTGACTAACCTATTCTCTATTGTTGTGCTCTTTCTAGTTCTTCCAAGATGTGGCTTATCTACACAGAAGACAGTGGCAATTTTAAAGCAGGAGTTTCTTTACACAATTATTTTATTCAGTGCCATGGATCTTCGAGCTTTTGGGCTTTTAGGCACTGAACAGTAACAAAGGTGCATGGCAGCACTGAACTGAAGTCCATAAAACCACTATGGAATGTGAAGGTATAGGTAACATCACTGATGGTGATTTGTGGTAGATTTTTGATAGCATAACCATCCAACTGTTGAACATGAAACCAATGGCCAAAGGCTGAAGCAATGGTTTGGTACATACAGGAATCTCTTTACACAGATTCACAGATTGACAGATTGCACAGGGTTGGAAGAGACCCTCAAAGATCATTTTGTCCAACCTTTGCAGCAGCTAGCAGGGTCACTTCCAACTAGGTCAGGCTGCCTAGAGCCACATCAAATCTGATTTTGAACATCTCCAGCAACAGGACCTCAGCCACCTCCATGGGCAACTTGTAGGACCTCTTCAGATACTAAAATGCAGTTACAAGGTCTCCCTGGAGCCTTCTCTTCCCCAGGCTGAACAACGTCATCTGTCCCAGCCTGTCTTCAACAGAGAGCTGCTCCAGCCTTCTGGTCATCTTTTTGGCCCTCCTCTGGACCCACTCCAGCAGATCCATCTCTTGTATTGGGAGCCTCAGTGCTGGGCATGGACTCCAGGTGAGGTATCACCATGGCAGAGTAGAGTGGCAGAATCACCTTGCCCAATCTGCTGCCCACACTTCCTTTGAAGTATCCCAAGATGTGATTTGCTTTCTGGGCTATAAGTATGCATTGCTGGCTCATGTCCAGCTTCTTGTTCACCAGTACCCCCAGCATCCATTAAAATTAGTAGTACTATACAGTTATTTACAAGTATTTCACAAATGGTTTTTATCTTGGCTAACCAGCATGTTACTTTCTCTGCTAATGAGTAGACTTCTCTTTTATTTACAATACACCATAGGTTTCCAGACCACATGATTTTTTACAGGAAGTTTTGCTGTAGTAGAATCTAGGCAAGGATCAAGCCATTATAAGTAATAGACTTTGGCTTATTACAGGAGGCATACCCTAGATGTTCTTCCATCTGGCTTTACCACTTTATCTGGCCACTGTTGACTGAACAAGTGCTTTCTTCTGTGACAGGCATGGCAGCTTCTGTTGAAAATACCATGACATAGGCCTTAATGTATGCTGCCATCAGTACCTCATATGATTGGGTTTTCTGATACGCAAAATTGCATGCATTGCTGAATTGCATCAGTTACCCTTTTCACCTATTCGCATGCAGTCTGAGGGATTTCTCACTCTGAAACCAAAGTGCTGGTTTCTTTAATAGGCTGGTGTAGTTGTTTTTCTGGTTTCCAGCTTTACCATGGGTAGACATGCAGAAAATGGTTGACACGGAGGGGAACGTTCTAACAAAGGATGAGGAAAAGGCAGAGGTACTTAACACCTTCTTTGCCTCAATTTTTACTAGCAGGGCAGAATGTCTTCCAGACAGCTGGCCTGCAGAGCTGGCGGAAGGAGCCAGGGAGCTGTATAGTTTCCCGCTGCTCCAGGAGGTAGGTAGAGATTTTATCAGCCGCTTGGACCCCCATAAGTTCATGGGACCGGATGGGATCCATCCTAGGGTGCTGAGAGAGCTGGCAGATGAGCTGGCCAAGCCACTCTCCATCATTTTTCAACAGCCCTGGCTCACTGGAAAGGTCCCAGGTGACTGGAAGCTGGCCAACATGATGCCCATCCACAAGAAGGGCTACTTGAAAATTTTTGCTTCTGAAAGGCTGTTGTGGTTGTATGTTGAAATTTTTGGTGTTCTTTCTAATCACTAAGATATTCTTAAGAAGAAACAGAACTGATTTTTATTTTCAACAGAAAGTTGTGATTCATTGGCAGAGTCATAATTCTGGAAAGCAGAGCTATTCCTCGCTTCCAGGCATACCACACTCAGTCCCATTTCACTCTTTTGTGAATATCTGTGAAATATTCTGAAATTCATGAAATAGGGGTGAATGTAAATGAATTATTAAAATAAATTAAATTAAATTAAATTAAATTAATAAAAAATAAGATAAAATAGGTACCTGAAAAAATAATGGAGCTTCAATCGCAATCTCAATCATGGGTGGAAGTTAAAGGAAAGAGAACTAGCATGTGGCCAAATTGAGCATAATGGAGATAATTTTGGGCTTTACAATGCAGATTTCATATTCCACAGATTTCTATTTCTGAAGGCCTTATTCAAACCTTGGTAAAAAAACTTTGCAGCTTGCAGAGGTCACTGGTACCTGCAGCAGGAATGCAATCCATGCAAAAGAAGACCTATGTTTGAGAGTAACATCCATCGACAGTGAAACTTTGAACTTTACCACCAACCTGAGCATAAAATCTAGCTTGTGATAAGCAGAACTGAAGGTATAACAGGGGGCATTAGATGGGCAAACATCTAAGTTTACACAGAATTTATATCACAGACTAGCTTCTGAAATGTCTGTCCTTTACCTCTGCCTTTTCTTATCTAGTCTTAGAACACCTAAATACCTTGCAAGGGGAAGGCACCAAAAAAGCATTTTTATAAATATATTAATGCTAAAAAGAGAGGAAAAAAGAACCTCCACTCCTTATTGGACCTGGAGGGGAACATTGTTAACTAAAGATGAGGAAAAGGCTGAGGTACTAAACACCTTCTTTGCCTCCATTTTCAACAGGAAGGCAGGAGGACTTCAGGATACCAGGCCTCCTGAACTGGTAGATGGGGTCAGGGAGCAGTATAATCCCCTTGAAATCCATGAGGAAGTAGTTAGGGACTTGCTGAGCCACTTGGATACTCCCAAGTCCATGGGACCAGATGGGATCCATCCTAGGATGCTGAGAGAGCTGGCAGATGAGCTGGCCAAGCTGCTTTCCATCATTTTTCAACAGTTGTGGCTCACTGGAGAGGTCCCAGGTGACTGGAAGCTGGCCAATGTGATGCCCATCCACAAGAAGGGCCAATTGGATGAGCCAGGGAATTATAGGCCTGTCAGCCTGACCTCAGTGCCAGGCAAGATTATGGAACAGGTCATCTTGCGTGCAATCACACAGCACTTCCAGGATGGCCAAGGGATCCGGCCCAGCCAGCATGGATTTAGGAAGGGCAGGTCCTGCCTCACCAACCTGATCTCCTTCTATAATCAGGTGACCTGCCTGGTGGGATGTGGGGAGGATCACTGCTGGGCCCAATGCTCTTCAACATCTTTATTGATGATCTGGATGAGGGCATCGAGTCCATCATCAGTAAATGGGTGGACAACACCAAGCTGAGGGCAGGAGTTGATCTGCTGGAAGGTAGAGAGACTTTGCAGAGGGACCTCGACAGGCTGGACAGATGGGCAGAATCCAACGGCATGAGCTTGAACACATCCAAGTGCCGGGTTCTACACATTGGCCACAGCAACCCCATGCAGTGCTACAGGCTGGGGTCAGACTGGCTGGAGAGCAGCCAGGCAGAGAGGGACCTGGGGGTACTGGTTGATTGTAGGCTGAACATGAGCCTGCAGTGTGCCCAGGCAGCCAAGAAGGCCAAGGGCAACCTGGCCCGCATCAGGAAGAGTGTGGCCAGCAGGAGCAGGGAGGTCATTCTGCCCCTGTACACTGCACTGGTTAGGCCGCACCTCAAGTCCTGTGTCCAGTTCTGGGCCCCTCAGTTTAGGAAAGATGTTGACTTGCTGGAACATGTCCAGAGAAGGGCAACAAAGTTGGTGAGGGGGTTTGGAACACAAGCCCTATGTGGAAAGGCTGAGGGAGCTGGGGTTGCTTAGCCTGGAGAAGAGGAGACTGAGGGGTGACCTTATTGCTCTCTACAACTACCTGAAGGGAGGTTGTAGCCAGGCAGAGGTTGGTCTCTTCTCCCAGGCAGCCAGTACCAGAACAAGAGGACACAATCTCAGGCTGCGCCAGGGCAGATTTAGGCTGGATGTTAGGAAGAAGTTCTATACAGAGAGAGTGATTACCCATTGGAATGGTCTGCCTGGGGAGGTGGTGGAGTCACCTTCCTTGGAGGTGTTCAGGAAACTTGATGGAGTGCTTGGCTGCATGGTTTAGTTATTTAGGTGGGTTGGATTGCTTGATGGGTTGGACGCGATGATCTTGAAGGTCTCTTTCAACCTGGTGTATTGTATTGCACTGTATATTATTGTACAAATTACTTGGGGCTACTGATGCATGAGAAGCTGGACATGAGCCAACAATGCACACTTCCAGTCCAGAAGACCAGTTGCATCCTGGCCTGCATCAAGTGTGGGTAGGAAATTGAAAGAGGTGATTCCACCACTCTACTCTGGTGAGACCACACCTGCAATACTGTGCCCAGTTCTGGCGTCCCCAGCACACTAAGGACACAAACCTTGTGAAGTAGGTCCAGAGAAGGGACACAAAAATTACCACAGGGCTGGAGTACCTCTCCTGTGAGGACAGGCTGGGGGAGTTTGAGGTTGATCAGACTGAAGACGAGAAGGCTCTGGAGAGATCTTATAGTGGCCTTCCACTGCCTGAAGAGGCCTACAAGTAATCTGGAGAGGGGCTCTTTACAGAGGCTTGTAGTGATAAGACAAGGGGCAATGGTTTGATGGTAAACTAGAGCAGGGTGGGTTTAGACTGGACATTAAGAAGAAGTTGACTGTGATGGTGGTGCAGTACTGAAACAGGTTAACCTGGGAGGTGTGGAGACCCCATCTTGGAACACATTCAAAATCAGGTTTGGTCGGGCTCTGAGCAACCTGATTTATTTCGGAATGTCCCTGCTTACTGCAGGGGAATTGGACTAGATGACCTTTAAAGATCCCTTCCAGTCCAATGTATTCTATGATGCTGTGATTCTGTGATAGGTCTAACATTAAACTTCTATTGTCATTCACAGATGTATATATCTATATCAGCCTCAAGAGAAAAGTATGAATCTGCTATAAAATGCTGAAATTACAAGTTCTTTGCTTTATTTCATCTATCACCTATCAAGGTAACCCAATATTCCCTAAACTCATTTGGAAAACAAACTTTGGCAAGAAACTTGATCCTAAACTGTTGTCATGAAAATGTTCCTATTCCCATTTGGTTTCCTGGGTGTGCTCTTGGCTTAAGCTACTTTTTGCTCTCACTGCCTGAGCTGTCACTGATATGACTCTCTTCTAGAAGCATAGGCCAAGGATCTTTTTGTAGCTGTATTCTGGGCCAGAATTTCTTCTTAGAATGGCACAAAACCAGAGACTTTTCTTAGATTAATGGCAATTGAGCCATAAGTTTTCATTAACTCATAGAATATGTAACTAAGGTAATTGGAAGTATATTTCTTTGGGTTTACTGCTATCACTATCATCAGGAACAATTCCAGTGGGGAAAGAAAATGATATGACTTTGGAGGACATCAGAAAAAATCTGAAATAATTTGTGTCTAGCATCAATGGGAGTCAAATAAAGGTTCAAATTTCTTGCTATTGCTCTCCAGTATTTAAAAGCAGAGTAATGATTTGTCCCGTGGCATATCATAACTCAGAATTTCAATGTTTTCAAATAAGAAGAAAAGCATTCAAGAAAATCAGTGTGAAATCACAAAACATGCAGTTTGGGCAACTGGAGTGTTTCTTTTGAACAGCTATTTTACCCATCTCTGCCATTTACCCACAATTTTGATCCTTCAACTACTGGATAATGTTTTCCCTTCTTGGTATTTAGAGAATGTATACTTTTCAGAGAATATATTTTCCATACACTCACTGTTAACAATGTGGAAAACAACATTCACGCATTTGGGGTCTTGTACTTCTTATTAATTACTGGAATGATTTGGAATGATAACAGCCCTTTACAAGGGTGCAAATTTCCCCCTAGTTTCAGCTTTAAGATTACAATAAAAGCCCTATACACTCACCACTTTAAAGGTTCTAACAAACAACAGTGAACACAAAAATGAATAGCTGCACCAGCTCAGACAAGCATGTAACCACGTGTTAACATGTGACAAGCAAGTACCTTTGTAGGTGGTCCTTTTACTTTAATGTTGCTTCACTAAAGCTCCCAATTATCTTGATGCTAGAAAGTAGGAAGTGGATAATTCTGGAAAAGATGAATCAGTAACTCTTTGTTTCATTGCTGTGTTTTTAGCCTATGTGTACTTCAAAGGGAACTTAAAATTTTAAACATCTGGTACAGCACAGAAGTAACCACTAATGGCATGAATTCTTAGAAATGTAGGGTAGCTTTATTTATTTTTAGTTCAAGACATTTCAATGGCCATTGTGGTGTTAGGTCAGCAGCCAGTCTCAATGATTTTAGAGATCTTTTCCAAAAAAAAGAAAAATATCCTGAACCAATTCTACAATTCTATGATGAGACCACAGCAATGAGCAGAAGACTTGAAGTCAAATGCCATCTACTGGACATGAACTGATTTTCTTAGTGTTAAAGCATTTAGTAGGAGAGTTTGTTCTGAGCACAAGCTGTGTTTAATTGCAGTCTTTTTCTAATTTGGGGTTTGGGGTTTTTTTGCTTGTCATGTGAAGCAACTCAGATTGTTGAGTGGCTTAAGCTGTTCCATTTGGGAAGTGGCTGGATATTGGCACATCTCCACTCCATGTTTTTCAGGAAAGAAAGTTACCAAATTCATAGGTCAGGAAACAAATCAGAAACAAAGTTATCGTTTTTTCTGATAGTGTGGCTTAATGCCCATGCTAAAATCAGAGTCAAGTTTTGAAGAAGCCATGCAATATCCTTGTACAAATGTGTCCTGAAAAGCATGCAACCATGATAGGAAGAAAATATATAGGACATGCCTAAAGTCATAGCAAAAATAATCTGTGATGAGGTCAGGATTACAACCCGAATGTTATATGTTTTCATTAACTGTGACAAATGAGACAAAGTCACACTCTAAGATGCTCAGCTTCAGCTCCAGAGGAAAAGGTAGAGTGCTTATTCATGTGAACTATGAATTCATGAGGAAACTGCCCTTCCTAGAGCAATTACATGACTTCGACTTATAACACATTGCTACAAGTTAGTACCTCTCTTACTACTTCTTGTCCTTGGTACATGTATATGTTGACTGCTCAAAGGACAATTATTTAGCTGATACATTTTCTGCCTAAATACAGCTGTGCTCTTAAGGAATATTGGAGATTCCGAAATGTGAGGTACTTGAGGATAGGCAGTGAGATTGTAGCCAAAATCTTATTTTTCATAGCTTATCATGATACTGGTTCATTGATTTCTACTTTTTTTTTTTTTCTATACAACAGTCTGATTGGAAATTGTGAATTGAGAGGCGCAACTTAAAAAGCTGCACACCTCAATCAATGTGGCAGCTCAACAAATACATCTTTCATGTTCTGCAAATTGATAAGGCTACAGCTCAGGTTTCCATGGGAAACCTTGGTCAGCTACCTGCTCAAACCTCAATGAGTATTTTTTAATTTCGTCTCCAAAATATTTGTTTTAATATTGTCTCCAAAATGGTCTCCAAAACAAAAATATTTGTCTCCAAAATGCTACTGGGAGACTTGCTTTTCTTAAGCTCTAGGATAACTACACCCACAACAACCACGGTCTTTTTTTATACTTGTTGACATCCCCTGAATTATATCAAAGCTCCACACTGTGCTGAAAACCATCAGAAATCACTCCTTTAAGGGCTGCTGCCAAGAGTTTTGACCAACCCCCTGACCTGCTTGTGTCCTGGAGCACATGGCTGATCTCAACAAGGGCAGAGCACGCACTCTTTCTTCACAGAACAGTGGTGAGGCTTGCAGTCTTACCACTCTGCCACTCTGGCTGGGCTGTAACCATCCTGGAGACCGCGGACGCAGACAGCTCTTTTCATCTGTGAGGGCTGAGCTCACCAGAGGTCAGCCATTTCTGCTCTGAGAGCTCTGGTTAGTAACTGTTGGGTGTGTAAGACTAGAGACATTGTTAGGCGAGTTCACTGGGTGAAAGAGAACTGTAACCTCCTCCCGGGCTGTTAGCCTGGCCTGTTAGAGCCTTGTATGACCTGGGAGATACTTCAGGAGAGAGAGCTGCACAAAGCCTTCCCTGACTGGGGTTTTGGTGTCCTGCCACATTTGCATAGCCAGCCTCCTAGAGAGCAATACCCACTTGTCATCCACTTTTGATCTGTTTTGGCAGAGGTCTGCCTGGTATAGCTCTTTGTGTGTGGATTTCCCCTCTACTTGATAGGGAAGGGAAGACTTGGACTTTGCTAATGCTCTAGAGAGACAGGCAGTGAGACAATCCTAAGGTTGCTGTGCTGACCAAGCAGACATCAGAGCATGAAAAACTCCTAGAGCAGGAGCAGTGGCTGTCTTACATTGTCCATATTTAAGTGTGTTGTTTCCCCATGTATTAGACCTGTTCCTTAACTGTGACTTCTAAAAGTATGAATGTGGTGGGTGGTTTTCAGCTGTAAGAGTCATTCTCCGCAAGAACTGGTAAGACTCTGCATGGAAAGCTTAGGCATATAACAGCAAATGCTGTAAGACTGGAAGTGCAGAACAGTGAAGTAAGGAGCTTAAAAGCAGTGCTTACAACTTTTCTTACAGCAGAAGCCCTTTTGGAACAATAATGGGAAACAGAGCAACCTGTGTCCTTGCACTCCTGTGACTGCTGGGCCCCCTCTCAACAAACAGTGTCTGTCCCTGCTGAGGTGTGCAGAAATGCAGGTGAACTGCCTGGATCAGGTTTGAGGGTCACAGCCTCAGCTCAAACATAGGATGTAGGAGGCTGACAGCCAACAGCCAGTTCCATAGAAGAAACTTTCCCTGTATTTAGTAACATACTGCTGGCTCTGCCAGAAGGCACAGCTGTATCATTTTTACCTTTTAACTAAAACAAACAAACAAACAAACAAAAACCACCAAACACCCACACAAAACCACAACCCACAACCAACACTGTCCCGCCTTCCTGCCACTCCTTTTTAGGAAATGCCATCTTCACATCACACCTTCATCAGATACACAATCTCCTTGCTCCAGGCTAATTGTGGTGCCCTCATAACAAACAGAAGCATGCCACTTTTATAGAGCTTCTGCTTTGTGAGTTCACTGTGTAATACAGAATAAATTTGCCAAGACACATGGCTTTAAAATGTTTCTTAATATAGTTTAATAAGTTTCTCAATCACATTACTCTCACCAACAGAATAAATATGGGGTTGCACAAACAAACGCAACATCTGTGCACTTTTTGCCATACCTATTTCCTCTTCATATTCTGGTTTGGGGTTCAGACAGTGACCTCCTGAGATGAGGTTAGCTGAAGATGTTTTCTGTGGTAAATTCTGGTTTCTGTCTCTCCTGTGTGGACATACCTGGGTTTTTTGGGGTTTTGGTGGGTTTGTATTCTTTTCTGGTTTTGTTTTGTGTTTTTATTTAGTTTAGTTTGGGCTTTTTCACATAAACAGGAGGCCTCAGTTACAACATTTTCCTCTCTGCTCCCTTTTGTGCTTGGGTTTGCATTTTATGTTCTTCTTAAGCCTCCCTGCACTTTGCACCTGGGAACCACAGATTGTTTTTAAGCCTCACTGTGAATACCTGGTTCATCTGTTCTTTGGCTTAAGGATTTTTCCTGTCTCCAGAAAAACTTGGAGGCACAGTTTTTCTACACTCTGCAAGCTGCTGATGATCTGTAAGTAGGCAGCCCTGACCACATGGGGTGGATTACTTATTTAGTGAAGCTTTCTCTAAGCCTGAATTGGATGTTTGTCAACATAAATTACAAGTCAGTATGAAAGAAGGATAAATCATTGTGATGACAGCCCTTGATCACAGTTGAAAAAGAGATTTGAACTCTGCATGAAAAGGAACAGATGCATGCTTCAAGTGCAGCAGCTTGTGTAGAAGAGTATATCCAGAGGAGAAGGGAAGAAGAAAGGAGGCAGAGGTTATGGATGTGACTCCTTGTTTTAGGGACAACTTGAAGAGAAAGGGACATCTAAAACTTGGTTTATAAGAATAAATCCTTAAAGGATCAGTGACTTCACCTGAACTCTGCTAATCAATAGCTGTTGGTGGTCTAAATTTTTATTAGGTGTGTTTATGTTATCACAGTAAATAGGCACATGGCATCCTTTGATCTGGAGAGGGCTCAGAACTAATTAGTGAGGTTAGGTACAAACGCAATCCAGGATACCCTGACATGTTCCCAACTCTCTCTGAGGAAAAATCCAGCCCCTCCACACAGACAAACTCATGTGCTAACATTTTAAACATCCTAACTTCTCTGGTTTGGGATTGTTGGGGGGTTCTAGTTTATTTTGTATTACTTGAAAGCAATGATTTCTGGTAGATCCTGCAATGCCTCAATTTAATCCACAATGGGTTAAATGCCCACTGTGTGGCATTTTACATCACAGAAAGCAGCAGAGTTAGACAAACTGTGCTGTAGGCAGGTAACAGGTATGAGCCAGTATCTCTGAGGCAGTAAGAACATTTAAAGCTTTTGGAACAAAGCCAGACATTAGTAATTCTTTCCTAGGGGCTACTACTGTAAAGGCAGCCAAGTGCTAGTCCTTGTGCTGTTTTAATTTTGTTTTAATTTGTCAAACCTGAGCCTGAAAGTGCACACCACCTCCTCTTAAGAGTGGGGAAGAAGGCGGATGAGATAACAACAAACTGAAGTACAGAACCTAAACATGAACTCATTGGTAAAAGGGCATTTCTCTGTATTAAAGATTAACTCATGTGTTTTTTCTTACAATTTCTGTTTGATGCTTTGCTTTTCATTTGGGTTGGTGACTAAGCCTCACTCACTGGTGGGAAAGTCATGGAATCATAGAATCAATAAGGTTGGAAAAGACCTGAGAGATCATCAAGTCCAACCTATCACCCAACATCTCATGACTAACTAAAGCATGGCTTCAAGTGCCATGTCCAATCCCTTTTTGAACACTTCTAGGGATGGTCACTCCACCACCTCCCCGGGCAGCACATTTCAGTGACCAGTCACTTTCTCTGTGAAGGACTTTCTCTTCACGTCTAGATTCAACTTCCCCTGGTGCAGCTTGAGGCTGTGTCCTCTTGTTCTATTGCTGGTGCCTGGGAGAAGAGACCAATCCCTACATATCTACAACCTCCTTTCAGGTAGTTGTAGAGAGCAATAAGGTCTTCCCTGAGCTTCCTCTTCTCCAGGCTAAAGTCGTTATTCTCTGGCACATTCTTGACCTGAAGAGGAATAACTTGTGCAAACAAGAGGCCATGGCATTCAGTGTCAGAGCAGAGTGGAGCTGTATTCAAACAAGGAGTATTGTGATAGCATGCAGCAAAAGAGGATACTGGTCTAGTATTGGCAGGGTGAGTTCTAGAGGAGTATTTTTCCATCAGCGAGTCCCATTACCTCCTCGAAGGGCAAATTTTACTGAATCTCACAAGGAAAGTTCCATGCATTATCACCTGCCTTTCTCTAGTCAGGGTCCTTCTAGAGATTGTCCCCTATGAAGATGTTGTTGGCTAAACAGGAAAGCTGTACATACTTGTACTTACTTCACCAGAAAAACAAGTGGTTCTCTCCAGCCCCTTGGTCATGGACAATACTGCATTGGCATCAGATATGCAGACCAGCCACTTTATATTGCTTTGCTCCTGTGATAAAGACTCCCAGAGATCAAAACCAAGGATGTTATTCAGGGTCCTGGAAGGGAAAGACTTCTAACTCCCCAGGACCTAGTGCCTTCCTAAAGAGTACATTGCCTCCTTGGTGAGCTGCCACGACTATAGCACAGACTATCATGTGCTGCTGCGTGGCTTTCGTGACAGCAGAAGAGCTCTTCTGAGAGGGATGCATTCTACACTGTTTTGTCATGTACTCTTTTTTTAAACACTCTTTAACAAAAAAAAAAAATCTAAGGTGAGAGATACTGACTTAAAACTTAAAGGAAGGATTATTTCTAGGGATACTTCTTCAAAACTAATCCTAAGGCTCTATACATTTTTTGGTGAGCAGCATTAGAAACATCATGCCCAGGGACTCATAATCAGAGGTTCAATGTGTACAAATTATAGGGCATTGTGCAGACACCAAACAAAGTGCCTGACACCAGGGAACTCCTCCTAAGCCTTTTCATGAAAGTAAGCAGTTGCAGAGAAAACAGGATGATGTCTTAGAAAATCTAGATAATTTCTTTTTCTCTTTCATCATAAAAAATGTAGTTAGATTCTTAAATCTCTGGCAATCACTTATTCATGAGATATTAATCTTTACATGAGATCATTAAAAACATGGAAGTAATAAATAAATAGACACTGAAAACATGTTTTAAGGAAACACATCAATTAAACATTAAACACAGGAATAGACTTCCAGAGGAGGCAAACTCACCAACACCTGATCTCTTCATTATGAAAGGATGAAGACAGCTTGTGCAGGGGAAACCATTCTGCATGTCCTATTGTGTAACTGTGATGGTTCCTTTTAGATTTAAGGACTTTGACAATTCTCTCACTTTATCTCTTCTTTATGGAAGGATGGAGACAGCTTGCCCAGGAGAAATCATCCTGTGTGTCCTATCGGGTACTTGTCATGGTTCCTTCTAGATTTAATATTAAGGATTTTGACAATTCTCCCAGGCATGGAAAGAATAAAACAAATGTAATTATAGCTGAGATAAAAATGGTACTTATTTCTAAAAATATTTCAGATTTTACCGTATTTTTCTATTTTGCAACTTTTTGCCTGTGACAATGGGTAACAGAAGACAGACAGCTACATATTGAGTGTGCATCTGAGAGAACCTACACAAGTCTTCAGTGCAAACCTATCCTTTCTTTTGTGTCCCCTTTGGAGACATTTCTTTTTCTTGGCAGCTCAAATTTGATAAACTATGTTTTCTTCTTAACTCTGTCACTCATGTAGCATGCAAGTTCAGTCAAGTGCTTAGTACTTTAATTCTGTGCACTGTAAGCCAATCTTTCACCAAATATGTGGGGGTGGGTGTTAAGGTCTTACGAGGATCTTCAGCTTTTGAGTATCCTCACAGAATCTATGAAGTTTAATGGGCATTTTAAACTACAGGCTATAAAATCCTAAGCAACAAGAGAAACAAAGTCTTCTACCATCCTCTGACTCAGATTTTCTCTAAGCTTTCTATTCTAATATACTGGGTTTATTTCCCTCAGGATGCTGTATCTATTTATACAGTGCATCCACTTTCCTTTCACGAAAATGCCAGTTAGATCACCATTCCCTGATAGCAGTTCCAGGTCAGCAAGTATGTTAAAGCATGCCAATCTGTGGAACATTTTTTCATGTTTCACTATTTCCTGAATGTTCTTCTGTCAGGTTTAAAGTCTATCACAGTTGCAACAGCCTGGAAGCAAGAGTTAAATGGCAGCAGAAGAAATAATATGATGCTGAAAATGCCATACAGTCCATCAAGTCTCAAGCTGAAGTACAGTTGTCTTGTTTATGACTTTTCTATTCCACAAGTTTCTCTGGTGTAAAGCCCTTGCTTATTCACATCTTCACAGAATTACAGAATCATAGAATTACTGAGGCTGAAATAGACCTCTGAGATCATCGAGTCCAGCCTATGAACTAGCACCATCACATCAACTAGACCACATCACTAAGTGCCACATCCAAACTTTCTTGTAACACCTTCAGTGGCAGCTCTCATCTGGAGCTGCTCCAGCACCTCAATATCTTTCTTGCAGTGAGGGCCCAGAGCACAGTACTCAAGGTGAGGCTTCACCAGTGCCAAGTACAGGGGCAGAATTACATCCCTAGTCCTGCTGGCCACACTCTTCCTGATACAAGCCAAGATGCCATTGGTCCTCCATGCCACCTGGGCACAATGAAGGCTCATGTTCAGCTGGTTGTCAACCAGCACTCCCAGGTCCCTCTCTGCCAGGCTGCTATGCAGCCACTCATCCCCCCGTCTGTAGCACTGCATAGGTTATTGTAGACAGAGTGCAGGACCCTTTTCAAACCTCATACCATTGGCCTCAGCCCAGTAACCCGCCTGTCCAGGTCTCTCTGAAGAGCCTTCATACCCTCTAGCAGATCCACTCTCCCTCCCAACATGGTGTTATCTGGAAATTTGCTAATGGTAGACCTGATCCCCTCATCCAGGTCAACCATAAAGGTGTTGAATAGAGCTGGGCCCAGTACTGATTCCTGGGGTACACCACCAGTCACCAGAAACTGACTGGATGCCACACCAATACAATACAATACAATGCAATACAATACAATACAATACAAATGCAATACACCAGGTTGAAAGAGACCTTCAAGATCATCGCATCCAACCCATCAACCAACTAAACCATGCAGCCAAGCACCCCATCAAGTCTCCTTCTGAACACCTCCAAGGAAGGTGACTCCACCCACCTCCACGGGCAGACCATTCCAATGGGCAATCACTCTCTCTGTATAGAACTTCTTCCTAACATCCAGCCTAAATCTGCCCTGGCGCAGCCTGAGATTGTGTCCTCTTGTTCTGGTACTGGCTGCCTGGGAGAAGAGACCAACCTCTGCGTGGCTACAACCTCCCTTCAGGTAGTTGTAGAGAGCAATAAGGTCACCCCTCAGTCTCCTTTTCTCCAGGCTAAGCAACCCCAGCTCCCTCAGCCTTTCCACATAGGGCTTGCGTTCCAAACCCCTCACCAACCTTGTTGCCCTTCTCTGGACACGTTCCAGCAAGTCAACATCCTTCCTAAACTGAGGGGCCCAGAACTGGACACAGTACTCGAGGTGTGGCCTAACCAGTGCAGTGTACAGGGGCAGAATGACCTCCCTGCTCCTGCTGGAAAATCACTCTAAGGTCTCCCCAGAATCTTCTCTTCTCCAGGCTAAAGTGGCTCAACTCTCACAGCCTGACCCCCCAGGAGAGGTGCTCTAGCCCTCTGATTATCTTCATGTACCTCTTCTGGACCTGCTCCAGCAGTTCAATGTCCTCTTGTGCTGGGGCACCAGAACTACATGCAGTACTTAAGGTCACATTTCATGAAAGCAGTGCAGGAGACAATCTCTTCCCTCAACCTGTGGTCACATTTCTTTTGATGCAGCCCAGGACATGGCTGGCCTTCTGGGCTACAAGTGCAAATTGCTTGCTCATGTTGAGTTTTTCATCCACAAACACCCCCAAGACCTTCTCCTCAAGACTGCTCTCAAGACATTCCCCACCCAGCATATATTCATGCTTGGGTTGCCCTGATCCAGATGCAGGATCTTGCCTTTGCCTTGTTGAACTTCATGAGGTTGGCATGGACCCACCCCTCCAGCCTGTCCAGGTCCCTCCAAATGGCATTCCCTCCCCTCACCTTGTCAACCAGGCCACACAGCTTGGCATTATCTGAAAACCTGATGAGGTGCACTTAATTCCATCATCAATATCACCCTTAAAGAAAGCACTGGTACCAGTACAGCTGAGGGGCACAACTAGTCACAGATCTCCATTTGGATATTGAGCCATTGACTGCAACACTCTGGGTGTAACCATCCAGCCAATTTCTTATCCAGTGAATGGTCCATGCCTGAAGTCTATGCCTTTCTGAGTTATATCTTTGGAAAGGACATTTCCTGAATGAGTCTGTCAGAGGCAGAAGGCATTGAAAACAGTCTTATCACAAATTGTCCTTAAGAGATGTGGAGGAGGAACTATTGAGATGTATTCAAATACTCTTTCAGAAACAGGCTGAAAGCCTTCAGATAATATTCCAAAGTTATAAATCAAATGAGACAGGGAGGAGGGAAAGAAAGAAAAAAAATACATCCAAACCCAGCAATTTGCAAATTCAGCAAAGCAACTGTAGGTTGATATGCAGTATCATCTCTTCCAGCAATCAGAGAAGGGGTGAGAGGGGAAGAAATAGGATTTTGGGTCTTAGTGTTTCTCTAGGGCCTGATAAAGTGAGAGGCCAAGCTCTCAGCTCTCAGATTGCCTTAATATTGGCAAGCACTTTCTGAGACTCAAGAGGAAAACTGAATTTCAACAAGACAGAGGTAATGTTAGTAACAAATATCTTAGAAAAACAGTATGCTTGGTGTGCTCTGGTGTCTGTGGCACAGGGGTTTTTTTAGAACTCTATAGTCAAATGTGTACAGGAAAGCTGAGGCATATAAAAGAGAAATAATTCACTTCAGAGTGTAAAAATAGCCCAGTGGCCAGAGAAAGTGAACTTAGACTATTAAAACTTAGTTATTAATGAACTTCATTTCACGTGCTGAGAACCGTGGTGAGGACACTTGCAATGTCAGAGGATGGTTAAGCTTTCCTCATGAACCTTGTCAGCATTTGCATTTAATACTGTGGTTAGGTAACCTGAATTGATAAAAAAGCATTCACCAGATGTTCCCTTTAACCCCACCCTCTCACCTCCCACATCACAAGATGGAGAAGAGACTCTCAAGGTCAAAAGCAAGAAAATTTGTGAAAGAAAAATAAATATGGTTTAATAAGTGAGGCAAAGCTGTACACACAAGCAAAACAAAAACCTTCTGTTATTCCAAGCATTCAAACAACACTGCCAGTATAAAAATGATGATGTAGCAGAATGGCTTTGATTCCTACAAACTAGAAAGTTTAGAACCTACGTAAAACCTTTTTTCCCAGAATAATGCTGTACAACTTTTAATTGTGCAGCAGTAAATTCTCCACAGTTTTTAAGTCCATAATCATTGTATTCACTTCCACCTGACAGCAACTGAAACAGAAACCCTGATTCTTTTGTTGTGAAAAAGGAGAAAGTTGAAATTAGTTCTATGTTTTATCTCCTCTGTATATCCACTTTGAAATAGTAGTTAAGAATAGACTAGACTAGACTAGACTAGACTAGAATAGAATAGAATAGAATAGAATAGAATAGAGCAGGTTGGAAGAGACCTTTGAGATCATCAAGTCCAACCTATCATCCAGCACTATCTAATCAACTAAACCATGGCAACAAGTGCCCCCTCCAGTCTCTTCCTAAACACCTCCAGTGATGGTGACTCCACCACCTCCCTGGGCAGCCTATTCCAATGGCCAATCACTCTTTCTGCGAAGAACTTCTTCCTAAACATCCAGCCTAAACCTCCCCTGGTGCAGCTTGAGACTGTGTCCTCTGTGCTCTGTCACAGATTGCCTGGGAGAAGAGACCAACGCCCACTTGGCTACAACCTCCCTTCAAGTAGTTGTAGACAGCAATAAGGTCTCCTCTGAGCCTCCTTTTCTCCAGGCTAAGTAACCCCAGCTCCCTCAGCCTCTCCTCACAGGGCTTGTGCTCCAGACAACTCACCAGCTTTGTTGCAAAACGAACCAAACACACTTTGATTAAATTATATGGGTTGCTGGTTTTTAACTCACTTACTAGTCACAAGAAGCAAAAGTTTTTCTGATACCCAATTTGAAACAACACTTAGAGGAGACCTATTAAAAAGACAGGGATAAATAGCAGAATATGTATGAATACTAATAGCAACATGCTAGGAATTCGAGCTCATTCAAAAAAGAGAAGACCATAGTAGGTCTTCTTTTGCCTGATTCTTATTTACTAAGGATAATGGAAAGTTTAGTTCACCTTCTAAGCATAGTACTGCCATTCTGCCAAATGTGTAAACAGATACTTTAAATTCAGATTATAATCTGCATTATTACATATAGAGAAGTACTGGTTTTAAAAGTGCAAGATAATTATCTACATATACTGGAGAGAGGTATGGTGCCAAAACAAACAAATAAAACAAAACTAAAAAAGAAACAGTGAAATGGTTTATAGTTCACAGAATCGCAGAATTCATCCATTTAGAAGAGATCTAAAAGATCATCCAGTCCAACCCTCAACCCAGTACTGAATGGTCAACACTAAACCATGTTCCTAAGCACCAGGTCCACACACCACTTGAACACCCCCAGGAGTAGTGATTCTACCTCTGCCCTGGGCAGACCATTGCAATGTTTGATAACACTTTCTATGAACAAGAATTTCTAATATCCAGCCTAAACCTCCCCTAGTTCAGCTTGTAACCATTTCCTCCAGTCTTGTCACTTGTCATCAAGGAGAAGAGGCTGGCCCCCTCGCTCCAACTGCCCTTCAGGTAGTTGTAAAGAGAAATAAGGGCTCCTCTCAGCCTCTTCTTCTCTAAACTCAACAACCTCAGTTCCCTCAGATGGTCCTTGTAGGCTATGTGCTTCAGGCCCTTCATCAGCCTTGCTGTCCTTCTCTGGACATGCTCCAGTGCCTCAATATCCTTCCCATAGTGAGGGCCTCAGACCTGAACACAATACTTGAGGTATGGCCTCACCAGTGCTGAGTACAGATCACCTCCCTGCTCCTGCTGGCCACAGAGTTTCTAATACAAGCCAGCATACCATTGGCCTTCTTGGCCACCTGGGCACACTGCTCACTCATGCTCAGTTGACTATCAAGCAATACCCTCAGATCTCTCTCCAAGTTGCAGTTCTCCAACCACATATGTCCAAGTCTGGAGCTTACCATGGGGTTGTTGTGATCCAGATGCAGGACCTGGCACTTGGCCTTATTTAACTTTGTACAATTAGCCTTCACTCATCTGTCTAACCTGTCCAGATCCTACTCTAAAATTTCTACTCAAAGCTCTCTGCTTAGCCAGACTGATCTTCTGCCCATCTGGCCCATTTTCCAATGCACAGGGAAAGTTTTTTTCTCTGTCTTGAAGATTTCCCTCTTAAGCATTGCTGAACACCCTTGTCCTTCAGAACTACCTCCCAGGGGATGCCATCAATCAGTCTTCTCCTAAACAAGTCAAAGGCTCCCCTCTAGAAGTTCAGGGATGTTGTTCTGTTGACTCCCCTCCTAACTTCACAAATAGTTGAAAACTCCATCAGCTCATGGTCATTTTGTCCAAGACAGACACCAAGCTTTACATCTCCTACTACTCCTTCTCTCTTTAGAAGCAGTAGGCCTAGTAGAGGAGTCTCTCACTGACTCATTCACCAGCTGTGTTAGGAAATTATCCTCCATGCACTTCAAGAACCTCTGAAGCTATTTTGTGTCTGCTGTATTGTTTTCAGCAAGTATCTGGTAAGTTGAAGTACCCCACAGGAGCAAGGGCTGTTGATTCTGAGACCGTCCCCAGACACATATAAAACACTTCATCAACCTCCTCATCTGTAGCAGACCCCATCATGATGTCTGCCTTGTTGACCTTTCCCCTGATTCTTACCCACAAACATTCAGTCCTACCATCACTCACATCATCATGCTCAAGACAGTCAAGACCTTCCCTAACATGCAGGGCCACCTCACCACCTCTTCTTCTGGCCCTATCCTTCTGAAGAGCCTATAGCAGTCCAACACAGCACTCCAGGTATGGGATTCATTCCTCCATCTTTCAATCACAGCAATAATATTATATTTTTCCTGCTGGACCTTTGCTTTGAGCTCATCTTGGTTATTACCCATGCTATGTGTGTGTGTGTGTGCCTGTTCCTTGAATAAAATACCTGAAACCACATTTGATATCCTTTAAACAGTATTTGATTATTTATTTTTTTAGTAAAAGCATGGATTCAGAACTGTAATTTTTAAAACAAGAGAATCTTAAATATTACTTGATTAGTATCTGAAACAGCACATGCAGGCTCTGATAGGAGAGATTCCCTGACTCAGAAGCAAATAGCATAAAAATTCCCTGACAGGTGACAAGAAAAAAATTCATAAAATCGTAGAATCAGTAAGGTTGGAAAAGATCTCGGAGACCATCAAGTCCAACCTATTACCTAATACCTAACACATCATGACAACTAAACCATGGCGTCAAGTGCCATGTCCAACCCTTTTTTGAACACCTCCAGGGACAGTGACTCAACCACCTCCCTGAGCAGCCCCTTCCAATGACTTTTTCTGTGAAGAACTTTCTCCTCACCTTGAGCCTAACTTAAGATTTCAGTTAAGATGAAAATTATAAATGAGAATAATTAACTACTGAAATGTACTACTGAGACATTTCTTTTTTTTTTAATGAAGAACACAGAACAGCTGAGAAATTGCCATACCAGCCTTGTCCCAGTGGCAGACCAAGAGATCAGCAGTTTTTTCAGTGTGCAGGTAAAGCATTTCATACCTGAGAAACTCAGGCAAGTATGGCCACCAGCCAGTTCCAGTTTCTTTTGTGAGGGAGCAAGAGGCGTGGGCAAAGACGCAGCCACTGTGGGCTATTTAAACACTCCAGGACCAAGCAAGGTCAATCAATAAGCAAAGTGAGTCATCCAGGCATGTCCTGACAGCCTGTGAAGGCAGTCAGTTGTAGAGATCCAGCCATGGTTACAACCAGGCTGAGGGCTGTTGTCAGTAGAACTGTGGGTACCCAGACAGAGGTTCTGCACTGACATGTAGGTGCCCAGGACCCTGGCTGTGGAGAGTGCCAGAGCCTGGCTCTTGCAGTGGAGGGCAGTGGAGAATAACACACGTATTAGATGTGAACAGGTGAACAATCTGCCTAGCCTGGTGGCTGAGCTGAAGGAAAAAGTTGTGAGGCTAAGGACTATAAGGGAATATGAAGAGGAGATAGGCTTGTGGAGCTGGACTCTGCCATGCCCGAGGGAGAGGCAGCAGGTGTGGGAGGCACAAGAAGCAGGGGATCCCATGTCCTTTTGTCACCTGGAAAGAGAAAAGGTCCTAAGAGATGGGGGAGGGGAATGGAGGCAGGTCCTTCTCCAACAAGACAGGAGAGGCTGGAGAGCTGCTTCTAAATGCCCCCAGTCTTCCCAGTTGGCCATACACAGCAGATACATGGCCCTTGAAGCAGAGGGCCAGATGAGCAAGGGTGGAGATGAATGTCCATGCACACAGTTACACATGACTTGTTAGTCAGTCCCCCATGACTTAGGACTAGTGCAAACAAGTGAAAAAGAAAGGTAGTAGTAAGGGATTCCCTTTTCAGGGAAACTGAGGTCCCAATTTGCAGGTCCTGATCCATCCCACAGGGAGGTCTGCTGCCTGCCTGGGACACAAGTTAGGGACATTTCTAAGAGATTCCCCAACCTAGTGCGATCAACAGACTACTAGCTGAAGCTGGTCATACAGATTGCGAGTGATGAGGCAATGGATAGGAGTACAAAAGCAAATGCAAAAGACTTCAGGGCTTTGGGGAGATTACTTGGGGCTTCAGAAGGCCAAGTGGTGTTCTCTTCAACCCCTCTAGTGAGAGAAAGAGATATCAAATGAAAGAAAATATTCATGTGATTAACACATGGCTTAGAGGTTGGTGCCAAAAATAGAATTTTGGGGGGTTTGACCACAGGGAAATTTTCTTGGCACTGGGTCTACTGGCAACAGGTGGAGTTTCTGTCCCATAAGGGGACAAGAATCCTTGCACATGAGGTGGCTGGGCTTACTGATAAGGTTTTAAACTAAAGGGGAGCAGGGAGGTAGATAGCCTTGCCACTGAGAACCCTGGGTATAGTAGCTCAACAGTTGTAGAGCAGTGTGTTGGCATCTTAGATAACCAGAATGTCTACCCCCACCTCAAGGTTGAAAACTATCTACTCAGCTCCCTCCCTGAAATATTTATACATCAATGCACACAGCATGGGCAATACACAGGAGAAGCTGGAGTCCATTGTACTACAAGGAAACTATGATATAGCAGCCATCACGGAAACCTAGTGGGATGACTCCCACAACTGGAGTGTTGCAGTCAAATGGTACCAACTTATCAGAAGGAATAAGAAAGGAAGAATAGGTGATGAAGTGGCCCTCTATGTTAGGGAGACATATGAAACTATGCAAATTAATGAAGGTGGTGATAGGATTGAGTCCTTATGGGTAAGAATCAGGACTAAGGTCAGCAAGAGTGATAGCATAGTGGGAATCTGTTATAGACCACCCGATCAGGATGAAGAAGGGGTAAAAGAAAATTTTCATAAACAGGTGGTAGAGGTTTTGCAATCGCTACCCCTTGTTCTCACAGGAGATTTCAGCTTTCCAGATGTCTGCTGGGAATACAATACAGCAATGAGGGAACAGTCTTGGAGGTTCCTGGAGTGTGTGGAAGATAACTTCCTGACACAACTGGTCAGGGAGCCAACCAGAGAAGGTGCCCTGCTGGACCTGCATCTTGCGAACAGGAAAGAACTTGTGGGGGAAGTAAGGATTGGAGAGCATTTAGGGCTCAGTGATCATCTGGTGATTGAGTTCTCTATCCTTGGGGAAACAAGGAGAGGGGTTAGTAAAACTGACACCTTGAAATTCCATAGGGCAAACTTTGGCCTGTTCAGGAGACTGATTGACAAAGTCCCTTGGGAGGCCACCCTGAAGGATATAGAGTCCAGGAAGGTTGGACATATTCCAAGAGGAAAGTCTTAAAGGCTGGACGTTAAGAAAAAAGGATAGTAGTCTAGGGCCTTTGGAAGAGTGGACAGATCTCTCATCTAGACTATAAAGATGCAGAAAAGCTATGCATGGGGAAAATTAGAAAAGCCAAAGCACAGCTAGAGCTCAACCTAGCTACAGCTGTTAAGGATAATAAAACATGTTTCTATAAATTCATAAACAGCAAATGAGGAATAGGGAAAATCTCCATCCTTTATTGGATGCAGGGGGAAACACAGTGACTAAGGATGAGGAGAAGGCTGAGGGTGCTCAATGCCTGCTTTGCCTTGGTCTTTAGCACTGGATCCAACAATTCCCTGGACACCCAGCCTCATGTAGTAGGAGTTGCGGAGGGGAATCAGAATGAAGTCATCACCATAAATGAGGAAGTGGTCAGTGATCTGCTACACTTCTTAGACGCACAGCTCAATGGGGCCAGATCGACTACACCGAAGGGTGCTGAAGAAGTTGGCAGATGTGCTTGCCAAGTCACTATCCATTATTTGCCTGAAGTTCTGGCTGACTAGGGAGGTCCCAATGGACTGGAGGGTAGCAAATGTAACACCTGTCTACAGGAAGGGAAGAAAGGAGGATCTGGGAAACTATAGACCTGTCGGTCTGGCCTCAATACCAGGGAAGGTCATGGAGCAGATCATCTCAAGCACCATTACACACCATGTAGAGAACAACCAGTGGATCAGGCCCAGTCAGCATGGGTTTATGAAGGGCATGTCCTGCCTAACAGACCTGATCTTCTATGACAGGATGACATGACTGTTGGATGAGGGAAAGGCTGGATATTTTCTACCTATATTTTCTACCTAGACTTTGAAAAGTCTTTGACGCTATTCCCACAGAATTCTTGTGGACAAAATGGCTGCTCATGGCTTGGATGAGCACAGGCTCTCCTGGATAAAGCACTGGCTGGGTGAACAGACCTAGAGAGTGGTGGTCAATGGAGTTAAATCCAGCTGGCAGCCGGTCACAAGTGGTGTTCCTCAGGGCTCAGTGTGGGGACCACTTCTGTTTAACATCTTTATTGATGACCTTGATGAAGACATAGAGTGTATCATCAGTAAGTTTGCAGGTGACACCAAGTTAGGTGGGAGTCTACATCTTCATGAGGGTAAGGAGGCTCTGCAGAGGGATTTGAATAGATTGGATCCATGGGCCAACAGTATGAGGTTCAACAAGGCCAAATGCCAGGTCCTGAACCTGGGTCACAACAACCCCAAGCAGTGCTACAGGCTTGGGGAAGTGTGACTGGAAAGCTGTCTGGCAGAAAAAGACCTGGGAGTTCTAATTGACAGGCAACTGAACATGAGCAAACAGTGTGCCCAGGAGGCCAAGAAAGCCAATGGTATCCTGGTTTGTATCAGAAATGCTACATCCAGCATGAGTAAGGAGGTGATCATCCCCTTGTACTCAGCTCTGGTGAGACCACATGTTAAGTACTGTGTCCAGTTTTGGGCACTTCAACGCAAGAGAGATGTCAAGGTGCTGGAGCAAGTGCAGGGGAGGGCAAGGAAGCTGGTGAAGGGCCTGGAGAATAAACCTTATAAAAAGCAACTGAAGGAGATAGAGACGGTTAGTTTGAAAAAGAGGAAGCTGAGGGCAGAGACCTCATCACTCTCTACACCTACCTGAAAGGGCATTGTGGAGAGGCTGGTACTGGTCTCTTCTCCCAGGTAAATAGTGATAGGGAATGGCCTCTAGCTGTGACTGGTTAGGTGTGGCAGTTTTAGGCTATGCCTTTAAAAAAATTAGCTGCAAATTTCAAGCAGAAAAGTAGAAAAATATAAATAATTCATTATTGGGTGTAAAAACAAACAAAAAAATATTATTCTAAACAGATTTATCAGGCAGTTGTCCCATAAACATCTTTCACATTTTACTTCCATTCCCATTCCTTTTCTTTTTTCTCTAGCTGCTTAGCTGTTCTGCTGGGGAGACAATGACCACTTCTGGATGACCTGGAGAAAAGATAAGAATGTTAACATTGCTTCTTTGAGCTAACATTCCTTCTATCTTCTCTTTTCTTCTATTACAGCAGGGGGGGATGAAGGTTTGGGGGCCAGTGGAACAGCTCCCCCGCTTTCTCTGGGAACCCAGAAGGGGGTGCGCAGGGGTTTCCCTCCTATTTTCTGATTGTAAATACCTGTATAATATTGTAAATACTGTGTAAATATACATATTCATTGCATTCCATTGTAGAGTGTAGTTTCCCCCCACCCTATTTTTATTTCAACAATTGCAGCTCTATCATGTTCTTGTCAGTTTGACATATTTGTGTTTCTTTTATGTACTTATATGATGAATGCAGTGTAGTTTTGCTTTGTAAATACAGCTTCCATTTACTTCCAACTGAGTTCATCATGCTTAGCTAATGTAATGGGAAATTTCAACCCACTACAGTAGGATTAGACTGGACATTAGGGGGAAAAAATGATTCACAGAAAGAGTGGTCAGGCATTGGAATGTACTGCCCAGGGAGGTGGTTGAATGACCAACCCTGGATGTGTTTAAAGGTCATCTAGACGTAGTGCTTAGGGATATGGTTTAGGGGTGAACCTTGAGTCAAGGTAGAGGCTATTTAATAAGATGAAAAGCAAAAGCAAAAGCAAAGGCCCCACACAGAAGCAAAAGCAAGCAAAGATCTTATTCTCTTCTTCCCATCAGCAGACAATGTTTGGTCACTCCCCAGGAAACAGAACTTCAATATATGTAGCAGTTGTTCAGAAGGACAGACACTATCTATTAATGCCCCACACACTTCTTTCTTTCACTTAGCTTTTGTATCTGAGCTGACTTTATGTGGTATGGAATATACCTTTGGTCAGTTTGGGTCAGCTGGCCCAGCTGTGTTCCCTCCCAAGATCCATCCCTCAGCCTGCTGTGCTGGGGAGGAAATGCTGGAAAAGCACAGCCTTGGTGCTTGGCTCAGCAGTAGCTACATCATTGCAAAACACAGCACTATGAAAGGTGCTCTGGGGAAAACTAATACTAGCTCAGCCAAACCCAATACAAGCATTCATCATATAAGTACATAAAAGAAACACAAATATGTCAAACTGACAAGAACATGACAGAGCTGCAATTGTTGAAATACAAATAGGGTGGGGGGAAAACTACACTTAATCCACCTTTCCAAAAGCAACACAAAATCTGCAAGAATGTTCCTGAGAAAGGAGGGGAAGTTACACATCAATTTCCATTCTGCTTTTGGCCTTCCCGGCTGCCCTAGGCTGTCAAACATACACAGAAATTAAAGCTAAATTAAGAACTTTTACACATGTCAAAAAGACATTCTGAGGAGTAAATGGGTCTCTGCTTGTACACCAGTGGATTTCTTGTGGAGTAGTTGGTGTTCCACCTTTACAAGATTCCAAGGGAAGGTCATAGTTGTGTATCTTAACTCCTTGTCTGTGACTACAACTCTTTCCTGCCTAAACCAGAGTTTCATTGAAGTCCTATGAAGGCCATGTTATCCACAAGAATGTTTGGAAAAACTTCTGTTGATGACAACAGAAAATCTAAGGCAAATTGCTGTGCAGCTTAGTTTTTCTTGAAAACAGAATATAAATGAATGGACATATCAGCCCTCTGGTTCTCTTCACAGACATCCAATTGCCTGTTAATTTACAGTAGTTATCCACATACTCTCTTCCTTTGCTGTACTGTAAGTATCTGACCCTTCGCATGTGTTCCTTCACCTTGGTAGAACTGAAAAAGCCTAATATGTTGAGGAGAAAATGAGAGGAAAAATTGAGGCAGAAACCTACCTCCTCTGATTACAAAACAAAATTCTGATTGTTTAACACATCTATGATATTATTTTGAAAAGCAAATACCAAATTATACCTTTTGCTGAACTAATTAAGGTAAAACCTAAAGTAACTGTTCCTATGAACCCAAATTTGCTCTGGTCTCAGAGAAGGTTCTTTGTCTTTTCCACTGTGCTTTGGTTGCAATTCATAAGCAGCCTGTGTTTTGAGAGTTGTTTTGGTGAAGGCACATTCTGCCTAGATACTAGATCTGGTCCCAGCATGTGGACAGGTTTCCCCTCCTCCAGGAGGAAGAGAAAAGCCAAGGCATTAGCCAGGCCAGCACGCACTCAGCACATGGAGTCCTTGTGCGATTACCAAGTATGGGCATAATTCCAGCTTCACGCTTTCTATAGGCTGAAGCCAGTTGTCTATGAGAGTGCCCATTGGTCAAACCCAGCCTAGAGGAATCTATAAGTACTGCCCCTGTTGGTAAACAAGTTGCCCCTCTTTCAGTTTGTCTCTGTACTTGCTCGAGACAGTAGCTCTCGAGCCACAGCCTCTGCCATTGAGCTTGTTCTTGTTAGCTTCTATCATGCATGCACGCATACTGAAGCCTCTGCATCGTGAGAAGCACTCTGATCGTGAGGATCACCCCAGAGGGAGGACCTTCGCTGAGCCCGAGAAGCCAGCTTCGCCACAGCCAGCCGGACAGACCAGGAAAGCCCACCGTGCTACCGGAGGACTGGACCAGCCCCGAGGGTAAGATCTGCCCAGTTGTCGGGGAGAAGGGACTTGATTGAGACCGAATCCGCATATACCAAGCCCCGCCATAGTGGGAGAAGAGCCCTGTAAAGCCCAGGGAAGAATAAAGTATTGTTTGTGCCTCTACTGCACCAAACACGGGACTGCCCGATCGTCCCGCTGTTCCTTTAAGCCCAGTAACGGAGAAGCCGCAGCTCAGCACAGCCGCATTCTCTCTCCGAGGCTGTTTACCGCAGCCCCGAGACCCGTCACCATGGGGCCGACCCCATAGCTATTGTTGTCCGACCAGGAACCTCTGAGCTCGCCTACCGGCAGCCGTCGCCCCGCCCTGCTGTGCGAGCCGAGTCCCAGGGCTGACCCCATGGGCCGAACCCGACCAGGACCTATCCCTATTGTCTGGAGGGAACCAACCAAGTCCTGAAGGGAACCTGCTTCCAAGCTAAGCCCAGGTTCCAGCATTGCCTCTCCACTGCTCTGGAGAGAGGAGACAGTACCCAACACCACCGTCCAACTCGACTAGGAGCCGGTCCAGCGGCAGTAGTTGGCGGGACCCCACCTTGCTACAAACAACAGCTACAGAGTATCTTCCACGTGCTTTCCATCCACTAGCACTCAGTTCAAAGTATCCGCGTGTAGCAGAGTCATCGCTGACGCACAGAAAGATTGTAATTTGCTGTATATAGCCAGAAGCCGCCCGCGTTCCGTCGAGTCGCCATCTAGTGGCCAAGCAGCAGAACTGCACCGTTCATTAGATAAAATATAGAAATAGTCTGTAGATAGTTTAATTAAGTTCTAATTATAATACTAAGCCACTTATGGAATGTATTTCATGAACGTGTACTAGAACACGTATATAAGTTGTTGATTCATCGGTTATTAATAATTTTATAATTAATAAAAATATGTTCATAATTCATATTTAATATTCATAAATTTAATAACCTCTTCACAACAGTTGTCTTATCTTTTTCCCCAAAACTAGGTTTGATTACTCATTATTTGAGCTATTTACTTCATAATTAAGCTATATCAAAGGCTATTCATATTGATTCACCTTAGTTCCGTTTGCTCCCTCTACTTAATTGCATTGATTTTTAGTCAGATTTTGCCTAATCTTGTGTAATGTCTGCATGTACATCTGTGACCATTTTAGGCTACGCCTTTAAGGAGAGACAGTTACTGGAACACTCTAGCTGAATGTTTTGGTGTGAAAAGGAAAACAAAAGATAGTTCTAAATGAATTTCATTGGTAGATCAGTGAGAATGACACTTTAAATTTTAGTTTTAGTTCAGTTTGAGTCTCAGTCAGTCTTTTGTTTTCAGTCTGTCTGAACAGCTGTCTTCTGTCTGTGCTGGCAGGTGCTGACCTTCAACTAACGAGATAAGAAACTAATTTTTTTTCTTTCCTTAGCATACACTTTTAACTAACAGGAATTCCCCCTTAATAATTAATTCTCTCTCTCTAACCCTTTTTGGGAAAAAAGGGAGGAAGGGGAAGAAGGGAGTTTTGGGGGGACCCTCCTCGCTGGAGGAGGGCAGGTTTTCTGTGTTACATTCTTTGCTGTGTTTTTTTGTAAATACTATAAATATTGTATATTGTGTATATATTCATTGCATTTCATCCTGCTTGTAACATATAGGTATTTTCTTTCTTTGCTTCCCTGACTGAGTTAGCTGTGGTTTCTCTGGGGGTGGAAACTGAACTTTCTCTCAGCACCACAACATCTAAGGACAGAATACCATGAAGGAAATAATATGAATGGAAAAAATGAGTAGCAGAATAAATCTTTGATCATAGTTCTCTTACTAATTTTATTCAGAGCTAAGTTATGAAGTGATTTTACAACTGCTTTTAGCTGATCACTGTACTGTTGTCTTCAGTTCTCTATCTCCCACATCTTACAACAATTATTTTCTTTTAGGGCACTGTAGGTAAGTAAAAGTCATAAACAATTTAATTCTTCATGGCAAAGCCTTCACTGAATGAAAGAATAACATGTATGAACACTTTTGTTTAGGAGAATGCATAGTTTTTCTGTACCATTCCTGTTCTGAAAATTGATGATGTGTTGAAGTATAGAGAGAACTGGTTGCAGAGATCCATTCCTGTCCTGTGGGTCTCAAATCATCGTATCAGTGATCTGCAGGCTTAAACTTTGGACTGCAGTCCAACGCAGTGGAAACAGGAATACTTAGGGAGCTCATCCATTTCAGGGTTTTGCCATAACTGACTCAGTAATTGGGTTTTTTTCAGAAATAGATGAGAAAAGGTTAAAAAAAAAAATCTGTTAAAATCACAAGTTAGTTCTGTTAAAAAAAAAAGTAGTCAGTTATGCTGTATCTTTACATTACCAGGTGTTTTTAGATGTCTGACCTGAAGAATGCAGAGTCCTATTTCTTTTCGGAACAGGACCAGAAATCACTCAAATTGTTTTGAAAGCACATACTTACATTCATGACACTTTCCCTGGCAGGCTCTAATGATAGGAGAGAATTGTCTCCTGTGGTAATAATTACTACTGTAACTAAACTTAGGACAGTTTACACTTAATTAGAAATTATCTATGCTAATACAGATCCTTATCTCCTTAGATAACTAATTCTCTGATTGTCATGGGCAAGTGAGCTGCTTTCTACTAAATGAGAAGTTACAGTTTAATTGTAGGTAAAACTCTGATTCACAGACACTGTGCAAGAATATTTTAAGAGGATAAAGATCTCTCACCTAGACAGAAAAACAGATAGTAGAAAATAGGAAACCTGATATGATTTTCCATATAAAGTTTTTTCAAATCAAGCATATTTACCAGACAAACTTTTTTCTTTCCACTGGAGTTTCCAACAGTGTCATCAATTTGCATTTTGAAAGGGAACCAGAAACTAGCTGGATGAGGTCTTTCTACAGCATGAAATGAAGTAATAGGCTAAGACCCAGACAGTCTGAATTAATCTGTGGGCAGGGTGCAAGGAAAAGTAAGAACAGAATTGAGAGCTAAGAAGAGGACTGCAAATGAAGGAGACTTTCAAATGATGGTTCCCCTGACTATGACTTGCTTTGGAAATAAGAGAATATACTGTGGGGTTTGGGTTTGCTTCATCAAAATCTCCTTTCTCATTGTAAATCAGCCTTTCTGTACATGCTTACATTTCTGTCAGTAAAAGGAAAAACAGCTGTGTGCCTCTGCTAAGAAGAGGAAGTTCTAACCCATGCATGGGAACTGAGTGCCCAGAGTGTGCTACAGTGTTTAGAGTGAGTTATGGCTGGCACAGTAAGTGAGGAAAAATCTGTAAGTGAATTTAAAGGCTTCCTAATCAAATTCATCAAATGCAACTTGATTTGGCTTAATTTCTTTTTCATTTTTTAGTTTTTCTCATCTGGGGGCATACAAGTGGCCCCAAATTAAACAGTGAACCACTGTGCCACCTACCTAGACATGTCTTCATGAGTTTTTTCCTAAGTATAATCAAACTGTACAATACAACTGAGTCACCACTGTTCAGGTGCAGCTGATTGTAGATACCTACAGTCTATACAATTATTTTTCTTCAGTATGATTAGAAAATCCCTGTAATATCCTCTCTGTCTCTTGGCATCATGCTTAACATATCCAAAGTATAATGTTGGTAGTAAACATTTGGGTTTTGCAAGACATTTTGTAATCCAGAACAAAAAATGCAGATAAAGAAATGTAAACTAAATTTGAGATAGTAAAGAGGGTAATTGAATATCAGACAGGAGAGTTCAGCTGATGTAAAGCATTCTGCTTAGCCCTGAGTAACAACAGGTTATTCATGTTTCTGTCTAATTCATTTCTGTACAGATACAAATGTGAGTTGCATGCCACCCCAGATATGAACTCAGAAACGCTAGCAAGGGCCAAAGCATTCACCATATCATTCACATCCCAGGTGATTTGGGGATAATGCTATGTAAAGGCCTTGGCAAATGTATTTCTAGAGCTCTTTGATCCCTCTGCAGAAGCTAAGGTGTGTCTGCAGATTCTTCTGCAGGGAAAATTTAGTTAATTGCTGTTGTGCAACTTCTGGTTTGTCCTCAGCATGGCAAATAGTATTTCCACATCTAGTGCAGCAAAGGACAGTGTGCCATCTGTCATGTCTCTAGTTTTTCACACTGTTACTAGATACTGTATTCATGAGAACTTTCTACATAGCAATATTGTGGAATTAGTATTGAATCACAATCTTGTGTTGGTTTAAGATGATGTGACTTTACAGTCAATGTTTTTCTTGTGCTTTCTGTAGAAACTGACAAGACCTGGCTTACTACACTCACTGGGTCACGTTCTGTTCTCAGTAGCTTACAAAATCTTGTGTAACACACATAACTCAAAGTAGATTCAATGGGATGACTCAGAGAAGAATTTGACTCCTGGTACATAATTTCTGTTGAAGTGCTCAAAAATAAAGACAATCAGGAGTAAGCCACTACATTATTGGGGGGTTTATGGCAAAATCAGAACTTGAGCTTCTTCAGAATCAGAAGCACAAATTTTGTTTCCCAAGGAAAAGGGGCTTCAGTAGGCCACTTGCAACAGAGGCATAGCTGAAGGGCTAGATAAAACCCTGCCTTCCAGAGTGACCACCAACAAATGTGTGAGAAGAGAATGTCAGAACCAGGATACACACTGCAAAATACTACAGCCATTCTGCTGTTACAGTTTGTTAGGGTCAATGGACTGGGAGAATAGAATAGAATAGAATAGAATAGAATAGAATAGAATAGAATAGAATAGAATAGAATAGAATAGAATAGAATAGAATAGAATAGACCAAGTTGGACAAGACCTTTGAGATCATCGTGTCCAACCTGTCATCCAACACCCCCTAATCAACTAAACCATGCAACCAAGCACCCTATCAAGTTTCCTCCTGAACACCTCCAGCGATGGTGACTCCACCACCTCCCTGGGCAGCCCATTCCAATGGGCAGTCACTCTCTCTGTGTAGAACTTCTTCCTAACCTCCAGCCTAAACCCCCCCTGGTGCAGCTTGAGACTGTGTCCTCTTGTTCTGGTGCTGGTTGCCTGGGAGAAGAGACCAACCTCTGCCTGTGAACATCACACTTCAGGCCCCTCATTAATAACTAACTAGTCGTGTTCTATCTTCTGTGAGTTTTTCCAGTCCCTTCCTGAAATTTTGCTCATCATGTGTCAGTGTTTCCCACCATGCAATAGTTATCATGATGCTCAGGCATTGCCTTAACAGTATAAACTCAGTAGTGTTCCTAAATATTTTACTAATTGTTGGAGTGAATCTCAAATGAATCAAAATCTTGGTGACAAAGCAGAATATAGTAGCAAAGTTAGACTCTAAGTAAAGGACCCCTTTTTAGGCAATCACAAAACAGCATGACAAGAATGAGTTCTTACTAAACCATCATAAAAATGAGAAGTAATTCAGCAGATATTTGCTGTAACTCCCATTAGGGGTATAAATACGCAAAATTTTGTGGCATCTCATGTATTTTTCAGAGGATTAGAAATCAAACAAGCTTCTGGCCCTAAAAAGGCTTGAAGGAAAGCTGGATCTGAAGTATGACCTAGTACAAGATCTCATATTGACTTTGCATTGCAAATATGGACATTAAAGGGGGAAAGTGTGTTTTGACATCATGAGCTTGCTCTTTTACACACCTGATCCACGACAGCTGATCCAAACAGAAAGTCAGTGCTGACAGCAGAAGTCCTAAATTTGGGTGCATTTATTTAATGGATAATTTTAAAAGCATTAGGCACATTATTTTTCTATCAGATGCATAAGAATGCAAATCGTCTAAACAGATCAGATTTCTAGTGATTAAGAAACTTCCATAGCAATAACAAAGTGACCAAAAAACCCTCTGATAACAATATTAGGTGATAATATTTGTATTACTTATTCATTGTTTGTTTGAGAGAGAATGTCATTTAGAGAGCATTGAACCTGATGTTTAGGGAACCAGACTCCATTCCAAATCTGACCACTAATAAATTCTGCAACCGTGGAAAACTCATATCCAAGTTTTAGTGTCACCTTGAAATGACCATTTTCTTTTGCAAGTGGATCTGCAGCTGAGGTTTCTTGTGTTTTAATTTCTAAAGACAAGAATGACTCTATCTTTCAAACCAACCCTCAGGGAAAATCCACAATTTAATTTCTGAAAATTGGCATTTCAAGAAACAGAAGGTCAGTTAATTTTGTCGATGAGTCTTCAATTTGAATAACTTTAAAACTGTTACACAGCTCAAGACTTTATTTTCATATCTTAATACAAACAGTTATTATTACTTTCAGCAGTGACAAAATATTTCATTGACAGCAATTTAATAGTGCTGGTATTTGCTGAAAGATAATGATACTTTCCATATTATACCTATATCTCCAAGTCCAGTAAAACAAGTCTGATAGTAACTTTGGTAGCGTAGTACCTGCTTAGTTTAAAGAGGCAGAGACATTGTCAGTGACTGAAACCATGACCACAAAAATTGCCTTTGTAAGCACAGACCAACCCAATCATAAGTGAGGCTCCCCTTAAACCACAGCTTGACCTTAGGCACAGTCTTAGGGCAACACTAGAGAACACCTTAAAAAAACTCTTGTAGAGTCCCTGTTACTGAAGCAGAGGCACAAACTCTTTTAGGCACTGTCAGATTATGTTGTAGCTCCTTTGGAAAAATTTGTCTTCTAAAACCTTGCAATTGGATGGGACAGAAGTGGAAAAGCAAAGGAAGGGAAGGGAAGGTTTGGGAAGGGAACGTTAGGTTAGGGAAGGTTAGGTTAGGTTAGGTTAGGTTAGGTTAGGTTAGGTTAGGTTAGGTTAGGTTAGGTTAGGTTAGGTTAGGTTAGGGAAGGGAAGGGAAAGGAAGGGAAGGGAAGGGAAGGGAAGGGGCAATGTTCTTAGTAGCATTACTAGAGTGTTCATGTGGAACTCACCTACATACTAGAAAAGATCTCTCTGTGGTGCAGGAGAAAGGAGGGAGTTAAAGGTACTAGGAGGGGTTAGAGAAGCACCGCTGCAACTTAGAGAAGAGCTCTGCAGCAGCTCCTATTATAGTGTACTAGGTTTTTGATGGAAGGTTTCACCTAACGTGGGAGTTACCCCTAACCCCAGGATTGGCAAGTGGGCTTAACTCCCGGCTAAATTAGTTACCGTTAGTAATTTAGATCTAGTGTTTAGTAATACTTAGCTGTTCACAGCACAAATGTGAATGACTACACAAAGCTGATGATATAAGAATTGTTTCTTTACATGAGTAAAAAACTAATTTCAGGTTTCACCCTGTAAATTTCAGAGTACAGAGAAGAGTCTAGAGAGTCTGAGATGTTAGCCTCCACTGCTGAGCAAATCTGATACTAAACAAGCACATCAATTTTTTTTTCTTTATCTCCTGGATTAGGGTTACTGGTAACTGGAGATATCCAGTGCTCTTTTTTCTTTTATTTATTTTTTTTTCCATTTAACAACAGAAAATTCTAAATAATATAAAATCAATATTATTGCAGAAATATTATTATTTTTTAAATTAATAGCATAGCATAGCATAGCATAGCATAGAATAGAATAGAATAGAATAGAATAGAATAGAATAGAATAGACCAGGTTGGAAGAGACCTTGAGGATCATCATGTCCAACCTATTATCCAACACCACCTAATCAACTAAACCATGCAACCAAGCCCCATATCAAGTCTCCTCCTGAACACCTCCAGTGATGATGACTCCAGTGATGGTGATTGCTTTGTTGGTTTGGTTTTCCTCTGCAGAAAACAATACATGAGAAATCTTGTTCTGAAATGTGCCTTTGGGATCCTTCAGGAGAATTTGAGTCCCTGCCATTCTGAATTTTCAGTGGAATCTAGAACCCCTTTTTGGGCCACAACATACAGAAATCACTGCTTTTGATAGATGCAAAGTAGCTTAACATGGTTTCTATGCAACTATCATGAGAATTCTGCTTTGTTCTAAAAGCATTAGTTTCTCAGGAAAGAAATATTGCATTTTCTGTGTAAAGTAAACACATCTGGGAATCAGAAATAAGATTTGAAAGCCATATTTTCCACTCAGTTTTCATCAATATTTTTCTGTCAGTCTTAATAAAAGATGAAGACACCTCATAGTATGCATTAATCAGATTTCATTGCAGTGAGGTCCTTAAAATTAATTTCTTCAGAGTTAAAAACCATGGAAATATTGGAAAGTTAACTATGTGATGGAAGTATGTGGCGCAGAACTGGTGGCAGAGACAGGAAACTGGAAGAATGACTAATTGCACTTACTGCTTGATTCAGTATAATCTCAGAGTGTCACCCTTCTCTTTCTAATGTAGGAGAAAAATACTGAAATTTTCACTTCATTGCCCTGTGACACTTCTTTTCATCTCTTTTAGACTCAGCTTGGTGCAAAACACATTGAAAGTGCTCTGGGTCCATTGTTGCCATTCACTATTTGTTGCTCTACTTCTCCCCTTTTAAGGCATATTAGACTCTCAGATCAATGCCCCAGCTTTGTTTCAGTCCTTTGTCCCTGTTACACTGAGGATCAAGGAAAGAAAGGAAGGAAAGAATCAAGAAACAGAGGAAGAGAGGGAAAGATACAATGAAAAAGAGTGCAAGCAAAAAGCTAAGACAGCAAGAAAGAAAATAATATTAAGAAAGCAAGTAAGAAAGAAATAAAAGAAATCAAGAAGGAAAGAAATAAAAGGAAAGAACTAACTGTGAAGGATCAAAGTAGTCTCCTGTGACATGCTCTCAAGGGTATTTCTCCAGAAAGTCTTTTCTCCTAAATGGTAATAGGAATAGCCCTAGATTCCCACAGAGACTTGATGGGTTTGCGTGAATGACTCATACTTTCTCCAATTTATTTAGGTTTATACTGATCAATTCCAGAATTAACTTTAAAGTGGATCCTAGTTTTCTCAACCTCCAAATTTACTTCTGGCAGTGTTACATTTTTACATTTTTCAGCAACACAGAACTAGAATCTTTGTGTTTTTAAGTTAGTCATTGGCTGCTTAAGCTTCATTTGAACTGTATGCAAAACAGCTTCATCTAGTGTTGTTCCTCTGCAGAGAACTTGAGACACACACTCTTAATGATTCAAAGCTTTTATTGTGCAATGCCAGCTCATTAGGGATTGAGTTTATCTACCCTCCCCAGACCTGAAAGTATAAATTATGAAGTTGAAGTGAGTTATTGAGAGAAGACTTAGGACATAGACACAGGAGAAAAATTAGGCAAAAACCCAGTTAGAGCTCAAGCTGGCCACTTCTGTGAAAGACAATAAACAGCATTTTAATAAATATATTAACGCTAAAAAGAGAGGCAAGAACTTCCACTCCTTCTTGGACTTGGAGGAGATTATTGTAACTAAAGATGAGGAAAAGGCTGAGGTACTAAATACGTCCTTTGCCTCCATTTCCAACAGCAAGGCAGGAGGACTTCAGGACAAGTGGCCTCCTGAACTGGGTGATGGGATCAGGGAGCAGTGTAGTGCCCCTGAAATCCATGAGAAAGTAGTTAGGAACTTGCTGAGCCACTTGGATACAAGTCCATGGGACCAGATGGGATCCATCCTAGGGTGCTGAGAGAGCTGGCAGAGGAGCTGGCCAAGCCGCTCTCCATCATTTTCCTCCAGCCCTGGCTCACCAGAGAGGTCCCAGATGACTGGAAACTGGCCAGTGTGATGTCCATCCACAAGAAGGGTTGGATGGAGGAACCTGGAAACTCCAGGCCTGTCAGCCTGACCTCAGTGCCAGGCAAGATTATGGAGCAAATATTTTGGAGGCAAACACAGTGCACCTGCAGGTTGGCCACCTGGACTTGAGCAAGGTCTTTGACACCGTCCCCCACAGCAAACTCCTGGCCAAGCTGTCAGCCCGTGGCTTGGACAGCAGCACTCTGTGCTGGGTTAGGAACTGGCTGGAGGGCCAAGCCCAGAAAGTGGTGGTGAATGGTGCCACATTTATTTGGAAGCCAGTCATTAGTGGTGTCCACCAGGGATCAGTGTTCAATACCTGTACTGATGATCTGGATGAGGGGATTGAGTACCCCATTAGTAAATGTGCAGATGACACCAAGTTGGGAGCAGATGTTGGTCTGCTAGAGGGTAGAAGGACTCTCCAGAGGGACCTTGACTGGCTGGACAGATAGAGTCCAGCATGATGGCATTCAACAAATCCAAGTACCAGGTTCTGCACTTTGGCCACAATGACCCCATGCAGTGCTACAGGCTCGGTCAGAGTGGCTGGAGAATGGCCAAGCAGAAAGGGACCTGGGGGTACTGGTTGACAGCTGCCTGAACATGAGCCAGTAGTGTGCCCAGGTGGCCAAGAAGGCCAGTGGCATCCTGGCCTGCATCAGAAATAGTGTGGCCAGCAAGAGCAGGGAAGTCATTGTGCCCCTGTACTCAGCACTGGTCATGCCACACCTTGAGTCCTGTGTCCAGTTCTGTTTAAGAAGGATATTGAGACTCTTGAATGTGTCCAGAGAAGGGCAATGAAGCTGGTGAGAGGCCTCGAGCACAAGCCCTGTGAGGAGAGGCTGAGGGTGTTGGGGTTGTTTAGCTTGGAGGATAGGAGGCTCAGGGGAGACCTTATTGCTGTCTACAACTATCTGAAAGGAGGTTGTAGGCAGGTGGGAGATGGTCTTTTCTCACAGGCAGCCAGCACCAGAGCAAGAGGACACAGTCTCCAGCTGCCCATGGGGAAGTTTAGGCTGAGGGTGAGGAGAAAGCCATTGCCATTGGAATGTGCTGCCCAGGGTGGTGGTGGAGTCAATGTCCCTGGAGGTATACAAAAAAGGATTGGACATGGCACTTGAAGCCATGATGTAGTCAGTCATGAGGTCTTAGCTGTTAGGTAATAGGTTGGACTTGATGATCTTTGAGGTGTTTTCCAACCTTGCTGATACTATATTTCTATAACTTCTGTCTGTGAGCTGCAATTCATTCTTGTGCTTATATGGACTGAGGTCAAACGTAAGAACTGTGGCACATGCTTCATTGTCAGCTACACATCATATAGGAAAGAGTGGCTTTATGATACAGATTGGACTCCAAGTTTGCCCTGCTGCCAGTGTCTGAAACCAGCCTTAAAACTATCTGGCCATGAACATTGTGTAGGCAGAGCTTTTCATTTGTGTGTGCCTCAGTGTCAGGTAGAGCAGAGTTGATTGTGTCACTCATGAGTTGTACCTAGGATCTGCTATAGCAGAATTCACCATAGCATCACAGAACCACAGAATGGATTGGGTTGGAAGGGACTTCCAAAGGTCATCTAGTCCAACACCACTGCAGTCAGAAGGGGCATCCTCTACTAGTACTGATTGCCGAGAGTCTTGTCAAGCCTGCTATTGAGTATCTCCAAGGATATCTCCAACTATCTCCCTGAGCAGCCTGTTGCAGTGTTCCACTACCCTCGTGGTGAAGAAATTCCTCCGAGTGTCCAATTTAAATCTATTCTTCTCTAATTTAAAACCAGTATCACAGTATCGCCAAGGTTGGAAGAGACCTCAAAGATCATCGAGTCCAACCTGTCACCACAGACCTCATGACTAGACCATGGCACCAAGTGCCACGTCCAGTCCCCTCTTGAGCACCTCCAGGGACGATGATTCCACCACCTCCCTGGGCAACACATTGCAATGGTGAATGACTTTCTCAGTGAAGAAGTTCTTCCTCACCTCGAGCCTAAACTTCCCTTGGTGCAGCTTGAGACTGTGTCCTCTTGTTCTGGTGCTGGTTGCCTGAGAGAAGAGACCAACTCCCTCCTGGCTACAACCACCTTTCAGGTAGTTATAGAGAGCAATGAGGTCCCCCCGAGCCTCCTTCTCTCCAGGGTAAACAATCCCAGCTCCCTCAGCCTCTCCTCATAGGGCTTGTGCTCCAGACCCCTCACCATCATTGTTGCCCTTCTCTGGACATGTTCAAGTGTCTCGATGTCCTTCCTAAACTGAGGGGCCCCAGAACTGGACACAGGACTCAAGGTGTGGCCTAACCAATGCAGAGTACAGAGAAAACAATAACTTCCCTGCTCCTGCTGGCCACACCATTCCTAATGCAGGCCAGGATGCCGTTGGCCTTCTTGGCCACCTGGGCACACTGCTGGCTCATGGTTAGGCAGCTGTAGATCAGCACCCCCAGGTCCCTCTCTTTTTTGGCAGGTCTCCAGCCACTCCGACCCCAGCCTGTCGCTCTGCATGGGGTTGTTGTGGCCAAAGTGCAGCACCCGGCACTTGGACTTGTTGAATGCCATCCTGTTGGACTCTGCCCATCTGTCCAGTCAGTCGAGGTCCCTCTGCAGAGCCCTTCTGCCCTCTAACTGACCAACATCTGCTCCCAACTTGGTGTCATCTGCAAATTTGCTGATGACTGTCTCAATCCCCTCATCTAGATCATCAATGAAGACATTGAAGAGGATGGGGCCCAGCACTGATCCCTGCGGGACGCCACCGGTGACTGGCTTCCAGCTGGATGCGGCACCATTCACCACCACTCTCTGGGCTTGGCCCTCCAGCCAGTTCCTAACCCAGCACAGAGTGCTGCTGTCCAAGCCATGGGCTGACAGCTTAGCCAGCAGTTTATTGTGGGGGATGGTGTCAAAGGCCTTGCTGAAGTCCAGGTAGACTACATCCACAGCCTGCCCCACATCCACCAGGTGGGTCACCTGATCATAGAAGGAGATCAGGTTGGAGAGGCAGGATCTGCCCTTCCTAAATCCATGCTGGCTGGGCCTGAGCCCTTGGCCATCCTGAAGGTGCGCAGTGATTGCCACCAGGATAATCTGCTTCATCATTTTCCCTGGCACTGAGGTCAGGCTGACTGGCCTGTAGTTTCCGGGTTCCTCCATCCGACCCTTCTTGTGGATGGGGACCACACTGGCCAGTTTCCAGTCATCTGGGACCTCACCGGTCAGCCAGGACTGGAGGAAAATGATGGAGAGTGGCTTGGCCAGCTCCTCTGCCAGCTCTCTCAGCACCCTAGGGTGGATTCCATCTGGTCCCATGGACTTGTGAGTGTCCAAGTGGCTCAGCAGGTCCCAAAATAATTCATCATGGATTTCCAGGGCATTACACTGCTCCCTGACTCCATCACCCAGCTCAGGAGGCCACTCGTCCTGAACTCCTCCTGCCTTGCTGTTAAAAATTGAGGCAAAGAAGGTGTTCAGGACCTCAGCCTTTTCCTCGTCTTCAGTCACAGTGTCCCCCTCCAGGTCCAATAGGGAGTGCAGGTTCTTCTTGCCCTTCTTTTTAGTGTTGATATATTTGTAAAAATGCTTTTTATTGTCCTTCACAGAGGTGGCCAGCTTCAGTTCCCACTGGGCCTTTGCCTCTCTAATGTTTTTCCTACATAATCTAACAACTTCCTTAAACATACCTCGAGAAGCCTTCCCCTCCTTCCAGAGGTGATACAGCCTCTTTTTGTCCCTTAGTTCCTCCAGGAGCTGCTTGCTCATCCAGGCTGGTCGCCTTCCCTGCTGACTCATCTTTCAGCAGGTGGGAACCGCCAGTTCCTGTGCCTTCAAGAGCTCCTGTTTGAAGTAGGTCCAACCATCCTGGACCCCTCGGTTCTTGAGGGCTGATACCCAGGGAACTTTGTGAATAAGTTTCTTAAACAGGCTGAAGTTTGCCCTCTGGAAGTCCAGGGTGAAGGTTCTGTTGGTGCTCCTCCCTATCTCCCTGCGTATTGAAAACTTCACCATCTCATGGTCGCTGCACCCCAGGCAGCCTCCCACGGTCACATCTCCCACCAGCCCTTCTCTATTGGAGAACAGCAGGTCAAGCAGAGCCTGACCCCTGGTAGGCTCACTTAACAGTTGCATCAGGACGCTGTCCTCCATGCGCTCCAGGAATCTTCTGGACTGCCTCCTCTCTGCTGAGTTAAGTTCCCAGCAGATATCTGGCAGGTTAAAGTCACCCACAAGGACAAGATCTGATGATCTTGAGACAGCCTCCAATTGCTTATAGAATGTTTCATCTGCCTCCTCATCCTGGTTGGGTGGTCTATAACAGACTCCAACCAGGATGTCAGATTTGTTAGGCTGCCCCCTGATTTTAACCCACAGGCCCTCAATCCCTTCATTTTCCACCTCAAGTTCTGTGGCAGAGAGTGACTCCTTAATATATAGAGCCACCCCTCCTCCTCTTCTCCCTTGCCTGTCTCTCCTAAAGAGCCTGTAACCCCCCAGTGTAGCATAGCACTCCAATCATGTCCTATCCCACCATGTTTCTGAGATGGCAACTATATCATAGTCACCCTGGTGGACCAGGACTTCTAGTTCATCTTGCTTATTGCCCATGCTGCGTGCATTGGTGTACATGCACTTCAGCCAGGCTCTCAACTTCTCTATTGACCCTAATCTGTGCCCCACTCCTTCGTCTACAGAGGGACTGATTTCCTCACTCACCCCCTTCAGACCTAGTTTAAAGCCCTCTTAATGAGCCCTGCCAACTCTAGTGCTAGGACTCTCTTACCCTTTCTATATAATCACACCCCATCGGGACCCAGCAGGTTGGGTGCAGTAAAAGCTACCCCATGATCGAAGAAACCAAAATTCCGCTGGTGGCACCAACCCCTGAGCCAATTGATGATGTGGGTTCTCCTGTTCCTCTCAGTGTATGCCCCCCCCACTGAGGGAACTGAGCAGAACACCACCTGAGCTTCCGCCCCATCAATCATTTGTCCAAGGGCCTTGAACTACTTTTTAATTGCCCTGGTGCCCTTCTTGTCAATTTCGTCACTTCCAGCTTGTATTACCATAATAGTCAGTGGGCTGGATCAGCCTTGGGAGTCTCCTTGTGATGTCCCTAACCTGCGCCCCGGGTAGATCTCCCTGTGGGATGGGCTGGGACAACATATGGGTCCCTCAGTACCCCCCCACGAGAGAGTCCCCAACAACTATAACGCTTCTCTTTTTCTTTGTGGAGCTGGTCGTTATAGCTGGTGGGGACTGCTTGGCCTTAGGCTCCCCCCAAGATGGCTGCTCCTCAGCCCTCTCGTTGCCCCTTATCCTATCAATACAGATCTTTGTAAATAGTCCCTCTCCAAGTTTCTTGTAGGTCCCCTCCAGATACTGGAGGGTTGCTATTAGGTCTTCCTGAAGCCTTCTCTTCTCCAGGCTGAGCAACACCAGTTTCCTCAGCCTCTTCATAGAAAAGGTGTTCCAGCCCCCTGATCATTTTTGTGGCCCTCATTTTTGAGGGCATCAGAGCAGTACTCCAGGTGAGGTCTCACCAGAGCAAAATGGCAGAATCACCTCTCTGGATCTGCTGGCAGCACATCTTTTGATGCAGCCCAGGATGTGATTTGCCTTCTGGGCTGCAAACACTCACTGCCTGCTCATGTCCAGCTTCTCATTCATCAGCACCCCCAAAGTCCTTCTCCACAAGGCTGCTTTCTATCACCTCCACCCCCAGTCTGTGTTGATAGTGAGGATTTTCCAGCCCACATGCAGGGCTCTGTACTTGTTCATGTTCAACCTCATGAGTTTCACCTGGTCCCACCTCTCCAGCTTGTCCAGGTCCTTCTGAAGGACATCCCATCCCTCTGGCTTATAGACAGCACCAAACCTCCTGATGGTGGACTCAATCCCACTGTCCATATCATTGGTAAAAATAATAAGCAGTACAGGTCCCAATACAGACCCCTGTGGGACACTACTTGTCCCTGCTCTCCATCTGGACTTCAAGCTATTGACCACTAGCTTCCAGATCTGACAATCCATGTGGTGTTGGGTACTACGTATATTTCATAGCTTTTGAGGTTTTGGCATGGTGCACAGCTAAGTCCCACAATTCTTTTTCAAACACACATTTCAGTATCTCCTAGTGTTCCAATAAGCTCGTTCTGGTACTGCCAGGTAATGCAGAATATTAATATCCATTTTCTTTAATAACATGTAACCTGCCATTCCAAGTCAGTTGTATAGAGCCTATAACACTAAAACAAAAAAATGCTGCTTCTTAATGACACATCTGTAATTCAGTTGGTCCTAAAATAGCAAAAGTTTTCTTTGCCTAAACTTGCCAGTTGAAATCTGACACTTGAGTGGTTAGCAATGGAACACTTGATTAAACTTCAGTCACTCTTTGAAACAGAATGGTTTCGATTGCCACACAAAATGAAACTGCAATTGTTTACTCAATGGTAAGATGTTGGCTAGACAATTCACTGCAAGATACGTTGTGGCTGTAGTAAGCTTATAGTATTACATTCCTAATCAGATATGCGGTATGAAACTGATTTCCTCCTCACACAAGTAACTCCCTATCTTACTATTTCCTGCATTCAGCTGGAACAAGAAAATTCAAAAATATCATAGTGAGTTAAATCTCTTTGCTTTCCTAGTTAAAAAAAACCACAACAAACCAGAAGTAGCACTTCAGGAAATTGTTTCTTTGCTAACATGTTATAATTTCTCTGGAAAAGCCCATGGAAAAAGTGCAAAGTATCCTTTCCAGGAACGCATTTTTGTTCAGTAAAGTCACCATGCATTTTTTTTTTTCAATTATCTGCCACAACATTCCTTTAATACTTGCCTACAAGCAGGCATTTCATAGCAAGAAAAAAATTGGTAGCCATATACATTGAACACATCAATTAGTCTGAAATATTGTCAGACAGAAAGCCCATAAAATGCTAGATGGCTAAAGTAACTTGATGTCAACACTAGCCAGGGCCTTGACAAGAAATCTGGCACCATGTCTATTCAGGCATTTCACAGGAGTCTTTGTTCCATAAGTCTATTGTGTCCAGATGCCTTGGCAAGCACCTTCCTAATGTCTTGGTAGCATGAGATGCTGGGCATTTGACAGGAAGAAGTAAAATTCTACCGTTGTTATGTGATCCTAAAACACCTGGAAGCTTCTCTGAAGCTGGTGTACACACTGCTCTGTGTCCAGAGACTCCTGACACTAAACAACATGGTTTGTACAGCCTCATATTTTTGATGCCCTATATTGTCTGATTGTCTGAGATTTGCTTTGTTGCAAGGTGTGACTTTGATGCAAACTTTTTTATGCATCTATGAACAAAGTGCAGTCTTACAGAGGTTCAATGCCTTTTTCTATGATTTGACACTGATTACAGCTTCCTGTCCTATTTTCTGCTTCTCAGGCAGTTTTTGACCTGTGGCATTGTCTTGTGTTTCAATTTTTCACTACTCAGCTGCCTTATTTGTCTCTTGAACTGTGTTGAGAGCTACTTAATCATCATGATGTTGAGTCCCTCTCTCATCTTCAGAAGAGAGTAACATTCCTCCAAGGGAAACTGATGATTTGTCCCTGTCATACTGTGGTCATATGGGTGGGGAAACCCCAAACTGACAAAATATTCTGAGATAAAGGTGCCAAAGTAAGTATTCAAAAGACTTCATCTGCTCTGGAGAAAAATGCAAAAGAAAATTTAAAAGGAAAATAAAAGGGGAAAGGATAACAAAGAAAAAGAAAAAGGAAAAGGAAAAGAAAAAGAAAAAGAAAAAGAAAAAGAAAAAGAAAAAGAAAAAAAAGAAAAAGAAAAAGAAAAGAAAAAAAAAGAAAAAGAAAAAGAAAAAGAAAAAGAAAAAGAAGACAAAGAAAAAGAAAAAAAAAGAAAAAGAAAAAAGTAAAATAAGAAAAAGGAAAGGAAGAAAAAGAAGAAGAAAAGAAGAGAGAAAAAGGAAAATATAAAAAGGAAAATATTAAAAGAGGAAAAAGAAAACAGAAAAAGAGAAAGAAGAAAGGTAAGAAAAAGAAAGGAACAAAAGAAGGAGGAAAAAGGAAAAGAAAAAAATAAAAGAAGATTAAATGAGGAAAAAGAAAAAAAGGAAAATAAAAATAAGAAAACAATGAAAATGAAAGGAAGAAAAAGAAGTGGGGGGGGGGAGGGAGAAGAAAAAAAAAAGCAAAAGAGAAAAAGGAAAAGAAAAAAAAATCAAGCAGAGGGCAGAATCACCCTGAAAGGGCAGAATCACCCTGAACTATGAACGGCTGTGTCTCCCACAATCCCGGTTCTGGAATCAGGCTTGCCAGGAATCCCTGATCAGTCACAGTGGAGCAATCTCTTCGATTTGATAAAAGCGACCCAACCCCAAATATTTCCAGTGAAACCCTTTGGGGTTATCAACCAGCCTTTTATAGTGAAATGTTGTTTAATTGATTCAGTAATAACTGCTGTTATAACCAGCAGGATCACATTTGTGGAGACTCTGCAGGGGAACAGAAAAACTACTTTGTATGTTCAAAATGGTTACATTAACAAATGCTAGCAGAATAGCTTTAGTAGGAAATATTTTTGTGAAGGACACAAAATCGTGCCTGCAACTAAAGTGGGATGGTTGGACTAAAGAGAGTTGCATTCTTTGTTCTTGGCAGGATGTGTGCTGATGGCTGTAATTTGTAATCCTGGAGCCAAATCAAGGCAACTTATCACGATACTTCTGCTGAGTTTTGAATATCCATGGAGTTAGCATGTGTGCTTTCCTGAAAGCTTTTCCTAGAAGCAAAATGCATTGCAACACTTTATACATATATTATGTCATCTTTTGACATGTCTCATAAAAATCAAGGCATAACCCCATGGAGGAGTTTTGATTGGGAGAAATGTATTGGCAGAAGGGAAGAGAAAATGTTGGGAAGAAAACTTTCATGGTGGATTATTAGGCAATATTTGGCAGATTCGAATTTCCAATCCCAAACTTATTTAATAACAAAACAAAACAAACAAACAAAAACAACCTTGACAATGATTCACCCCATGCAGAGCTACAGGCTGGGGTCAGAGTGGCGGGAGAGCTCCAAAACAGGGACCTGGGGGTGCTGATCGACAGCTGCCTGACCATGAGCCAGCAGTGTGCCCAGGTGGCCAAGAAGGCCAACGGCATCCTGGCCTGCATTAGGAAGAGTGTGGCCAGCAGGAGCAGGGAAGTTATTGTTTCTCTGTACTCTGCATTGGTTAGGCCACACCTTGAGTCCTGTGTCCAGTTCTGGGGCCCCTCAGTTTAGGAAGGACATCGAGACACTTGAACGTGTCCAGAGAAGGGCAACAAGGCTGGTGAGAGGCCTTGAGCACAAGCCCTATGAGGAGAGGCTGAGGGAGCTGGGATTGCTTAGCCTGGAGAAGAGGAGGCTCAGGGGAGACCTCATTGCTCTCTATAACTACCTGAAAGGTGGTTGTAGCCAGGAAGGGGTTGGTCTCTTCTCTCAGGCAACCAGCACCAGAACAAGAGAACACAGTCTCAAGCTGCACCAGGGGAAGTTTAGGCTCGAGGTGAGGAGAAAGTTCTTCACTGAGTCGTTCACCATTGCAATGTGCTGCCCAGGGAGGTGGTGGAGTCACCGTCCCTGGAGGTGTTCAAGAGGGGATTGGAAGTGGCACTTGGTGCCATGGTCTAGTCATGAGGTCTGTGGTGACAGGTTGGACTCGATGATCTTTGAGATCTCTTCCAACCCTGGTGATACCATGATACTGTGATACTGTGATAATGATTCATTTTCTTTCTCTGTTGACTAGTTGCAATTTGTGTATAAAAGAAATAATAAAAATAGTGGATGACTGCAGTTATGAGTTCTAAAATCTTCTCATGTGAACTCACGATGTAGCTCATGATGTATTTCCTTGTACTTCATGGAGGCTGCTTTTGTTGTTGTCGTTTCTTTGATTATGGTGGTAAGAGCATTGAAGCAACCTACACAACAGCCACAGGACTTTATGAAGTTCAGCCTATCATCACATACTGGTTGCCTTTTCTCCACAGTATGGAAGCACATTTAAATATTAACCAGAATTTTAGCAGGAATTAGAAATAGTAATTAGACCTAGTCATGTGTTTTCAGACTAATGAATTTGGTGTTTACTAATGCAGAATAAGAAAACTATGCAATGGCAACCTTTAAAATAATAATTTTTTTAAAATAATAAAAAAGTAATATTTCACAGAGGGAGTAATATTAAAAAATAATAATAAAAAAAAAAAGGTACAGCTCTTCTAGAGTTCATGCCCTGTGGCTGCAGAAGAGGACTGTATTCCTGGTGACAATGTAATCTACTGCAAGGTAATGTTGTTCCCCGCAGTTTGTGACTTTCTGCATGGAAAAACAATTCTTTGTTGTGCATTTATAAATGGACCTTGACTTTGATAGAGTGCACATCTGACACGTTACCTCAGCACATGAACAAGCAAAGACAGCACCACTCATCTTTGCCAGATACTGAAATGGAAAAAGGAATAAGGTGAAGGATTTAGCAATCATCAGAAAAATGGGCTGTTTGGGAATGCTCTCTCCTCCATGCTCTCTCCTCCATGGGCTGTTTGGGAATGCTCTCTCCTCCTCCAGTCCTAACAGTTAGGACTGTTAGAGTCCTAACGCTTGGCTAACATACTTATGTGGCTGTTGCTGTAAAACGGTTTGTCATTTGCATTCCCACAGATGGAAAATGATCAAGACAGTAGTGGCAGTGGAATTTCACAACCAGATGTATTAGGTCCTCTTCATATCTTGTCTTTGCATACCAACCACCCTGCAGGGAAAATGGCTGATTGTTAACATTTTCAGTACAAGCTGGAAAACCAACACCCAGGTTGGGTAAAAGAGGTATTCAAATGTTAGAGGTTTACAGTGCATCTTATCCTTGTCCTCAGTCTTGCTTGGTTTCTCCCTCATGGTATTGTTCAGCAGACAGTAAGTTTGTAAAGTATTTATGGGACAGAGTATAAATTTCCTTGTCCTTCAGCAGCCAGCATTACTGTGCCCTGCATAAGTTTGGTTATTTCATCTTGTTTCTCCAGGCAAAACACAATAACAAAATGAATGTACATGTATTTCTGTAAACAAACACACACATGCAGAAATCTGTTCTCCTTAGCCACTGTGTAGGAAGGCATTTCTCTCAGCCTTTAACCATGTGGATTAAGTGATGAATCTGACAGGACTCTGTTTTGCATGCTTTTATGCTGACTGCTCATCTTCTTTTGGAATATCTCCAGAGTAAACATTGCTAGTGAAATGATTACTTTGCATCCTTCCAAGGTAAAGAGTGGAGTAAAGGTGTCTGTTATTTGTCAGATATCAAGCAGCCAGAAACCACTATTTGGGTTTCTTTCCCTGCTTCCCACCTCTTCTATTATTGGGGAAAGGAAAGCCACCCTCATTGAGTGCTTCAATCTTTCATTCTCTGGGTCATATTTTGTTGGATCATACTGCATTAATCTCAAGACTTTAATGGCTGATATTCTTTCAGGGCCAGGAAGTAACTTCTGCCCATTTGCATAATTCCTAACTTATTTCCTTTTCACATTTTTTTCCGGCACTGCTTGGAATATCTGTTGCTTTGTTTCTGAAAGAAAGAGCTATTTTTGACTCTGCATTCAGAGGCAGAATGCAGTCATTAATTTCTGAGTACTAAAAATTAATAAAGGCTGGCTAGACCCATCCTGCATTAATCCAGCCATAGGATGGCATAACATCTTCCCTTGGAAGATCTAATGCACTGGCATTTCTCAAACAAACATCCACTCCCAAGATTCTGTGCAGCCCACTGCAGAAAAATAGGATCAGCACCTCCCAAGCAGGTCCTGAACTGATATCCAGACTCTGTCACCTCTGCAGACAAAAATAGTTTGGCAGTCCAGGATGAGCAAGACTAAGGATTCCTACACTGACTTAACATTCTGCAACCCACTGAGATTATTTCATAGGTATATTCTTATGTAGAATTGACCTGCTACCCCAGTCTCTAGAAACTGTGAAAAATTTAGCTACATCAGCACATTACTTTCCCTTTTACAAATAACTCTGCCATGCTGACTTTAAAGTCACTCATCTGCAAAGGAAGTTAATACCTCTAAAAAAAATCTTTGCAAACAATACATTCCTTTCTGCTCTGCCTTGAAATTCAGTATTTCCACATTGATTTCTTCTGAACGCTTCCATTTTCAGAGGGAATGCAAGTTTTCATGCAGTTATATACTAGTTTCAGTCTTTCTGTTGTGCCCTAAACCATGGCATCCTTCATGTCAGAACATACCGTATTAAACAACAATTTTTATTAGCAGATGAATGTGACACCTTAACCACCACTGCTCAGAATGTTCAGAGTATAGATTTCACTAGTGTTATTCCCTTACTGCTGCAAAGCAGGTTGGGCCAAAATGAATTTACAAAAACCTTCCAGGTTCCTAAGAAATTCTGCAAAAAGCCGTCTTTTGGTTCGGTTGCCCATGCAGTACTGCCATCTCGTGGTCTTTTCTGGTACAGCTTGAAGGGAAGAGGCAGCAAAATGCCATTGGGAACAATCTGCTAATCCTGGGCATAAATAGTTAATGCCCATCCTGCCAAATGCCTGGGCAGACTCTGCTTAGTTCCTCTGCCAAAGCCTATGAGAAGATGCCTTGGAGCAGAGAAGAATCCTGCAAACACATAGGCTTAGAAAGGAGATTTCAAAAGAAGGCATCAGCCCAGTTACATTTCCAGACAGAAAACTTACAGTAACAATGAATTTTTAACTTGAAAGAAAGAAAGAAAGAAAGAAAAAGAAAGAA
>CM026897.1:68705122-69052739 GCA_015227895.2 Colaptes auratus | reverse complement strand
AAATAATTAAAGGCAATTAAAGATCAATGGTTGAATTGAGAAGGGGGCAATGCTGCTGGATGTAAGAAACCAAATAAAGAATTGCTAATGAAATCAATGACACAAAGCACTTGCCCAAAATTATACCTGTGCTTACGTAAACCTTCCTGAATCAAGGCAACGAACAAATTACCACACATGGCAATTGACGTATCAAGGAACACGCAGATACAAGATTAAGACATCTTGATTGCTCTGTGTTAAGATGCTGGAGATGCTGTTGAATAATACACACATAATCCATTAAAAACATTTTCATCTTCCAACATGGTCTTCTAACTATCAACATAAGACTGTTGCTGGATAAATGTCATTTATGAATAAGATATGGTCTGCTAACAGATATGATAGGTAAACTTGTGCCCATGCCTGACTGGCGACCCCAAAAATGTTCCACTGGTTTCATAGTTTCATAGTTACATAGTTTCATAGTTTCAGTTAGGGTTGGAAGGGACCACAAGGATCATCTAGTTCCAACCCCCCTGCCATGGGCAGGGACACTCTACCCTAGATCAGGCTGGACAGAGCCTCGTCCAGCCTGGTCTTAAACACCGCAAGGGATGGGGCCTCAACCACCTCCTGGACAACCCATTCCAGGGCTTCACCACTCTCACGGTGAAGAACTTCCTCCTCACATCTAGCTGAATCTCCCACCTCCAGCTTCATCCCATTCCCCCTAGTCCTATCACTCCCTGATAGTCTGAAAAGTCCCTCCCAGCCTTCTTGTAGGCCCCCTTCAGATACTGGAAGGCCACAATGAGGTCACCTTGGAGCCTTCTCTTCTCCAGACTGAACAGCCCCAACTCCTTCAGTCTGTCCTCATAGGAGAGGTGCTCCAGCCCTCTGATCATCCTCGTGGCCCTTCTCTGGACACCTTCCAGCACCTCCAGATCCCTCTTGTAATAGGGGCTCCAGAACTGGACGCAGTAATCCAGGTGGGGTCTCAACAGAGCTGAGTAGAGGGGGAGAATCACCTCCCTTGACCTGCTGGCCACACTTCTCCTGATGCAGCCCAGGATCTGATTGGCTTTCCAGGCTGCAAGTGCACATTGAGAGCTCATGTTGAGCTTCTCGTCCACCAGCACCCCAAGTCTCTCTCCTCTGGGCTGCTCCCCAGCCAGTCACTGCCCAACCTGTATTTGTGCCTGGGATTGCCTCGACCCAGATGCAGGACCCTGCACTTGGTCTTGTTGAAGCTCATGAGGTTGGCCTGTGCCCACCTCTCCAGCCTGTCAAGGTCCCTCTGGATGGCATCCCTTCCCTCCAGCGTGTCTGCTGCACCACACAGCTTGGTGTCATCAGCAAACTTGCTGAGGGTGCACTCAATGCCACTGTCCATGTCACCCACAAAGATGTTGAACAAGACTGGTCCCAGGACTGATCCCTGAGGGACTCCACTTGTCACTGGCCTCCACTGGGACATGGACCCATTGACAGCCACTCTTTGGGTGCAGCCATCAAGCCAGTTCCTTATCCATTTAGTGGTCCATCCATCAAACCCGTGTGTCACCAGCTTGGAGACCAGGATGTGGTGCGGGACAGTGTCAAAGGCTTTGCTCAGGTCCAGGTAAATGACATCAGTTGCTCGCCCCTCATCTATTAATGCTGTCACTTGTTCATAGAAGGCCACCAGGTTTGTCAGGCAGGATTGCTAGCACTTGGTCTATTCAGACAAGTTAAATGTGTACACTGAAATTTTTCCATCATAAATAAACACTATTTATATATTTTGTGTTGCTATAAAGATGAAGCTCAGCTGATTTTCATTTATTATTATTATTATGGGTGATATAAAAGTCAGTTTGCAATTTATGAAGATTTTTACAAAGTGAAGCTTCTTTCTAGTTTATGCTTCCCTCTACAATTGGTTTAAAAGGCTTTGAAAGTTAATGCCAGTGCAGTGGCAAAAATGTACCTGAAGTCTTAGTTAGAGACAGTATTTATTTTGTTCTGAAATCAAAAATCTGGGATTTTTATTCTCTTTTATATGTTGATCAGTTGGGTGATAATTTACTGCCTATCATGTAGCAAAGCTTCTTTCTGCACCCACTGTTTTTGCTCCAGGTAGGAAGTCAAAAGTTTGTAGCAAGTACTTAGCATCTTAGAGCAAATGCATTCTGAGTTTGTCACATCTCCTGTGCTCCCATGTAACATTTCCCTTGACAATTTACATTTGTGTAATGCAATTGTGCTTGTGCTTTCCTCTGTCTCTGAGGAAGAGAATATTCAGTGTAGAGAAGACCATGAAGTCCATGATTCCATGTTGAGGGAAATCCCATATGTCAGGCTACTCAGGAGCTGGGCATTCCCCTCTTTTCTGTCCTGACATACTGTATTCACCTCTTAGTGCTCCTTTTTTAGGAATTTAGATGGACACTCAGAAGTGTGTGTGGACTTTTCAGCCCTGTGGATATAGATAGCAGTTCCATTTGGGACCACAGCTGCCACTTAAAACAACTGTGAACATAATAAATTATTTCCTCCGGCCAAGAGTCAAATGTCAGGTACAATGAATGAGAAATACTGATCCCGAGAATCAGTTGAGAATGCAGTATCATATAGTGATTTCTTAAGTCATTCTCACTAAGCCTAGAAGTAACAACCAAGAACTGAGTCTACACATGCCAAGCTCCCAAAGAACATCAGAAAGAGGCAATCACCATCCCAAGAAATGTTTGTATGGAAGTAAAGCTTAGGGAAACAGAAAAATCCTGCCAAAATTTGGAGCAATATGCTGCAGCTCCCATCAGCTTTTGTATCAAATAGGCTGTCTGCAAAAACTTCTGCTTTAGTAACTCTTGTGTAGTTGGCACTTCTCAAAGGACATCTTGAGTGGTTTGGGGTTTTTTGTTGTTGCTTTTGTGCAAAAGTTTTCCAGCAATAAACAATGACCAAGCACAGGATTTATGCAGAGCACAGGCATCTTGAGTTTGTACAGTTGGCCCTTTTCAGACCCTCCGGATGTGTCTTTTGAAATTTTAGTTGGATGGTTTAGTTTGGCAAAATTGTCATGTCAAGACTCAAGAATGTGGAATCTTGTGAATGGATGCTGCATTTTCCTCTTGAAGGTGTTCATCACCATAGCCTTCTCTTGGCAGGTAGGTGATGCCACATTGTTACAGAGCTGTACTACAGATTGAAAAAGAGTCTGCTCCTATTAGAACACACCCAGGGAGTGGCTGGGGAGTAAGAGAAATGAATCATGGACCACAACAAAGCTCTTCCTGTTATTCAAGGCTCACTTGTCAAAAGCAGGAGATAAAAATTTGAGTAGGACATGAAAAAATATTGTCGTAAGGAAAACACACTCTGACCATTGCAAGCAATCTTGTTTAGAGTTGCACAAATAAAGGTTAAATCCAGTGAGAATAGCTGTTGTTAGCATTTATGATGACTGGAATTCAGAGTGACAACTGCCTTTGAGCGTACTTGAATGAAATGAATAGTAATAGTCGCTTTCTGTGTTGTGTGTTGAAATGGGAGTGCTTTGATCTAACCGAATTTTTGTATTTCCTATAGTTCTTACTTTATGCTCTGATGGGGGAGATTAAGGGATTGATTTACATGACATAACTTGTCAAGATTCACAGAGACAAAAGAAGCAGAGCTAATTATGAGGGCAAAGAGAACTTAAATCTGTCAGAATGTATGCTGGGATATTGAGAAGTAATAGCAAAATCCTGAGGCTGTTGGAAATTTGATACCTCAATATGAATTCTGCTGGTGGTCTGAGATGAAGTTAATTGTGAGCATTATTTATATGCTCCAAATTTCACCATGCCTCATACAGTTCTCAAAATAATGATGGAAACCCTGCTGCCATCTTTTGAATCCTTCTGCAGTCCAGCCTTTCATTTGATCCTTTCCTTTTCAGTTTCAGCAAATTTAGTAATTATGCAATGCATTTATCTGGATATTAGGAAGAAGTTCTACACAGAGAGAGTGATTGCCCATTGGAATGGGCTGCCCAGGGATGTGGTGGAGTCACCATCATTGGAGGTGTTCAGGAGGAGACTTGAGAGGGTGCTCAGTGCCATGATTTAATTGATTAGGTGGGTTGGATTAGTTGATAGGTTGGACACGATGATCTCGAAGGTCTCTTCCAACCTGGTTTATTCTATTCTATTCTATTCTATTCTAAAAGGGTCGTCAAGCATTGCAACAATCTGCCCAGGACAGTGGTTGAATCACCATGCCTGAAGGTATTTAGAAGACATGTAGATGTGACACTTATGGACATGGTTTAGTGGTGGATTTGGCAATGCTAAGTTACAGGTGGACTTGGTATTAAGGATCTTTTCAACCCTAAATAATTATATTATTCTACACACAGGTAAACAGATACTCAAGTGGGTTGGTTTGTTTGGGGTTGTTTGTTTTGGGGGGGAGGGGAGGGTTGGGGGATTTTTTCATTGTTGTTATTTGGGTGTTTTTTTTCATTGATTGGCTTTGTTTGGGCTTTGGGGGGGGATAGGGTGGGAGGGTTGTTTGTTTTATGATTCACAGTAACTCTGGGCCACTCAGATCAAGGACAGGGAACTGTTTAAAAGAGTCTGGTGCAGCGCCACAAAGACAATTAAGGGAGTGGAACATCATCCTTATGGGGGAAAGGTTGAGGGAGCTGATGGTTTTTAGCTTGGAGAGGAGGAGACTGAGAGGTGATCTCATCAATGTTTAGAAATATGTGAAGGATGAGTGTCAGGAGGATGGAGCCAGGCTCATCTTGGTGATGCCAAATGAAAGGACAAGGGGCAATGGGTGCAAGATGCAGCATAGGAGGCTTCACATGAATATAAGGAAAAAATGTTTCACTGTGAGGGTGACAGAACACAGGAACAGGCTGCCCAGAGAGGCTGTGGAGTCTCCTGCTCTGGAGACATTCAAAACCCACCTGGATGCATTCCTGTACTCTAGGTGATCCTGTTCTTGCAGAGAGGTGACCTTTCGAGGTCCCTTCCAACCCCTAGCATTCTTTCATTCTGTAATTCTGTGAAGTAGCAGTTGTTAAATTATGAAAAACAATGATGCCTGATACAGACAATTTGCTAAAAATTGACATAGATGTGATGAATGAATCTATTCATTATAAATAATTAGACATTACTCCACTTTGTCCACTTTTATAGTACTACAAGAAGTAAAATGTTCAATGAAATACATAGGGATGTATTGATAAAAATTTTACAGCTTCAGGGGTTTATAAAAGTAATTCCAGGAACCTGTTTAATCCCTCTCTCTATTTTTACTAGAGAGGACGTGAAGTAGCACTTAACATCAGAAAATATATTTATTTCCTTTAAGATATTAAAAAGGCTTCTAAGGAAAATTTAAAACAACTGAGACTATTTTATTATTTATTTTTTAAAGTGTCATATCCTGAGAAGATCAGGTATGAGACCCTCTGAGGAAACTGTACTATACACATGACGTAGAATTACAGAATCATGTAATGAATTGGGTTGGAAAGAACCTCTGAAGGTCATCTAGTCCAACCCCTCAGCATTAAGTGGGATATACCTGCTTGTCAATAACTTCAAGAAAGGGTCCTTCAGATACATTAGCAACAATCAGAGACAGAAAGAGACCACAGGTCCACTATTAAACAGGAAAGGTGAACTAGTCACTACCAATGCTGAAGACGCAGAGGTCCTCAACACCTTCTGAACTTCTGACTTTACCATTGCTGCTGGGTTCCAAGCCATGGGAACAAAAATGCAGGCTGATGCAGACAGAGACCCACCTTCAGTGAGGAAGGAGCTGGTGTGTCAACTATTACAGGAGCTTGATGCCATACACCCAAGGGTGTTAAGAGAGGTGTCTGATATTGTTGCAAGACTGTTCTCCATAATGTATGAGAAGTCATGGGGATGAAGAGACATTCCTGAAGACTGGAAGAAGGCTAATGTCACCTCCATCTACAGGAAGGGCTCCAAGGAGCACCCAGGTAGTTATAGACCCATTAGCCACACTTCAATCCCTGGGAAAGTTATAGAAGAAATCCTCCTGGGCACTGTCACAAATCAGCTGAAGCAAGTAACTGGGAAAAGGTAACATGGATTCACAAGGTGCTTTCAAACGTGATTGACTTCTACACCAAAGTAACTCTCTTGGTCAATGCAGGGTGAGCAGTTGGCATTGTCTACCTGGACTTCACTAAGGCTTTTGACACCTTCCCCTACAACCTCCTCTGTGCAGTGAGTGGGGAGCTGGCTGACAGGCCATACCCAGAGGGTGGCAGAGAATAAATCTTTCTCATCCTGGGGCCAGTCACAAGTGGGGTCCCCTATGTATTGGTATTGGGTCCAGCACTGCTCAGTATCTTCACAAGTGATCTGTGTGTTGGGTTCAAGAGCAACATGATGAAGTTTGCAGATGGCACCAAACTGAGTGGGGAGGTTCTCACTCCAGAAGAGACAGCCACCCTCTAGGAAGACCTGGACATGCTGAATGAGTGGCTAGTAACAACATTATGAAGTTCAACATGGACAAATATAGGGTCTTGCATCCAGGAACACATAACCCCAGGAGTGCAGCTCAGGCTGGGATACACCTGGCTGGAGAGCATCCCTGTGGAAAGGGACCTGGAGATCTTAGTGGACAGCAAGCTCAGCATGAGTGAACAGTGTGCTGCAGTGGCAAAGGCAGCCAACAGGATGATGGGCTGCATCAGCAAGGGCATTACCAGCACTCTACTCGGCACTTGTCTGGCCACACCTGGAGAACTGCATGCAGTTTTGATCCTCACTGTACAAAAAAGGATGAGGATAGGCTAGAAACACCCAAAGAATGGCCCCAAGAATGATCAGAGGACTGAATACCCTGCCATATTAGGAAAGGCTGGAATAACTGGGTTTGTTCATCCTTTAGATGAGAAGACTTAGGGGAGACCTTATTACCACACACCAGTACATAAAGTGTGGCTACCAGGATGATGGAGACTCCTTTTTTTACAAGGAGTCACATGAAAAAGACAAGAGGCAAGGGGTACAAGTTAATCCTGGGGAGATTCCAACTGGAATCCAGGAAAGATTTTTTCATCATGAGAACAGTTAGCCCTTGGAATAATCTCTCAGGTTGAGGATTCTCCTACATTGGTCATTTTTAAGACTCACCTTGACAGGGACCATCTCATTTAAACTACACTATTGCCTAGAAAGTTTGGACCAGGTGATTCTCGGAGTCCCTTCCAGCCTGACATTCTATGATTCTATGATTCTGTGACCTCCAATTAGATCAGGTTACTTGGACCCTCACCATCTAGCCTGATACTAAATGTCTCCAGGGATGGGACCTCCAACACCTCCCTGGGCAACCTGTTCTAGCATTCCACCATCTCACAAGAACTTCTTCCTAATATCCTGTCTAATTTAAAACCATTGCCCCTCATCCTATTGACACTTGGACTTTCAAACAGCCCCTCTCCATCTTCATTGTAGGCACCCTTCAGGTACAGCAAGGCCACTATAAGGCCCCTTGTAGCCTTCTGCAGGCTGAACAACCCCAACTCTCTCCATCTGTCCTCACAGGAGAGGTGGTCCAGCCCTCCGATAATTTATGTGGACCTCCTACAGACCTGCTCCATGACATCCATGTCCTCATTCTCTTGAGAGCCCCAAAGCTGGACAGGATACTCCAGGTGAGTTCTCACCGGAACAGAGCGGCAGAATCGCCTCTCTCAATCTGCTGTCCAAGTTTTTTTTGATGCAGCCCAGAATGCCATTGGCCTTCTGGGATGCAAGCGACCATTGTGGCTGACATCCAGCTTTTTGCTGACTGGCGTCCCAAATCCTTTTCCATAGGGCTGTTCTCTATATGATCATTTCCAGCCTTGGTGATTCTGTGATTCTGTGTGATTCTGTATTGATAATGGAGATTGTCCCAGTCCAGGTGCGGGACCTTGCATTTGGCCTTGCTGAATCTCACAAGTTCACCTGGGCCCACTTCTCAGTTTGTCCATCCCTGTGGCTCATCAGTCCACAGGATCCCACGAGCTACATCACATCATCCTGAGGAAACTGGCTGATGTAGTTTCCAACCCTGTCTCTAGCATTTGAGAAGTCACGTCAGTCAGGTGATGTTTCCAGTGACTGGAGAGAAGGGAACATCACACTCATTTTTTAAAAGTATAGAAAGGAGTGTCCCTGGGAACTATCAGTCTGCCTCACCTCCGTGACAAGCAAGATGGCACAACAGGTCCTCTTTGAGCATACGTGGAAAGACAGAGAAGTGACTAGAGACTACCAGCATGGTTTCACAAAGGATCTGACCCATCCCATGGTCTTCTACAACAGAATTACTGTATCAGTCGACGAAAGAAAAAGAATCAATGCCACCTATCTGGACTTCTGTAAGGCCTTTGACACAGACACCCATATTTTTGACTATGCACTGGAATCATAGGGAACTGATGAACATTTAGATGAATAAGGAATTGGCTGGATGACCATACCCATGGGGTTGCTGTTAATGTGACAGCATCCAAGTGGAAAACAATGCTAAGTGGTGGCCCTCAAGAATCCATACTGGGTCTGGTGATGTTTGATATATTTACCAATGACACTGATGGTGCAATTAATTGCACCCTCACTATGTTTGTAAATGATACCAAGCCAAGTGGTGCAAGTTGTTTGCTTCAGGAAAAAGATGACAGCCATAGGGATCTTGACAGGCTTGAGAAGTGGGTTTATGTGAACATCATGAAGTCCAAAAAGGCCAAGAGCACATGGATCAGGGCAATCCTGTGTATCAGTATACACTGGAGCACAAGCGGATTGCAAGTAGTCCTGCAAAGCAGGACTTGGTGATAGCTGCCAATGAAAAATTGGACATAAGCCAGCTGTTTGCACTTGCAAGCCCCAAATTATAATCTTATCCTGGGCTGCACAAAAAGAAACATGGCCAGCAAGACAAGAGAGGCGATAGTTCCCCTCTGCGCTGCTCTCATAAGACCCCGCCCAGAGTACTACAGCTTGCCTCAGAGCCCTTAGAGCAGGAAAGACACGAGCCTGTTGCAGCAGGACTCGATGCAGGCCATGAAAATGATCAGCAGGCTGAAACACCTCTCCTATGAAGAAAGGCTCAAAGTGTTGATGTTGTTCTGCCTGGATAAGAACCTGTTGCAGCTTTTCAATATATAAAAGGGTTTTTTTCATAAGAAAAGTGGAGAGACTTTTTACCAGGGCCTGTAGTAGACAAGAACAAGCAACAACAGTTTTAAAATTAAAAAGTGTATATTTAGATTGTATATAAAGAAGATGCTTTTTACAATGAGGGTGGTGAGATAGGTTGCCCAGAGACATTGTAGATGCCCCAGTATTGGAAATGTTAAAGCTCAGATTGGAAAGGGCTTTGAGCAACCTAATGTAGTGAAAGACATCCCTGCCCATAGCAGGGTGTTTCAACTAGGTGATCTTCAAAGGCCTCTTCTGACCCAAACCATACTTTGGTCCTAAGATTCTGATTTTTCCAAAAGCACATCTATTCAAAGCACTACTATTACAAGTTTTTCCAAAAGCACATCTATTCTAAGCACTACTATTCAAATTTTGTCCTAATGTTTATTACAAATTTGTTACAGTACTCTCTAGCCAACCAGTCAATTACCTTAGATACATTTTTCTCTATATTTCTTAAGCTTAATATTTAATTTATATTATTTTAAACAAACATGAATACAAATAATGAAGTAAGGTTAGTAAAGCCAGCATTTGTAAATTACATGGTAGCCTTTCTGTCTTTCTGAATTTCCTACAGTGCAAAATGGACTAAGAATCTTCATTACATTATTTTCTGTGCAATTTACTGACATTTCAACAAAGGTGAAACCAAAAGCACAAGCAAATGAAGTATAAAAATGAAAACCCTTGTACACACACGTCATGCACAGAGGTATTTATATAGATAAATACACATGCATGAACTGCAACATTTTTCAAGCAAAAAAAATATGATATGCCTTAATTTTCAAGAGAAGCTGGTGGGTTTTTGGCTTCAAAAATTTCAGCCGTGTATCTGCCACTAACATGTTCAATTTTTCTGGCATGTTTCTTGGGGTTTGTAAAGGCAGAACTGAGATCTGTGAGTCTGCTGGCCTTCCCACAGCTGTAAAAAAGGCTGGCACTGCCAGCTCACTCCTCACAGTGGTATCCTGGTAGAGATGCTCTACTATATATTCTTCACACCACGGAAAGTAAAGATCATTTGGAAATGGATAGCTTGGTACTGGAAGTAATTTGCAGACATTGCAAAGGTATGCCATCCCTGTGGAAGACCACAGTGTGTTAGAAACGTTAGACTGTAATGGTTTAGAACATGGGCTAACCTGCCTGCTCTCCCAAAACAAAAATGAGGGGAAGAGTAATACACAAAACTCAGGGTTGAGATAAAGTGATAAAGAGGGTTGAGATAAGGAGTTTAATGTAATATGAGCAGAACATGTGGTTACCTTTGCTAATAATATAGTTAATCTAATAATCTAATAATAATACTATGAATAATTACCTCATTTTAGCCTGTTTGCAGAAGAAGTAGAGTGAAATACAGGAAAAATCCAGAACAAAACAGAATGCCAAACCCAGCAGCTACCCAACATCCACCATGTCTATATAAAAAAAGACCACACCCAAGAAGCCAGAATGCAGAAGCAGCAACTGGAACAGGAATCCTCCCATGTTGCAAGCTGAATTTCAAGCCCCATAATACTTTGCTCCAATTAGTACTTTCATTTTTGAAGCTGGCATGGCTGCGGCATGGTATGAATAACAGCAGCAGGTTCAACTCAGTCCATGTCAAGGATGCTCTGTTAAGGTGAATTCTGATACTATGAGTTATCTAGAGCTGATGTGCCTTTCTCCATACAGTAGCAGGTAACACCATTTAGATATAATTGGCATCCCAGCTTAGCTAACACACCCAGGAAGTTGATTATTTATGGTAAACTCTCTCCCTATCTGCACCTTTACTAAACATTCCTGAGTATGTGGCTGGTTGTCTCCACTGTTAATGTTTGGATGAATTTATGATACTATAATCTAGCTTCTCTCAAATCCATTGTTTCACCTGCTCACAGAAGGGCTCAAAGGTTGCCATGAGTCGAACAAATGGCTACTCTGAATTTAAAACTAGATGCAGATTATGCCTTGGGAAAATGCACATCCCTTCGGAGGAACTGTTTGCTGTGACTGAAGGCAAGCAGAAGAAACACATTAAGCTAAACAGTTGTTACTGATCTTGTTACCTCCATAAGAGTCTGCACTTTCTTTCACATGAGCAGTCCTCAAGAGAGGCCCCACATACGATCGTTTGTTTGGTTAGAATGGAATTACAATTTACTGTCAGGTTTACGTAAGAAAGGAATGAAACATCAAATTAATTATGTTAGTCATATATTGAAATATTATTGGAACACATTGCTCAGTGCTGCTGTAGGGTTGAGGAAAGAGGGAGGGGAAACTCTGTACAGCCAAGAAAGCCAGGAATATGTTTCCAGTAAAAAGCCCTTAATAGCTCTGTTTTCTGCTTTCTCTCCAGGAACCTGCTTCCCAACTATGCTCTCCCTTGAATATTTCTCTTTGAGAAACTACACCTTAACAAATTTTTCAAATTGTTTCAGTATGTGTGTTACAAGACTCCAAGGTAGGGAACACTTTTCCTATCACTGGAGAAAGCGTTGACTTTCATGGATGTTTGGGAAGCTCTGACTCACTCTGCAGAGGACAATGGGTTGGGCTTGGACTGAAACCAGGAGCCTTTCATTGGAAAAGGTTTCCACTCAATCTACAGTGTGGGCTAGAACACCATTTTGAAAAGTGATCAGTGCCTTGCTGGCTTTTGAAAGCCAGTCTTCCCCTGGCTGAAGGATGTACTTTCTAGCACATTCTTCATGTTCTCAGGTGAGATCAAATCTAGCTTGATGATTTGAGATGCTGTCTTCAAAACACTTGTTTATATTTTGACTGTTCAGATCTTCTTGAGTGTAGTATGGCATACCTAAGGTGGCTTCCACAGGATTTTCCTCTTCCTGTATACTGCTTCCATCCTCTTCCCACACAGAGAGTACTTTGTGATTTTACTTCTCATTTTTTTAGTGTCCCTTCTCCTTTTGCATTGACTTGGGGCAATGCATGCAGTTTCAGTGGTTTCACCCAGCATGAGTACAAGTGCCTGACAATTTGTATAAACTACCTGCATAGCAAACATCCAGGGATACCTGGAGCCTAGCTGAAGTCTTGTTGATTGAAAAAATGAGGTCTAAACAATGCCAAGCAGTATAATGGAGCACACTCTATCTCCTTATCTTGGTCCTTCACCACAGTATCTATGTTTGGAAACCACTCAGAGTCAAGGAGTCTGACAGAAATTCACTTCACCCACTGGCAGTGTTGCAGCCAATCAGGGCAGCATAACCAGCTGTTACTGGGTGCAAACCAACAACCAGCTCTAGCTGGTTCTGCGAACTTGCTCCCGCACCTTACTGTTGTCAAGAAGTTGTACTTGCTCCTTCCTTTCACTCAGAAGTGGTTGTCTTTCACCCTTCAGTTACCTCTAGTGCTTCTAAAGGATTCTATTTTTTTTCTGTTCTACAAAACTCAGGTATCCCACAAAGTAAATATTCCAGCACCTGTCAGTTTAGCTGTATCTCCACACTGGTGTGGCAAGTTGCATGGTAAATTCATCATAGAGATGCTCTCAAGTAACTGTGATGGTGTTAAACTGAGGAACATTTGTAAAAGAAGAATCAATAAACACTGACAGTGGTAGACATTGCCAAAATTATTTTTAGAATATGAACAGCCCCACTTAACCAGAAAGAAAAAGAAGTTGTTAAGATAAGCTGTGACATTGAAAGTACCACAAGGCAATGTATTCTAGGCATTGGTTTCCTGGTACATGAAGGAAAATAAATAAGTTGCAGTGAGGGGGAATGGAAGATGAATAAGGGTCATTTCAACAGAAGTGTCAGCAAGACACAGAGTAAGGAAGACTATGAAAAGGAAAGTTTTAAACTGCAAATGGGACATGATTTCAAACTCCACTGGAAAAATTGAAGATATTTTGGTCATAGTCTTTGAAAAGCAGACCAGGATTGGACATACTTTCAGGTGAAAAAATGAATGAGGACTGAGAACTGAAACCAGGAGAACTAAACATAATGTGTGACAAGGAACAGAAAATGTATTTGGACAGTGGAGGAAGAAAGAATAATCAAGAATAGATGGAATGGACATATTACAAAACCACAATATTTATTAAATTAACATTCAGTATTTATTCATGACTTTTTCAACTGACAAGTCGTAACAACTTTCCACTAACTGGGAATCAAGGAATGGAACAAAAAAAATATAAAATAGTCTAGAGAGATTGTTGCTTTGCATACAGAAACTCCAACCCTTCGTGATGATACAGACCTCAGCATTTCTTTTGTGTTTGACACCTTTGTCTCTTCATAGCCATGGACAAACATAAGCTAAAAATAGCATACTGTCTTAAAAGTAATGGGGATCTCCAAAATCAAACCTAAATTGATATGACTACTTTGACTGTGAAACCAGTTCCTTATTCAAAGAGAAAACCAACAAGTATTCCTTCTATTTTAAAAGTGAAGTGAGTACACATTTAGAAGTGTACTTGGACATCACAGCCATCTGAGTTTTCATGTTTAAAGAAATTGCAGTCCTTAATCTGTATTTACCACCCCCAGGCTGAGACAGAAAAAATGTCTCTTGTGTTGAGGTTGTCATATGAAATGAATTTCCTCACACTGTGAAATCAGGAGTGTTTCAAGCATAAATTCTTGTCATTTGAGCCTGAGGGGAAAAAAAAAAAGGAAAAAAAAAAGATGAATTTTTGAGAACTTTTCCCTGGAAAAGCAGAAACAATTGGGAAGAGAAAAAAATCAATCCTGACATGTTGTGCACCACAGACTCCCATGGATGTCAATAAAATGGCAGAGGCAGGGATGAGTTTTTGTATTAGAAGTCAAAAGAACAAAGCAGAACATTGCATCTTTACAAGAAGTGTCTCATAATCAAGAAACTCTAAATTAAATGAGAGGTTTCCTCCAATGAGTCCCAGTAACCAAAGCAAAGAAAAGAATAATAATGAGCCTTGGAAATATTACCTATGAAAGAGGATCGGGTAGTTTATTTGATGAAAAGTGAAAATCACCCCAAATCAAACAAGCCTCTGCACATCATCATGCTGAGCTCTCACATTCTTGACTGCAGGCACATTTCAAACGTAACCTGGTTTGACAAGCTGCCCTGGAAGAATGATAGGACTAGAAAATCTACCTCTTTCAAGCTACACAACTGCAATAAATATTCCTTTTTTGAATTGATTTATCAATATCTTTTTCTTTTTACTGAATGTTGAAGTCCTGTCAATTATGTCTGAACATTCCTCCTCCAACTTTGTCCCAGAGGTTAATGGAGAATTATGAACATCAAAAGGTAAGAAAAGACTTGACCTAGGCATCAGACTCTAAAACTTACTTTGAAGGCTGTGTTTGAATAGAGGGCTGTCAGAATTAATTCTTCCTTTATCATACTTTGTGCAACCAGGTGTGTTCAGCAGAATTGCACAAGGATGTACATAAATCAGTTTGACCCATTATCGTCTACCATTATTTAACCTCATTTAGTTCTATGTGGAATCAGCTTAAAGTGGATTAAATCCAGTGCTGGCAGACTCACAGAATCACAGAATTCCTAAAGACACCTTTCATATTCTGGATTGCAATCTTATAACACTCTGTGCAGTCAAGGATAACCTTCTAACAACAGCAGAAATTTTCTAAGAAATTCCAGTTAATTGAATACTTTGGTTATTTGAATAAGTACACAGACGTAATACTGAGAAATACTGATGGCCAGAGCTATAGAGACTTTTAAAATATAGTTTATTCTAAATAGGAGGACTATTTTGTTAAGCACTGGAGTATAGATAGTGCTTTCCTCTTATTTTAGTCTCAACTTGTTAATATTGGTCAGTGAATTCTGTTTAATGTCATCTAGGAAGTATGTGCATGTCAGAAAGTGAATGCATTGCACCAATTAGACTTCCTGTTTTGATAAAACAGGAGGAACGTTCCAGGGTTTCATCTGCCTCCAAGCATCAAAGTAGAGAAGATGATGATGGTAAATGAACTGCAGGCTTTAGCTCTGTTCCTCCCCATGGAAAAGGATATACACATTTAGTGCAGCAATGCTTACTGCCTGAATGGAAGCAGTAAATCAGATCTGTGTAACATTTTACTGGGTAAATATAAAAGAAAAGCATGTTATCCCATGAATTCATGTTTAGCAATTTATTCTCAGCATGTTCATGTGGTCTGGTAGAGTCCCTGAGCTCAGGACTAGATCTGACAGACATGCAGCACTGCAGCCTAAAACTGCAGTATAGGAAGCCCCCAAACTCTGGGAAAATAAACTCTACACAAACTCCTGAGTAACACTACAGTTTCAAAGTGTATATCGTCCTTCTGTATCAGGCCAGTAGTGTTTTGGTTTTGCAGAGACTAATCAACTGTATCATTAAATCCTTGAAACCAATTATAGAAAGTACTTGAATCACCATTTTAGGACAACATCTGTTGAAATAGTTTTTGGAAAAAGACCGGCTTCTGAGAGGAGGGCCTAATATGCTTCTCTCTCCCTCTCCCTGTTGTTGAAGATTGCTCTAACCACTAGACTATAACATTATACCCTTTCTTGTATATACTTGCACTTTGTGTCTCACTTTTCCTCCTTCGCAGTTCCTCAGGCCTAGAAAATCCTCATTTTTTGGTCTAGAGAGGTACAATTCAAATCAAGAAGCTGGAAAAGTCATATGGCAGATCAGGATACATGCTGGGACTCATCATGGAATGCTACCAATTCGGGGAAGAGTGGCTGTAAAGATGTCTGGTGGAAAAGGACCTGGAGATGTTCATCAATAGCCAGTGGCCAAGAAGGCCAACTGTATCCAAACATTTATCAGAAATGGTGTAGCCTCAGGACCAGGGAAGTGACTGTCACCCCAGTACTTGCCACTGTTAAGGCTGTACCTTGAATATTGTGTTCAGTTTTGAGCCCTTCACCCAAAGAAGCATATTAAGGTGCTGGAGCATGTTCAAAGAAGGGCAATGAAAATGGTAAAGAGCCTGGCACAACAAGTGTTACAAGAAACAGCTGAGGGAACTGTGATTGTTTAGTCTGGAGAAAAGAAGGCTCAGGGGAGACATCATTGCTCTCTACAACTACCTGAAAGGAGGTTGTAGTGAGATTGATACTGGTCTCTTCTCTCAAGCAGCAATTGACATGATGAGAGGAAATGGCCTCAAATTATACCAGGAGACATTTAGGTTGGAAATCAGGAAAAAATATCTTAACTGAAAGGGTTGTCAAGCATTGGAACAGGGTGCCTAGGGATCTATATACCTCAACTCCCTGGAGGTATTTAAATGATAAGTAGATGTAATTCTTAGGGACATGGTTTAGTGGAGGATTGGCAGTGCTAGGTTTGTGATTGAGCTCAATGATCTTAAAGACCTTTTCCAACTAGAATGATACTGAGTTTATGATTCTATTGGTTGATAGCTTTCACAATTTTAGGGGAGTGAGAAGAAGTATGCTAGAAGAAGTATGCTAGAAGTGAAGATACTGTACTGAATCTGAATCTCCTGTCTTATGGGTGAGTACAGTAGTGATCTCTTCTTCCAGGCAACCAGCACCAGAATAAGAGGACACAGTCTCAAGCTGCCCAGGGGAAGATTAGACTCGAGGTGAGGAGAAAGTTCTTCACAGAGACAGTTGTTAGGCATTGGGACAGGCTGCCCAGGGAGGTGGTGGAGTCACCGTCCCTGAAGGTTTTCAAGAGGGAACTGGATGTGGCACTTGGTGCCATGGTCTACTAGTCATGAGGTCTTGGGTGACAGATTGGACTTGATGATCTTTGAGGTCTTTTCCAACCTTATTGATACTATGATTCTATGACAAGACTGCAGCCCAATCTCATTTAGAAAAGTGCAGTGATACTGCAAGGAAAAGGGCCAGTAAAGCAGAGGTAGGTCTATGGAAGGTGTTAACTGAGTGAATAGTGAGATACCAGATGGATCCTTACCTTTCATAGTTTCTCTTGGCTTTGTCCATTGCCCAAGACCATGTCTCCCTCTTCAGTGTATCTTCATGTCTTGGACTCCATTTGAAGATATCAACTTTACAAACAGTTTACAGCACAGCTGGAAAACATGCAGTCTTCTGCATTTGTGCAATGAAGGTAGCACACTAAAGATTAGCTATTTAGCACCTGACTTTTTAATCATTAAATCTCTCATCAGAAACATGTTAAACTTGGTTCTTCAGTATATGTATATACAATTGTGTACAAAGCCATTGTGTCTGCTTGTCATATCAATATGGAAACTGTTGTGCTGGGCACTGCACTTGAGGAAATTAGCAATAAAATTATATTTGATTTACTCATGCTGAGAAAGAGCTTCAAAAAGCCATGATGTGATGCATCAAATCATGGCTAATTTCAGCAAAACACCTCAAATTTCTTCAACTGATACATACATTCTTTTCAGTGAATGTGAAATGTTTAAGTGAAACTATGCATCAATGCTCTATCATCAGACAACTTGAGGAAAAAAAGGTTTTATCTGATGGAGTAGACTATGCAAGCAAAACAATCCAAAGTATTTGGGAAAACACAGTACTTAGGAAAAACATTTTGAAAAGGAACACTGAGAAGACTGGAAATCATTCTGCAATGTCAGCACTAGGACTTTTTGTGGCTTCTGCTATAACAATGTTCACTTTGTAGAATGGTCCAGTGTAGGATAGGAAAGAAGGGTTTCTTTGGAGAAACAGACAATAGTATCTGACTTGCTCCCCAAAGTGAAAGGGAATAGAAAAAAAGAAAACAGATTCATTTGGGGCCTGAGAAATTTTGTAAAACATACATTTCTGTAAAGTTGGCAAGACAAGTAGGTGCCAGATGATAATTGGAAGGGGCCCTACAGGCACAAGTTCAAGCCAGGACTTACTCCCATTAATCACAGAAAATGTAAGAGGCCAAATGCATCATACAATTAAGCCAGACTATTGCAGAGGAGGAAACAGGTCACACAGTAAGAAAATGTTTCTTTCCTTTCCCTATCTCTTTGCAAGACATGACACCACAGCAGACAACAGTGAAAGATGTTCAGGAAACTATTGCATCAAGTAAGCATACATATACAGCTGGATTAAAAAGTGGCAGCTGCAAGTGGGGGGTGGGGAAGGCCATAATAAATATTAATCACAAGACTGACAGCATTCAAATAATTTGGAGAGTTTCAAACTAGGGTTTCCACTCACAGGAATAAAGCTGACCAGTTTCTTTGCAGGTTGGAACATACACAAGACTTTAAAAATTGTAGGGAAAATGAAGGATATTTGTCAGACCAAAGAGCATTAAATAAGTGGGTAGACATTGTATCTCCTGGAATTTCACAGTTAGATTTTCAGAATCAGCCTTACAATATGTTAATCTGTTTTCACTGAAAACTTGTATTTAGAGTAGCAAGAGTTGTGATTCATGCTAAAAATGGCTCCATCACTAAATATAGTGATTTCACTGAGCTTTTACCTCACAGTGAAGAAATGGATCAAGCATCTACCTTTAAAGCTATAATGTGCCTATCTTTGAATCAGCTCACCAGAATGGACATGTGGTAAACTCAGCAAAGAAATCAAGATTCATAAAGGAAGGGGAAATCAACCTCAGATTAATAACATCAACATTCTTAAAGGTGTGCAACATTCTTAAATGTAAGACAGATTTTTACTTTTCTGTTCAACACACTCTTATTGAGACACGGAAATAAGCATTACTTTATTTAAATCTCACATTTGTTTGTTTATGAATCCCAAGCAGGAAACCATCAGACCTGCCCAGAGGTTATCTGAACCCAGACTGCTACTTGTCTGGCTTAGATGCCACTAGGAGATGCAGGAGATTTACAAAGGTATCCAGATATGTGAAAGCACCAAAACTGGGGGTGTAACTCCTTGGTTGCAAGACTGTGACAAGCCTGCACTGTTAAATATATCCCTGAAATTCCATCTTAATTCTTCTATGATGGTTAAATTGGTCTGTAGTTAAATATTACTTATATAAGCCTTGGGTCTTGTAGGTTCTGCACACAGAATATATGTATATATAAAACTATAGTGTTAAAAAAAATTATGTTTTAAGCAGAGGAAAATCCTACAGGGTTGCATTCAAGCATCCAAAATCCAAATCCACTACACATATTCCAACAAGTCACGTGTGAAGAGAAGCTCAAATGCCTAAGAAGGATACAAAAGTGAGAACTGCCTAGAGCCAGGTTCTGCGTTAAAGTTTGCATATGTACAAGGAATTTTGCTGGAACTTAGACTTCGAATAAATTCTTAAGTTAGTCAAAGAAATTGGATTTCTATAATAAGTCAGTTGTGTTCACAGAGCCCATCTGGTGTGATTTCATATTTGTCATTCTCAACCTGTCTACATAAAGAGCTTTAATGTTCATCATATTTCACTCATTTTTTTTCCTTCCCTAGTAAGGGAACAGAAGACTTCTCAATATAGCAGTGGAAAGTAATGAATTGGAGTAAGTATTAAGTATAATAATGTAATCAGTATGTAAGACTGTGGGAAAAATCCAGTTTTCAACATTCACATGGTCTTGTTTTCTAGTTCTGAAATGTTACGATGCTTATAGATAGCTTCATACTTTTTAGAGAGCATTTCAAAGTTCTTTTATCTTTATAAAAATCTTCTATTAGTTCAAGGGTTTATTTTCTATTTATTGAGGAAAAATGTAATGCTCTGCAAGAGTTAGTTCAATGTTAGTTGGACAACCTGTGGAGGATGTGCTTACATGGGATTTTTGGAAGAACATTAAAGGTGTAATGAAAGAGTCTGATTCATGGGTGAAGAAGTGTCAAGGTTTCTCTTAGAAGGCAAAGCTAGAATAAATTCATAGTGATGGCTGCGGGGAGGGGTAGCAAGCAACAACAAAACATGACAGCTGCGAAGAAAGACATTAATTTCTCCAGGCTCTGGATCAAAATTAGAGGTCCTAGTAGGCTGAGAAATGGAATACATAAAAATATGTAAATCCCAAGTTGTAAGAAGTGTCAATAAAATATGACATATTATTAAAAGGGTGATAATTAAAAGCTAAAAGGTCACCTAGAAAGCACAGGTCGCAGCAATAAATAAATCATGCAAAGATACATGCAAAACTCTGATCAAATATTTCAATAGAATTATCCCCAAACAGGTGTCAAGCTTTGAAAAATCTGTCTGCAGAGTCATAACATCAAGAATGGAGATTATTTAGTTAGCTTGGAGCCGGATGTGTTTTCCACTGCCTGTTAGAACAATACTGAGGATTGACCCAATTAGAGCTTCTCTCACAGTTTTGCCCATGGGCAGGGGCAACAACAGAACATATGAAAGGTTATTTAATATGTAAAAACTCAATGTGTCTCTTTTTTTTTCAGTGCCGACTGCATCCATAAGATCTTGCGTGTCTCAAGTTTATATCTGGAGGGTGATATCTTAAGCGTTATGCCTGTAAATTGTGATAAAAAGCACATGTAATTGTAAAATATCTTGGTCCTGTTCTTGCTACTGGTGACTTCAGATTGTATCAGCTAGACAACTAATGCAAGAAAGAAGTAAATACCTTTTATGAGCTTCTCATCAAATTTATGCCCAGGGCAAAACTGTCTTGACTAGATGAGAGACACAGTTCAAACCAGTAGTTGGAATTGTATCACCAGTTCATTTAAAAATACAGAGGGATAAATATATGAAGCATGGAGAAAATAGGAAACAAAACGGAATAAACAATCAAATGTTTCTGAGTCTTGCACATAGGAAAGAAGGAGTTCATGATGTGGACTGAGGCATCTACTCAATTGTGCATGGACAAAGTGGTCTGAAAAAGGAGAATACAGATTAGCTGGTCAATTGCTGAAGGAAATTGCTGGTCGTTCCTCCTTTCATTATTGGGAAAATTTTTACTTGTACTTAGCAATTTTCACTATTGATGTTTTCTCTGTCTGTAGCAGTACTGTCAGTAGCTTTCTAAGCATTATGCCTTGGCAGATTACAGAGTATGCTTTGAGGTATGATCTGAATGAAAAGGAAAAGGACCTGGCAGTGTTGACAGCTATCTGCACATGAGCCAGAAGTGTGCTTAGGTGGCCTAGAAGGCCAAGAGCATCCTAACCTGTATCAGGAACGGTGTGACCAGAAGAAGTAAGGAAGTGATCATGTCCCTGTACTCAGCACTGGTGAGGCTGCACCTTGAACACTGTGCTCGGTTTTGAGCCCCTCACTACAAGAAAAACATTGAGTTGCTGGAGTCTGTCCACAGAAGGGCAGTAAAGCTGGTGAAGGGTCTAGAGAACAGGTCTTATGAGCAGTGTCTGAGGAAACTGGGATTCTTTAGTCTGGAGAAGGCTGAGGGAAGACTTTAGTGCTCTCTATCTCTTAGTGTTCTCTACCTCTACCTAAAAGGAAGTCATAATCAGAAGGGGGTTGGTCTCTTCTCCCTAGTAATCAGATGGCAGAATAAGAGGGAATGGCCTGAAATTGTGCCAGGGAAGGGATAGATTGGATATAGGAAAAGTTTTTAGATTGGATGTTAGTAAAACTTTCTGTACTGAAGAAGTGGTCAAGCATTGCAATAGGTTCCCTGGGGAGGTGGTAGAGCCACCATCCCTGGAGGTGCTCAAAAAACCATGGTGACAGGGCACTTCAGGACATGTTTTAATGGCCATGGTGGTCCTAGATTCAGGGTTCTACTCTATGATCTTAGAGGTCTTCTCCAACTGAAAGAATTCTATGATTCTGTCATTCCACATGCATTGGCACATGGCCTAGACTACCCAAATCTTGTGACCCTGACTGGTAATTTCAGAAATGCAACTAATAATTCTTTGTGTTTTATAATAGTGCATGTTTTGTATCTAAAGGAACAGAATGCTTTTTGGGAAACACAGGCATTTCAGTATCAATTAATTTTATTAGCAACTGTGCAGCCTACTCTATGTACAAGATGGAAAAAGCTGTACTATGTTCTCACCAAATAATAAAATAGCTTCCCCATGTTTTGAAGTCGTTTGCAAGCTGATATCAACTCAAGGCAAAGCACAGTGCCTATAGCATTTGACAGACTCAGGTTGTTGCAGCACACCCCTTGTCTCTCTCCTTCTAACTCCTCTGAATTCATTACAGAGGAGTTAAAACTCTGTTCCAAGTACTAGTATTCTGTTAGCATAAACAAAACTCCAGACAGTGAATCAGCCAGCCCAGATGGAATGGTTTTGTTATTGCTGCTTCCAAAGAAGTTATATCCTTCCAATGGGAGGTCTTGTTTCTGGAACATCCTGGCCCTAGTACCCAAGAACAAAGCTACCTTCACAGTCATCTTCCCAGCTTGCTTTAGAAAAGCATAATTTGTAAGCACCTAGGTGTGATTAGTGCACATCCACATCCAAATCTGCATAATGCAATACCTAGGGTCAATAATAAACATTCAAATGTTCTAAATATGTATCAGTGATCCAGAGCTATAAATATTAAAGGAAATGTCATTCCCTTATAAGACCTTCCAAAAATGTATAATAAGGGTGCATTTGACAGGTTAAAACCCTCTCCTAAGCATTTAAATAGAAAGACAAACTCTTTTCATTTCCTTGTTGGACTGATGTGAAATATTTTTTGCCTTATGGTCATCTGGTACTAATGCTTATTGGTTTAGTTTCTTTTTATGAAAAACTGTTGGAGTTTTAACACCAGCCCTTTAAAAAAGATATTGCAACAATAAAGATTTTTTAAATGTATTATAAATAATCATAATAAAAATTTAAAGAAAACTCCAGAAATGCCAGGAAACTGACAGTGTGGGAAAACTCTTCATAGTTATGTCCAGTATTTTTTTAAAACTAACTTATGGATTGTTTCATTTTCTACCAAAATCTAGGAAACATCTCCTGATAACAGCAGCTGTTTGACCAAATAATTAAGGATGTGCTGAAAGCTTCATTGAAGCTAGCTAAGTGGGAGAGTTTCTACAAAGCGATGTCACAGTGAATTAACCAGGGGAGGTCACACTTAGTTAAATCTCTTGCAATGCAGAGGTTCAAACCATTCTGTCATCAGGTAATAGAAAGCAAGACTTAAGATTAATTTTAAATGAATAGGAAATTCAGTACAAGATGACTTTAAGAATATGACTGAAATCCAAAGGTTTAGAACAACAGCAAACAACAATCTAATGTAGTGGGGTTTTGGAGGCTTTGGAGTTTGTTTTGGTTGTGTTTTTTTTTTTCATTTCTAATAGTTTAATTATTCTTGGCACTGCTAATTGACAAGTGGTTGTTTTGTTTTTTTTCAAGAAAAAATCAGAAATCCTATTATGTCTTGTCCTGTCTTGTCTTAAGTTTTCCACAAAATCAGTAAGGCTTATGTTTTAAAATGCTATTTGCTGGAAAATACAAGACTTCTGGAGTGCTTTGTGCTGTAACTCTCCACCTGAAAAAGAAGGAAGTTGTACTTTTGTGTTAGTGCCTATCCAAAGGCACACAGCATATGATGAACAGCAAATATTTTCTCCTCTTTGTCCTACACTGTAAATGACTACAGCTCATTCTGCCTTTGATGAGAAGGATAAAAGTGAATTGACACACAGCACTGGTTGATTTCATTGCTCTGATGAAACTTGTTGCATAAGACAAACAATTACACACAGATTTTACAACTGGGTGCCATGAGCAAACCTATTGTTAACAGGCCCTAATTTCCCTTGACAAGCCAATACTGCTGGCTTGAGCCTATCACTCACTCCAACTAGACATGTGTGTTGAACACCTGGTTATTCATGCACCTGTTTGTTGCATTAATCACACAGTGAAATCAGTGTAATCTCAGTATCACCACCTGCTGAGAAAGCAATATTCTGGACTTGCCAGTATGTGGAAATATGGATGCAATGACTGTATAGCTCCTCTGACCTCACTAGAAGAGCATCTCACCAGTGTTTCTGATCATATGAGGCAGAAGATCATAAATACATTTGGATTTGGAGGGCATGTTTTCATGGAAAAATGTAATGTTCTAGACTTTCTGGCAAACGTCTTTTTCCTTTACAAAATGTAGTGGGTCTTGACACTGTTGATTCAGAGGGCTGCTTAGTATCACACTGCACATCCAATCCCCAAATATCCATTTTTTATTTATGTTGCAGCAAAGGATTGTGGCTTTGGCAACTGTAGGCCATTGTCACAGAAATCCATAAAAGAAACATTAGTTTCTAAAGCCTTAGTCTGTTCAAAGTTTAGTGGAATAAACTGGGAATAAATGAATTAAAATGGAGCATTGTCAAGAAGAGAGCCATTTTGCTGGCATCTCAGCAAAAGTTTACTCCAGGTTAGATGCTAAAATACAGCGCAAAAAAAAGTGTTCCCCTTGCCTCTTGAGCTAATTTTTTTTTTTAGTAACTCAAATAACTTGGAAGTACTATTTAATTTCTTTTCTGCATAGGCTGAGTAATGCTGAGAAGATTAAATGTGATTTTAATGTCGGATTTATTTCTTTTTTTCAGTTTAAAAACTGTTTAATCTATATGATCCATTTTGAAACACTTTTCTACTGCAAAGTTTCCATTTCTACAAAACTTTTGTTTTTCATATTCTAAATTTAAAAGGAGAGTGAGTCAAGAATTTTACAAAACCAAAGAAAAATTAATCTTTTTTTTCTCAGGTCATGCAAATCACCTGGATTGATCAGGAGTGCTTTTTTATCCTTTCTTAATTGAGAAAAACAAAAGCGTTTTAAGACATCCTGTTGCCATGTTTATTTCTAATTCAATCAGAAGGAGAATTCTGTTCTCCTTAACTTGCTGGTCTGATTCATAAAATTCAAAGAGTTGCTAAACAAAACAAAACAAATCAAATCAAAACACACAAAACAAAACAAAACAACCACTACATCACAGAGAGAGGCAGTGAGAGGATATTCAGAGGGAAAATATAACCTGCATCTTGGTAGATTTGCCATTGTGGGATGTTGTTGAAAGGAGTCACTTCAAAATAAGACAAATGGGTTATGCAGGCCTCCGTGATGGACAACTACAGAATTTGCTTTTAGTGCTTGTAGCAATATGGTTTAATCACTTTGGAAAGAATTTATTTGCAGGCTAGGACAGCATGGATTTCAGCATTAGATCAATCCTTACAAATCAGAACAAAACAAATCCCAAGGTTTGAAAGCAAGCTGTCTCTTTATCTGGGGCTGTTTTCAACAAGCACGTGTTAATAGCAGTGTTTCAAAAGAATTTTATTTTGAGAGAGTTGGTGTGTATGTAATTTTTCTGAGTGAAACAGAATGCTGTGGCTTTATCAGAACCAGTGGCAGGAGATATAATGAAAGCATTATTTGTTATTTGTGCAGGGAGATAAAGGAACTTTCCACTCCATAGAGGAACAGTGCTGCTATTGTCCTGATGGCAGAAAGTGTGCCCTAAAATGATAACACAGTGTAACTTAATCTAAGTCAACAGAAATATCACCATCAGAGGTGTATTTGAGAACTGACATTAGGATGCTTCATGCCTATGCACATACAGCCTTCCTCTCACTCAGGGCAGGTGGTGGGAAGTAAAAAAAAATCTTGCATTCAGGCTGGGGAGGAAAAGCCAGCTCCTGGCAGCATCCCTCAGGAGAGCTTTTCTCACCTGACTGTCAAGCACCATAGCCGCTGCCAGCCACAACCTGCATGCTGCCACCCAAAATGAATGCTGCCACCCAAAATGCTGCTGGCTGGCCTCTCCTGAAGGAGCTGTATTTGTATCCTGTTGCCATAGAACTTGTCTCCCCTGCGTGATCAGAGGAGATTGTATGGCTGCATATATCCCCACAGGCGTGTCAGCGCTGATGACCTTCCTACAAGTGGAAACCCACCACTGGCACACATAGCCAGGGCCTCCCTCCACACAGCCCAGGGGACACAATCTGTGCTGGAAAACTCTCCACTCCCAAGTTAACCAACCAATCACAGTTAAATTAATCACGTTAATTCAATTTGTTATGCCAGCTGGTGAACAGCATGCTTTTGACTGAAGCAAATCATATGAAATCTGTGACATTTATGACTGGTCTTAACACTTGGGAGCCAGTGGCTTGGAATGAACCAACAGAGGGTTTGGCTGCAAGATGCTTGTGCGGGAGCAGTGCCATCTTCAGGTTCCCACTCTCTTCTCCAGTCAGGAAAAGCCTCTGAATCACCACTGCTTTCATGTCTCAGGAGGTCACTCTACACTGCTGCTTTTCTTACAAACTACAGTTTCTCATTTTTTCTATATGTGCATATCATGCACAGGGAGGTGGTACTAACAGTCAGGATTAGGATATTCACTTTGTCAGACTGAAGAAGAGCAGAAATACCCAGAAAAAAGACTCCATAAAATCACCAGCTAAGTATTTTTAGAACAACTTAATGAGGGCCTGGTAGTACTTCTGTGTTAATTGCGGCAGGTATACAGCTAGTATCAGCTGCATGTTATTTTGTGAACACTGAAACCATATAGATTTCCTTTTTGATGCTTATTCTGAACCTGTGATTTTCAGTGATTGCTTAAGAGAAGAAATGTTTCCTTTTATTCTTTTTTTTTTCTTTTGCCATTCCCCACCTATATCACCAGAGCTACTGATATATCTGTAATGCACTACAACGTATTTTAATATTTTGGAGTATTTACCAATTACAAGCTTTAGTTTGACATTTTTATGTTTTTCCTGCTAGGAAATCAGTAATGGAAAAATTGACATAAATGGAAAAAAAACCATACCCTGTAGAGTTATACACACATTAATTTGTCCTCTCTGTCTACATCGGTATATGTATAAAAGTAGATTTAAGTCACATTCAGTAGCAAGCTTTACTACGACTACAGGCTCTGTACATTAGTGTCTTTGTATCAAAGGGGCAAGACAGACAAGACTGCAAACAATTTTAACTAAAATATCTAAGTTTACCTTATATGTTTTGGCCTATAATATGACAGTACTGTTGCCTCAGAAAAACTGGTGTTTTACTGATGAAGTTACTTTTTTCAGATGGAAGTAAAAAAGGCAGATGAGGATCTGATAATCTAATTTATCAAAATCTGCTATAATTTATATGGATAGGATTCTATGAAGCATTTGTCACTGAATTATCCCAGCACATAAGCACTATAATGTAGATTGCCATCAAAACACTAGGGTCTGGAACTGGAAATTAAACTGCCAAGGAACCTAATTGTGGCTTTTCCTTTGCGTCAAAGTATACAGTTTTGTGCTTCCAATTTCTCTCTGGGGTGCTCAGATGAGTGGTGATAGATAAAAATGCAAAAGGTAGCATTTTGGTGGGTTAGAAATTATCCCCGGGGGTGAGTGTTACAGAAAGATGTATTGCCCTCCACTTCATAAAACATTCCTGCCCAATGTCTGCTTTGAGACCTTTATATCTAACAATAATTACATTATTTTAAGAGTTTTACACATACCAGTAAGTACGTCCTCAGTGCTAAGAACTGTTTGAGAGTTTACAACTAAATCTGGTGCATTTCTCTGACCATTTTGACATTTCAGACCACTATGAAGCTAGAAGAAGGAGCAGTGTCTGTTGAAATGCAAAGGGTAAATGTAACTTGTGTTGGTGTTGGGTTTTGGGGTATTTTTTAATAAACCTGCAGTATATGAACAATGATTTCCCTTAGAGGAATGTTCTCATCGGCTTAATTCATGGAAAGTTACTTATCTCCCTACCTCAAGGAAAAAATGTGTGTCTAATTCTTGAGAATAGTCTATTACATCACACATGAAAAGATGGTTCAACATAAGGCAAAGTTGTGAGAACTTCCAAAGAGAGCAAAGTTTGCCATGCAATCAGATGCTAGTCAGATGAGTTTTTGTTGCACCTATAGGAAATACTCCACAGTTAGCATATTACAAACATTCCTCTCCTATGAGACGACCTAATGCTGCTGGCCACTGATTTTGCCTGGAGTGCAAGTTACAGCAGATATCCTTGCATTACTTAAGTAGCTGTCATCAACTGCTTCATTCATTCCATGACATAATATGTGGTATCCTGTGAAAGGCTTGTAAAAGTGTGTTTGCATATCATTATTATGGGGTACTGATGTCAAACTGGGAACATGCCATGAGCTAAATGCTTAAGAAATCATTGACCTCTGAGAAATGCATAATACAAATAGATTACGTGTGCTTGGAAATATAATATGAATGAAAATTTGTTACAAGGGCTTATTTGGTCTGAATATTGTTGAAGGCAGAGCAGGGAGACATGACATCAAGTTTTCTGAGGTATGAAATACAAACTGGCACAATTATTTTTGTGATCAAAATTTGCTGTGACTGGAACCTTTTAATGTGGCTGAATATTGTTCACACCTGACACTGTCTGTCCTTGCCTGATCTGAAGTGAAGACTTGCTGAAGAGTTGTCTAAAGGACCAAGGTCATTTCAATATAATTAACACAAACTGCATTTTTGTTGGCTTCTGAGCACCTGATTATCTCTCCAAAAAAGAAATAAGACTCAGTCTGAAATCTGCAGAAAGTGCATTTTCCTATTCCTCTGTAACTTGTGTGGACTAGTGAAATGTAACCTAGGAAAGTAAAGAAGAAAGATGTATTGTGTGATTAAGGTATTGGAATAAGAAATTGGATTTATCAGTCCCTTCCATTTTGCCTTATGGAGAACTCTTTCTTAGTCTAAAGAATGAGACTAAATCCCTGCCCTGAATAAAATTGTGGTGTGGTTCCTAGAAAATCATTTAGATGTGTGTCCATGGAGGTGAGCAAGTGCATCCAAGATAATCCAGTTTATACTTGGAGGAAGCTGGATGTCACTTGGAAGTTAGAGAACTGTGCTAACTATGCTGTGCTGTGCTTGAACTAAGAAGACTTGTACTTACAGGCTGTGTTTATTAGCTTGAAAATAAAGTCATACCAACACAGCAACACATGCTTGTGTTAACAAGACCTTGCATTTTTCTGGACTAGTGTTTCAGGTCTATAATTGATCCATTTAGTTCAAATAATACAAAACAGGGTTTTTTAAGTACTTGTTTAGCTATGGCCTCATCCTGGAGTTGTTTGATATCCACAGAAGTTCATCCATCTCTTAAAGGTCTCCTTGCTGTGCCCAGGACTGCCTCAGACTTTAAAACCCCAAGTCAAGAATTTTCCATTCCGTCTAACCTGTAGAACTGGACTAATGAGTATGTGCAGCACATTTCTGCCCAAACAGTGTCTGCTCAAGGCATTTTTCAGGAGCAGAGGAAGATGGTCTTTTTCATGCAGAAACTCACTGGTTAGAAATCCACAACATCTCTGTATGCCTGTCTATACTGACACAGTTGGGAGGTGGAAGCATTCCAGTACCACAAGAAACAGGATATCACTGAACCTGAGTCTTTCTTATGATAGCTAAGAGTCACTAGCATTTCATAATATCTTAAAAGAAGAAGAAGGGGGGGGGGAAAGTATGCTCATGGAGATAAATTCTTAAGATTCTCCACAGAAGGGAAAAGGTTCATCTATAAAGCTAGAATAATGGGGGTATAAAGGTGGCTGATAAGGATTCAGTAAGTATCTTTGTCTTCACTCTTTCTTTCAAGCCACCTTAAGAAATTTCAAACTGAGATGATCACATTTTAAGGACCCACATTGCAGAGTGTGTTATCTTGGAAGGTAATATGCTAGACAGAGAAATATGTTCCATATTGTTATGCCAAAACTATCTCTTGGATTTCTGCTTCCCTGTCAAAGAGTAATGATAGTACCACGTTGTCACATAAAGAATATGGTAAGGAAAGATATTATTCCACTGTCTCCACTATTACTTAATTCCCAAATGTAAAGAAGGAAAGAAAACATACACAAAGGGAAAGGCCATTCTGATTGCAGAGTTGGAGATTTCCTGAGTAAGAACCCACCAGGTGACCTACTACAGGCTGTAGCCTGAATAAGGAAAGGAATTCTTTTATTTTTTGCTTCCCTCTGCTGGGCACTTAAATGTTTGATAGTTTAATATAGTAATAGAGTCTGGAAAATATATGGAAGATGTTCAAAGAATACGTGCTTGTTATGTCCCTTGTTGTATCATTATTCTGCACAACACTGTGGTTACTGCAATAAAAAGGCAGATGTTTTTCTTTTCCTTTTGTGACTTAGCAGAATAGTGGATAAATATTTATTACACAATGTAGAAATTAAATCTCCCAAGTCCTTTAAAAACAAATCTCTAATGATAAAGTATACTCTGCTCTACTACTTTACATGTTCAAAGAAACACTGATTGCATGGACTTCAGTCATTTCTATGTTAATTTTGTGCTAGAGCTAAAAGGAAAAATTCTATGCAGCAGAGCTTATAGGTATATTTTTGTTCCTTTTATTGCACACAGAGTCTTTCTGCATACTTTGTTGTAAATCTAAGCCCAAACACTCCTGGGATAGTCAGATGTAGTCAAGCTGATCCAGCTTTTGATGAAATGAAGAAAAAAATCCAAGCAGAAATGTATTCATTAATCTAAAATTAAACAACACCTCCAAATGGCAATACTACAATTCTTTCTCTGCCTTTCTTGTCAAGATTTTCTTGGTCTCCTTTTTGCCAGCTAATATTAACGTTTTTCAGTGACTGTGGCTTATTTAAAATCTGAAACAGATGATTGTGTCAGTTCCACATACGTGTTTGTTACTTTTGATTATTATTTCAAGTAATCCCTGTGTGCAGACATTGGAGCACTCCACAACTGTTTGGTCCTTTAGCAAGCTCAGGTTGTGACTTCAGGTTCTAGAAAGGGACACTGTTTTCTCTTTTATTTTTCTGCCATGTTCCACTCCTAGCTTTGTAACACATTTTTGGTCAGATTTCTAAACAAACTTAGACTCTGAGATCTGTTGAAAGACTGACCACACAGCACTGGGGCCCAGATGAGAGCAGAACCTTCTGCATAACCAAGTCTGTAAAAGTCTGCTGTGGCTAGAAATGGGGATGGCCACACCGTGAGTCCCATGTCCAGTTCTGGGCCTCTCAGTTTAGGAAAAATGTTGAGTTGCTGGAATGTGCCCAGAGAAGGGCAACAAAGCTGGTGAGGGGTTTGAAGCACAAGTCCTATGAAGAGAGGCTGAGGGAGATAGGGTTGCTTGGCCTGGACAAGAGGAGGCTTGGGGAAGACCTTATGGTCATCTACAACTACCTGAAGGGAGGTTGTAGCCAGGTGGAGGTTAGTCTCTTCTCCCAGGCAACCATCACCAGGACAAGAGGACACAGTCTCAAGCTGTGCCAGGGGAGATTTGTGCTGGATGTTAGGAGTGATTGCCCATTGGAATGGGCTGCCCAGGGAGATGGTGGAGTCACCATCACTGGAGGTGTTTAGCAAGAGACTGGATGGGGTGCTTGTTGCTATGGTTTAGTTGATCAGACAGTGTTGGATAATAGGTTGGACTCAATGATCTCAAAGGTCTCTTCCAATCTGGTTAATTCTTTTCTATTCTGTTCTAGATTAGTCTAGTCTAGTCTAATAGAAAACAGTCGCGTATGTCTTGGGAAAATGTTTCCTTTGACAATGACCATAGTGGACTGCTCATGATAGTGGCAGCATTAAGATCAAAACATTCTGTATGTTCCTCTCAGGCTAGCAAATTTGAGGGGTGGTCATTTCATTCTGATAGCAGGCAGAAACACCAGCAATCAGCTACTGTTAAAGGATGCTTTTAAGTCTGTGGGTGCTTTCTCACAATGAGGGTGTAGTAAACATAATACCACTTCTGGCAAACCTCCTCTCTTTCACTATCCTTCCTCAAACTCATGCTTATTATGATGGTCATCTTCTGGCTCACAGACACATACACAAAACAATTGTCAGCTCTGAATACCAGCAACAAACTGCAGCTCCTTTTAATTTCAGTAGAAGTCTAACTGACTGAAGGTTAGCTGGACTAAATAATTTCTTGTTTCAGTAAGTGCACCTGTGAGTGACTTCAGCAGGATGTCTTCCCAAATAATCACCTGGTAGGTGCATCCCCTGAAGCCCTTCTGGGTTGCAAAGATTTCTGAAACAAGCTGTGGGAAGGAAACTATGCCTACTACAAGGATGGAGAATGTAAATCTTACAGAAATTTTCATACATTGCCATTCAGTTCTAAGTCATAACTTTTACAAGGTGCTACTCATAGTTTTTCACCTCATTCCTAAAACTAATCATCTAAAGTGTAAAAATTCATCAATAAATTGTACTCAGTGATACTATAAGAGAAGACTCGTGATCCTAGTGATGTTAAAACCACAAACAGACAGTTTGTAAAACAGTTCATTAACTAAGATGTGGGAAAGCCCTACTCATATATGTGTATATATATATATGTAAAATTAGACATTCTTTATTACATTGTGCCTGTGCAATTCCTCTCCTTGAATAAGGTTTTGAACAGGAAGGAAGGTAACTTCAGAAGTGCAGGTAGTAGTATTAACAGCCACTAGATTTGAATATTTTATGTTTGGTCACAAACAAAATAAACAGCTAAGACAAAATAAATGAGAACAGCGGGACAACACCCCACATACTGTTCTCTCCATTTATGAAATATTACTAGAATTCAGTTCCTTTTGCATTTTGGAAATTTTCAATTAAAGTGTGTCTTAAGCATAATCTTCTTAAAGATTTTCTCTTCTATGAAATTACTTTTTCTGCACACCTTTTTTTTCTTAATGCAATTAAATATCTTATTAACCCTCACTTAGCTGAGGGGTATTACTGCTTTTACTTCAGAAAAGCACAATCTTATTTCAATGTTTTCTAGGTAGGGAAACTGCAAATATCCAAAATATGTCTCTATGCAAAATGGAAGAATAACAACATAATTCTTGAGCTAGTTTTCAAAAAAATCTATTTCCTAAAATCTGTTCCCTTGGCTAGCTTTAATTAGTGTTGTCAGATTAGTATTTTAAGATGAGTCTTTCCATGTCCAACAAGAGTTTGACCTACTAAGTCTGTGGATGAAACAGAAACATTGGTATCCATTATTCTTCAGAAAGGGTTCTGACCCTCATGTGTCTGAAGAAAGAATGTGAAACCAAAAAAGGTGCAACCTTTTAGCGTGGAAACACTAAATTGACAAGCTTTGGCTTATTTCCTTGTACCAGTGTGATTGTGCACACCCTCTGGCAACTACCTCTAGAGTGGAGGATGTCCTGATAGGCCCATTGTACAGTCCTTTTGTCTGCAAGGACTTTTATAGCTGCAGTTAACTAGTGTTATCTCTCAGCCATACACACTAACTGCTAAATGGCAAACATTTTTACAAGTGGGCAAAAATAGGGATGTGTAGCACTCAAGCCAATCAAGTTAGGAATCTACACTGCAAATGTACTCTAGTGCTGAGGATCTTTAGTAGGTTTGGAATTCATCAGTCATGCCAGCTGTTTGGCCAGATGAATGTAGTTACTAAATCCCTAAAGAGATAAAATTAGCCATCTGCTGCAATTTCTTGATTTTTCCTGTATTTTCATTCTGTGTGACAACTTCTACATAATTCTAGAAACAAAGATCCTGTGATAAAGTACAGGTAAGCTGTATATGGGGTGGGGGGGAGGGGGAAGGGGAAGACAGAATGATTCAGTGTTTTTTTCATTAAGTAATTATAATCCTAAATTAATTAAAGGTTCCTTGAAGTTGGAAGCCTAGTAAGAACATTGCTATGAACCAGATGTAATTTTTATTATCTCTTTGTCTTTCTAGTCTTCTTAGTATGTCCTCTAGGCTGTAGTTTATTATGGTGTCTGCAATGTTTTGTTATAACTGGATCCAGCTTAATGTATTGTTATTACAGTGCCAGCCATTTAAGGCATGGAAAGAAAGTCCTATGAGCAACAGCTAAGAGCTTTTACCTTTTCTAGTTTGAAGAAAAGGAGGATGAGGGGCAACCTTATCTTTATCTACAGCCTCCTGAGGGAAGTTTTAGACTGAGTATTAGGAGAAGGTGGTCAAACACTAGAACAGGCTTACTAGAGAGGTGGTCAGTGCCCCAGCCTATCAGTGTTTCACAAGCATTTGGACAATGTCCTTAATAACAACTTTAACTTGGTCAGCCCTGGAGTGGTCAGGCTGTTGGACTAGATGATTTTTGAAAGTCCTTTCCAACTGAAATAATCTTATTCTATTCTATTCTATATTTTATTCTATTCAATTCAACTGAATTTGATTAATTTTTGGAATTGTAGCATAACTCACCAAAGAATGTCTTGGGCTGATGCTAAATCAGCCTTACTTTTAAATATTTAACAACACACTTGTCTGTCTGGGCCTCTGGAAGTCCAAGCTTAAGCATATGATGGACAAGGGCCAGAATGCATCTTCAGAATGCCTTTCAGAAGTAAATCCAATGAAGTGCAACGAGTTGAATCTTACTGTTAATCAACTTGACATAAGAGGGCTCAGGGATACGCTCATTGGCATTGCCTGGAATCAAGGGTCCTGGAAGACTACACATTCAAAATATCTGTGCAGGTTACATATGATCCAATTCAGATCAAGAAGCAATATTGCTGGTTTAACCCTAACTAATAAGCCCTTACAAAGTATCTCTGCCATTGCACTCTACAGCATGATGGCAAGCGTGCCTAAAATCACTTGTACAACAATGAGCAAACAACCTCCAGATAATTCAGGTAAATAAGTAGCATCAGCTCCTCAGTGATGTAAATTCTCCATGTGATAAGACTGCCCTAATAGTGTGACCATTCAGAAATTTAAACCTTTTTTCCCCTGTGTCAATCACAGAAACATCACAGAAAGATGCAAAGAAAATATCCCATTAATAAAATGTCCTGATTAAACACACACAAAGTATGGATTATCAGAACATTTGCAACTTGAGCAAAGTTCATGCAGTTTCTACTATTTTTTAATCATAAAATTAATCTATAAATTTTGTTGTGGTATCTGCACCTAGAGTGGTAGCATCTTTCATGGAGTGATAATAGTTAAGTGAGGAAGTTTTCTGGTTTGTCCTTTTTCAGTTCAACTCCCAAAAATAAATGTATTTTAAAATTACAAAAATAATCCAGTTAGTGTTGAAGACACCTTTTTCTAGAATTAACTTCAGGTTTTAAAGCTGCAGATCAGCCTGGAGGTCTAAAGCATGGGTTGGGCTGGGTTTGGGGTCTGTTTTTATTTTTTTCAAAAAAACTTAACATTTATTCCTGTCAATATGAAAACCAGTGGATTTATCATTCCACATAGGAGACCAAGTTATGTGTCTTTGATAGTGCAGCAAACTGGAGTATACATTGCCTCTCATTTTAAAGATGAAGGATTACATTGCCTAACCTTATATGTCCATCTTAAAATAACAAGGTAATGGAAACAGGATGAGGTTCCAAGTAGATTCCCATTCCACCAAAGCAAATTTTGAGGATAAATAGATTTGCTGACAAGTGGAAATTACTTCCATATTGAAGATGTGTTCAGAAGTGCAGATTGTTTCTCAGGAAATATCACCAATTCTGTTCTGCCCCAAGCTGAAAAACTTCATCAGCTTTGGCATTTGCTTGCCATTGCCATTTCCAGAATCCAAAGTGATCATTCACTCCATGGAAGAGTTGAGGGAAGGATCTGCTTTGCCCTTTTGGAAACTATCTTGAGCGCAATGCTAGAAGCCTTGTGACTTGTAGGTAATATCACAGAGCTTGGTTATGATGGAGCTTGTTTAATCTCAATTTCTGCCAAGTCCCTCTTCCTATTTGCTCTGCAGTGACAGCTGTGAGCACAGGCTCATCTAGGTCATTCTCTCAGCTATGTTATGGAGCCAAACGTGATCCTTTCTCAATGCATTGTGTGCAGGGTTGCTGTGACAAGTCATGAAATACAAGCTTAAGAAACTGAAGTCTGAACAGTTATGTTGTCCAGGCCTGAAAGAAACACATTTAAATCCCAATGTATTACATCTAGAATACCTAAAACAAAGACAGGAAACTGAAGACCATTTCAAGCTCACTTCCAGAAGGAGGATTTAGTTCCTTGTTCCCATTTGATTAGAACAAAGAGCTCTGGGGTCAGGTCACCTCTGTAGGGCATAGAGCACCTTTTGTTTGGGAATACCTGGCTTCACGGGAACTGCCTTAGGAGAACTGTTTAGGACACATCCCACCGCAGAGAAAACATAGCTACAGATTTGCTAAGCCCCATTTTAATTTCCTTCCATTATTGCCAGGAACCTGTGAGTTCCTGCAGCAGTTATCTGGTGTTTAGAAGGTCCTTAAGGACAGCATTTCATTTTTTTAGAAGTTTAAATGGCAGCAAGGCATAGAAGCTTCATATTCCTATGCAAAGTTTTTATTTACTTTTTTTTAAAGTAGCAATTATTTTATTTTACAGATGCATGCACTGCAAGAAAGGTTCTTTTAGCCGTGTTGGGATACAGTTTGCTAGTAATCTTCACATAGGCTGTTTGGCCTTACTAATAATTGCTATGAATGATCCTTCTCCTCGTTTTAACCATGTGTTCACAAGAAGGTAATTTTTTGCCAATATTGTGAAAAGTCTGTTATTTCGTGCAAGAAAGGCAAAAGTCAATATAATACAACAGAATGACTGCCTCGTATCCTTTATCATTCTTACATCTAAGCCAATATGTTTCCTTTTTTATATATATACAGAACATTATGGTGGGCTTTTAAAATATTGAACCACCAGATCTTAACATGCATTAGGAGTTTCACATTCAGGTGTGAGAAAGTATTATAACATAAGAAACCTGGAAACTTGCTTTTATTGCTTTTAGAAAGAGGGTTTTGAAATTGCAGTTTAAAACAACAACAAACAAAACATGCAAACAAACAAAAATGTGGGCTTTTTCTTAGGGGGTATGTAATACTTACTTTTTTAAAAATTACAAATCCTGATGTTAGCATTGGTGAATTTTGGAGAACATGTATGCTCATGTGCTACATAGGTGTAATGCAATATGTAGCTAGCTTGAGTCTAGTTCTGCAACCCACAGACATCAGCAACAGCAACACTATAAAATATTCCCTGCACTTCAGTTGGATCAGGTTATGTGTAGTGTGGTCTTGGTTCAAAATGGTAGCTCTGCTGCCCATAATTAATATTTGGCCTCAGAGGGGAAGTGAAAAAACTGTCCACCATTACCAAAATTGTAAGAATCATCGTCACAATCATGATTGTATGAAAACGTTTGTGGCAGGATACTTATATTTTTAGTGACTTTTTCCAGAATAAAAGGTTAATTAATAGAGTAGAATGTCAAGATATACATAAAAATAAACACCTGGCAAAGCACTGACACATCTGGAGCTCCCACAGTGTTTACATTACATGTGTCTTGCCACTGTGCTTTGCAGATCTTACAGCACAGAGAATGATAATTAAAAGCAGTAGGTTACCATGGCATTTAGTTGACTGCCAATGGGCATTTTGTTGACTGCCAATGAACAATTTGTGAGTTTTTGATCTGAGTGAAAACTGTCAGGCAAGTTGTGTCTTTGGAGGAAGAAGATGATGTTTATGAGTGGCAACGAGTTTATTGAAGACATTTACTTTATGCTCTGGGGCAAGAAGCAAAGATTTCAGAGCACCAAAAAGCTAAAGGAATCACAATGTAGTTACATTGAGAAGATGCTTAAAGCAGAATAAACTATCATGCTTAAAGATAAATGCAAAATGCACATATTAACATGCCACAATTTCAGCTCTATGTGCTATTACTCTCAACCATTAAATATAGAAGGGATTGTAGAGAAAAGAAAGTTGGGTGCTGACCCAAAAAAAAAAAAATTGGAAATAAGTTGTGGTAGTTTTACTGATTTTTCCAGTGCTGTGCACTCAGGTACAAATGGGTTCATTTCAGGACTGCTGATGATGCAGAGCACAGACTCCCCTTCAGTTCCCAGCTCAGGGGGGCTCATCAGCCTCCTGTTATATGCTCACAATTTTGGATTTGAACACACAAAAACTCAGTGACGTGACAACTGAACCTCTTCTTCCCCAGCAACCGTTTATATCTACATTTCTTGAGAGAAAAGTGACCTTTTCAACTTTGATAAGAACCTGTTGTGAGCTTGTGACAATCTTCGTGCGAACGCCAGGAGTTATATGGAAACTCAAAGATTTTCACCACTGCCTACTGAAATCCAAATAGATAATGGTAAGCTGTGTCTACTTAATGTCCATAAATGTCACATGAACATTCTTCCGAGTTTACTGAAATTTCATTCCAAATTTATTTCACATCTTCATCTAAAAATCCCCACATTTTTTCTCAAGCTAATAAATATCTCACCTTTCTTCTGTCCTGAAATCTTTCTAATGCAAAGCAGTCCAGAGTAATTGGAAATACGAGTATACCACCTTCATTACAACACACCAAATGTTCAGTTATTATGTATCAGGCTACCTATTTCCTGAAATGCCCAGAAACCAGGATGGTTTTCAAGTGCAGATTGAATTCTTTGCATTTGCCTTGATTTCTGAAGCTGCAGGACGCAGTCATGTTATGCAATCTTGTTTTTCTCCATAATCTAGGAACTTTTAATTATTTCTTTTTTACTTAGAATCACAGAATCACAGAATGTTAGGGGTTGGAGGGGACTTCAAGAGATCATCCATCCAAACCCTCTGCCAGAGGAGGACCACCTATACCAAATCATACAGGAATTCATCCAGGTGGGTCTTGAATATCTCCAAAGAGGGAGACTCCACAACCCCCCACCCTGGGCAGCCTGTTGCAGTGTTCCATCACCCTCTCAGTGAAAAAGTTTTTCCTCATGTTTGCATGGAACTTCCTATGCCTCAACTTCCAACCATTGCCCCTTGTCCTGTCATTGGGCATCATTGAGAAGAGCCTGGTTCCATCCTCTTGGTACTCATCCTTTACATATTTATAAACGTGAGTGAGGTCAACCCTCAGTCTCCTCTTCTCCAAGCCGAAGAGACCCAGCTCCTTCAGTCTCTACTCAGAGGGAAGATGTTCCATTCCACTCATCATTTTTGTGGCTCTGTGCTGGACTTTTTCAAGCAGTTTCCTGTCCTTCTTGAACTGAGGGGCCCTGAACGGGACACAATATTCCAGATGCAGCCCCACCAGAGTAGAGGGGCAGAGTAGAGGGGGAGGAGAACCTCTCTTGACCTACTGACCACACCTGTTCTAATACAGCCCAAAACAGTGTTGGCCTTCTTGGCCACAAGAGCACATTGCCAACTCATGGTGAACCTTCCATCCACTAGGACTGCCAGGTCCTTTCACTTCAGATTATAAGCAAATGCTCAAAGTTGTGAACCTGATACCAGATCCTAGCAGGCAAGAAAATGATTAATAATTGAGGGGGCACACAGGACTGGTGATCAGTGATCTGATCTGAACACAGGTGTTTTAGTTTCTGCTTTTACTCCTGACAGAGACAGTTTATGATCATAGATCCATCATTTTTCCTCTGCATTTCTACTTCAATTTCCCTTGGCAAGCTCTCTGTAGTTTGTTCAAGCTGCATTTAGGCTTTGAAGTGAAAACAGTGTAGCATATGTTTAAGTACCTGTTGCCAGACCATGCCAAAGGACTTGGTGCTGTGCAGATTTAAAGTTACTGTTAAATTTATGCTTATCAAATATGTGTATGTAATTAATATGCTACATGCTACTCTGAAATGGAATTTTGCTTCTAGGAATCAGGACATGATATTAAAAAGAGGAAATACAAGCAGAAGTGGGTTTTGTTTCAGTTTTGGGGGTATTTTTGTTTGCTTTTAATAGATGTCCTTCTCCAGATCTCTGTATTGCAGAAGGAGGTGCAGGGTGTGAAGCACTATGAATACCTGTTATACAGCTGATATTAAAAAGCATTAAAATATTTACTCTAAATGGTTAATTGCCTGGGTGTGTAGTGGGGATTTTTACCTGTTTTTTTTTTTTTTTTCCTACGGAGCCAAGACAGGACACAAAAATGTGACACTTAGCTGTAAGCACAGCATAAAGGTCTGGGAAATGATGACATTGAAAAGATTGGAATGTGGTTCTAGTTATTGCCTACCAAATCCTTATTATGCGGCAAATGTACCTAGGTAAGAACTTTGGTACAAGCAAATCTAAACTATTCTCAGACAGTGATTAACAAAAGTTGGAAGTATTTCTGTGGGAAACTGTGATGAATCTGTGAACCCTTTGATGGGCCAAGAGACTGACATCAAAAATACTGCTGTGTATCCGACAGAAAATATTGTTATGTACCCATGAATGAATACATTGTCATGTATCCTTGAATGTCTGTAAAGTCCCTGGGATGAATGTGTAGTTTGTTTGAGGCAGAGATGTTGCAAGATTGAGATAGAAGAATGTCAGAAGAAGAAACCTGAACTTAGCTCAGAAAATAACTGTAGCAATGTATCAGCAACCAATAAGAATCTTGTGAATAGCTTGTTAACCAATCAGACATAGCCACACTGACATAACACAGGTACAAATATGTGTTGCTTGCAGAAATAAACTACTTTGTACTCGGCTTGTGTTTTTGTTATTTTGGTCATCACCTTATCCCTATACAGAGACATATTTTTATTCTATGATTTCTACTCAAAAAGTCCTCAGCATTTCCAAACCCAATGTTTTCTGTACTTAAAGCTTTCCACCTTTTGCACAGATTTCAGTTATCAAATTCATAGAAACATAGAATTATAGAATCATAGAAACAATAAGGTTGGAAAAGACCTCAGAGATCACGTCCAACCTATCACCCAACACCTCATGACTAACTAAACCATGGCTTAAAGTGCCACGTCCAATCCCTTCTTGAACACCTCCAGGGACAGTGACTCCACTACCTCCCAAGGCAACATATTCCAATGGCAAATCACTCTTTCCATGAAGAGCTGTTTCCTAACATCCACCCTAAACCTCCCCTGGTGCAGCTTGAGACTGTGTCCTCTTGTTCTGGTGATGGTTGAGGGGCCCAGAACTGGACACAGGACACAGGACTTAAGGCATGGCCTAACCAGTGCTGAGTACAGGGGCACAATGATTTCCCTGCTCCTGCTGGTCACACTATTTCTGATACAAGCCAGGATGTCATTGGCCTTCTTGACCACCTTGGCACACCACTGGCTCGTGTTCAGCCTACTATCAACCAGCACCCCCAGGTCCCTCTCTGCCTGGCCATTCTCCAGCCACTCTGACCCCAGCCTGTAGCGCTGCATGGGGTTGTTGTGGCCAATGTATAGAACCCAGCACTTAGATGTGTTAAATCTCATGCCATTGGACTCTGCCCATCTGTCCAGGCTATCAAGGTCCCTCTGCAGAGCCCTTGTACCCTCTAACAGATCAACAAATGCTCCCAATTGGATGTCATCTGCAGATTCACTGATAATGGACTTGATACCCTCATCCAGATGATCAGTGAGGATATTAAAGAGCATGGAGCCCAGCACTGATCCCTGGGGCACACCACTAGTGACTGGCCGCCAGCAGGATGTGGCACCATTCACCACTACTCTCTGGGCACAGCCCTCCAGCCAGTTCCTAACCCAGCACAGAGTGCTGCTGTCCAAGCCATGGGCTGACAGCTTGGCCAGGAGTTTCCTGTGGGGGACAGTGTCAAAGGCCTTGCTGAAGTCCAGGTAGACTACATCCACAGCCTTCCCCACACCAGGCAGTCACCTGATCATAGAAGGAGATCAGGTTGGTCAGGCAGGACCTTCTTAAATCCATGCTGGCTGGGCCTGATGCCTTGGCCATCCTGGAAGTGCTGTGTGATTGCACTCAAGATGACCTGTTCCATAATCTTGCCTGGCACTGAGGTCAGGCTGACAAGTCTGGAATTCCCTGGCTCCTCCTTCCAGCCCTTCTTGTGGATGGGCATATTGTTGGTCAGCTTCCAGTCATCTGGGACCTCTCTAGTGACCCAGGACTGTTGAAAGATGATGGAAACTGGCTTGGCCAGCTCATCTGCCAGCTCTCTCAGCACCCTAGGATGGACTTGTGGGGATCCAAATGGCTAAGGAGGTCTCTAACTACTTCCTCCTGGATCACAGGGGAACTATACTGCTCCCTGACTCCATCTGTCAGCTCAGGAGGCCAGCAGAAGACAACCTATCCTGCTATTAAAAATTGAGGCAAGAAAGATGTTAAGTGCCTCTGCCTTTTCCTCATCTTTAGCTACAATATTCCCCTCCATGTCCATTAAGGAGTGGAGGTTGTCCTTGCCCCTCCTCTTGCCATTAATATATTTGTAGAAGGATATTTTTTTTTCCTTCACAGCAGAGGCCAGTCTAACCTCTAAATGGGCTTTTGCATCCCTAATTTTTTTCCTACATGACCTAATGACATGATATCCTTAAACATTTCATGGGTAACCTCTCCTTTCTTCCAAAGATGATATACCCTGTTTTTTCCCTTAATTCACTCAGAAGTTCATTGCCCATCCAGGCTGGCCGTCTGCCCCGGCAGCTCATCTTCCGGCACATTGGCACAGCCTGTTCCTGCATCTTCAAGATTTCTTTCTTGAAGTAGGTCCAGCTCTCCTGGACTCCTTTATTTTTAAGGGCTGTTTCCCAAGGAACCTTCTGAGTTAGTTCCTTGAGTAAAATGAAGTCCGCCCTCTGGAAGTCCAGAGTGGAGGTTTTGTTGCTGCGCCTCTTAGCTTGACTGCATATTGAAAACTCAATTATCTCATGGTCACTGGACCCCAGACAGCCTCCAACCACCACATCTCCCACCAGGGCCACCTTTCCACCCCTTCTCCCTCACCTGTCTCTCCTGAAGAGCCTATAGCCATCAATTACAGTGCTCCAGTCATGTGAGTCATCCCACCACGTTTCTGTGATGGCAAATATATCATATCTTTCCTGCTGTAACAAGGCTTCCAGCTCCTCTAGTTTGTTGACCATGCTTCGTGCATTAGTGTACATGTGCTTCAGCTGGGCTGCTGGTTTCACCCCAGACTCCAGCTTGCCACCTTCAGACTCCTGTCTGGGGTTACTGGATTCAGCCTCTTCCCCCTTCAAATCTAGTTTAAAGTCCTACCAATGAGGCCTGCCAACTCCCTTCCTAGAACCTTTTTCCCTTTGTGGGATAGGCTGTTCTCATGTGCTAGGATTATGCTCAAAAAGCTTTGTAGCACCAAGGGAGCCATCTGGACTGATCAGTGTGAGGAAACTTGCACTTGACAGAGTTGCTTCATTGCAAAATTGTTTCCATTTAACTTGAGCTTCCATTATTCATATTAAGCAAAACAAAGCATAATAAAGGTTATCAGTCATAAAACCTGGGCTTATTCTTCTCCAAACTCATGTGTTGCCACCATAATGCAAAAGACTCAAGCAACTCACTTTTATTAAGTAGAGAGAGCATTGTTAAGTTCTCTCTGCTGCATGGCTAACCTACTTTGGAAACATCTGCCACACACCAAGAGGAAAGAGATTCCCAAACACTTAAGTGGCAGAAGTTTTGAGAGAAAAGAGTTTCTTGAGACACTGGGATTGTGTCTGTTGACCAATAGAATAAACCCGATACTTGCTTTTGAAAATTTCTTCCTATGGTAATATCAATCATGTTTGTTCTGATCCTACCACAGTGCCGTTGGAAAGCTCTGCAGTATACAATATATGGTCATAACAATAAGTCTGACATTTTTCTGTCTGTCATGGCAGATGGTCTTATCTCTATATGAGGCCCCCTATGATAAACTGTGAAGGATGAACAGTACAAACATATTGTGGTGGGTTAACACCCTTTTCTGAGAACAAAAGAACAAAGCAGGGTGGAGGGCTTGCAGGTACTTTTCACTCCCTGCAGGGCATTTTTCGCCTGGGAAGCTGAGTCTGTTCCACTCCCCCCTCCCGGCCCAGCTAGGGTATAAAAAGCAGGACTTCGTAGCTGTTGGCCCCGGCTTTTCTGGCTCCTGCCTCTGCTGGATGAGAGCTACTGCAGCTGCCCTCCTGCTCCTCTGCCACGTGGTCAGACCTGATCCTTTTCCCTGCTGCCTCCATGCTTCCTCAGAGAAAGGCTGGTTTTGTATTATTCTCTTGTTTTTGTCCCACTCCCATCCATCCTTGTTCCTTGCCCTTGTGAACCTTTCTCCTGTTATTGTTATATATATATATAAAATATATATATTGTTTAATATATATATATATATATTATTTAAAGACAACTCTTTACCTCAGACGACTCCAAATTATTTGTTTGGTGAATTTGCTCCTTCCTTTTCTCCTCTCTCTGTTGGGAGGGAGGAGGAGGGAGTGGGGGAGAGAGTCTCAGCCTTGCCCCCACCTGAGCTCTTAATTCCCAGTTAAGGCTCAAACCACCACACATATATTTACTTCAAAATTATTTGAAATAATTTTCCTCTAAGAAACAGAGGTGAATGTGAGTAATCTTCTTTTCTTATCAAGGATATGCACTCTCCTTCTGTATGCAGTTCCTTTTTCAGGCCCAAATCTGAAACTAAAATGTCTTGGCTCAAATTCAAAGGGGCTCAGTCATGAAGTGAATGCTTTGAGCATGCATGTTCCCTTTCCTGGAAAATATTGGGCTAAGGTAACTCTCTCTACTTACGGAGAAAAAAAATACATAGAAATTATCAAAATGTTACTATTTTCTTAAATGGAAAGCAACCCCAATAAACAAATTGGAATGCTGTCTGACGCTTAATGACTGAAATACCAGTCACTATTTTACAGTCCTTTTCTTTCTTTTTCCTGAGGAGACACCTGCAAGACCACATAGATTATTCTTTCCTCCTGAAGTAGGACTTAGTTGCAGGGGAAGATAATCAAACCCTAAGGTAACATCTCGAGTCTTTCAGGTCAACGAAGTCCAGATCAAGGCAATGCTGCCCAAGTGGTGTGAGTCATGTTCCCTCTGTGACTTCCTCAAATTACTTTTTCTCTTGATCTGCTCTGCTACCTAGTACAGCTTTCCCAGGACCTGGTGATATGTTGGCTCCTCACTCAGATTGCATGTAATATTTGGAAATACACGGTCTTTTTAGACACGTGGATGACTCTGATGCAGACTGTCATTTCCTAGCCCATAGGTAACTGAATTTTAAAACAGCCTTTTCTGTCCACTAACAGGAGACCTGTAAGCAAATACTTTTTCTTTGTCTGTGCCTTTGTCAAGACTAGGTGGAAGTTTTTCGTGGAGATATAATGAGAACAGTCTCACTTAAGGTTGGTTATATAGGCCAAACCATTACCATTTTTTTACTTTGTGGAATGCATTTCACACAGATACACATAAAGTGTTCAGGCCTGTCTGTTAGCCTTTTCTACTGATTTCATCTTCTTTTCACCGGATAGCTTTGCTTCTCTCTGTAAACTTCTGGGAATTTGTTTTCTCTGCTTGCTTTTTCTTTTGAGGAGAAGCTTCCTCTTCTAGATGCTAGGCACCAGATATTTACAAGAAAATAAGCTATTTTTAATGCAGTACCTAAAACTATGAGGCCTTAAAAAGAAGTTCCCCGTCTTCCTTCCCTTTCTGCCCTTGACATTCACATCTTAGGAAGACCAGAGAAAGTCTGCTGAAGAGAAAGGGAGCAAAGGAAGCACAAGTAGATACATCTGAACATAATCTGCTTGCATACCCACTTCAAAGAGTGGTCAGGTTGTTAAAAAGCAAAAGCAATGCACAGTAACATCTGTAAGTCTGAGCAAGCACGCTTCTGACTAATTATGATAAGGTAGGCTATTTTTCTTGTCTAATGCTGAACCATATGTCTTTGGAATGAAAAAAAAGACAACCAACCATGTTTTAAAAGACTTTGGGCTAAGATAAACAAGATGCAGGACCTGCAGCATTAAGAGCTGGTAGTAATTGATGACACAGTTAAAGTGAGATTTTCCTACCCAGTAGAGTGCCTCAGGATTTGATAGTAGGAAGACAGTAGTTGTTAAAAGAGATTCTGTGAGAATCCAAATTTTCCACAGTAAGAACTCAGGAAGATTTCAAATAACTACTGTTTCACGCCAGCAATGGAATAACTTCTCTAGATTAATTACACTGACTCTTTTTCTTTAATCATCTCTGACAAACACCATTTTGTTTGCTGTTTGATTCACAGTTGCAAGAATTTCTTGAGTTTCCATTGGTCAGGATGTTGCTGAATTTGTCCCATTCAAGCAGTCAAGTAATAGTACAAGCAAGAGACCATCATTTGACAGGTACAGCCCTAGCTGTAAATATTTTTACAGAAGTGCACTGCACATAGAACACCAAAACCACACCAGACAGGCAAGTCCTGGTTGCTCCTTCAAGGCTGAAAAATCTCCTCAGAACCACAGGGCAAGCACAGAGATGGAAGGAATGCATGTTGGCACTTCTGAGTGACAAAGATGTCTGTTCCACCTTCACAGGTTTTGACACCACAGAGGCAAGCTTTTCTAGGGAGAACATGAGCTGCAAGACACCAGGTGACAGCAGCTTCCAAGGTAGCAGACCCCATTAACTGCTGTGAACTGTGCTGGGGGGTCTAGAGGCTGTGTAAGTAGCCAAGGGAGCCCAGCTGTGATTCTCTCAGATTGTTTGTGCCTCAGGAACTGCAGTTACTGCTTGATCTGAGGAAGGGATTGCTTTAGCACTGGCCTAGCAGATCACAGTATCACGGTACTTTAGAGGTTGGAAGGGACCTCCATAGATCATCAAGTCCAACCCCCCCATGCCAGAGCAGGATCACTTAGGGTAGTCTGCAAAGGAATGCATCCAGATGGCCTTGGAATGTGTCCAGAGAAAGAATATTCCACAACCTCTCTGGACAGCCTGCTCCAGGGCTCTCTTATCCTCACTGTAAAGAAATTTCTCATCATGTTCAGGTGAAACCCTCTATGTTCAAGTTTGTATCCATTGTTCCTTGGCTTATTACTGTGCATCACCAGAAAAAAGCTTGGCCCCCTCCACTTGACACCCACCCCTCAGATGTTGATAGACATTGATCAGATCCCCTCTCAGTCTTCTCTTTTCATGACTAAACAGGAAAGGTTGTCATGTCTTTTACCAATTAGTTGCCTTCCATGTGCTCCATGATGTGCTTGTGTGGTGGTTTAGGCTGGGTGCTGGCCCAGATGCCACTGCACAGACCACACCTGGGAGGTCCCAAAAGGGTCTATCCCACTGGGTGGTCACAGGAAACCAGGTATTTCACCCATAATTCCCTGGTTCTCTATAAAACATCCAGGCAGGGTCCTTACTTCCTCTTTCATCCCCCTGCTGCTGCCAAGGTAGAATGGCGTGATCTGCCTCCCTTGGGCCTGCCCAGGCCCAAGGCTGGGTTGGGGGGGGAGAAAGAGCCCTGGGGTGGGGGTATTGGGGCATTCTTGGATATGTTCTGGGATCTCTCTCTTTTGTCACGGTGCTTGTGGTTCTCTGTAAAACTTTTATTGTTGGTTTTTTGTTTTGTTTTGTTTTATTTCCATTTAAACTTTCCACCATTTTTTGCAATCCGTTTGTCTGAGTCGTTATTTTTGCCTGTGGTGGGAGAATTGGTCTCCCAAACCACAACAGTTTGCTGAGACTTGAGCTGGCAGTTCAGACACAGTTTGTTCCCACTGGAAAAAAAAATCACTCATAATCACAGAACTGTTAGGGTTGGAAGGGACCTCAAGGATCATCTAGTTCCAGCCCCCCACCCCTACCCCATCATGGGCAGGGACACCTCACACTAGAGCAGGTTGCTCAGAGGCACATCCAGTCTGGCCTTAAAAACATCCAGGGATGGGGTTTCTACCACCTCCCTGGGAAACCTGTTCCAGTGTCTCACCACCATCATGGTGAAAAACTTCTTCCTAACAACCAATCTGAATCTACCCATTTCTAGTTTTGTTCTATTCCCCCTAGTCCTATCATTACCTGGCACCCTAAAATGTCCCTCCCCAGCTTTCTTGTAGACCTCCTTCAGGTACTGGAAGAACACAAGTAGGTCTCCTCAGAGCCTTCTCTTCTCCAGACTGAATAGCCCCAACTCCCTAAGTCTGTCCTCATAGGAGAGGAGCTCCAGCCTTCTGATCATCCTCGTGGCCCTTCTCTGGGCATGTTCCAGAACCTCCAGATCCCTCCTGTACTAAGGGCTCCAGAACTGGACACAGTACTCCAGGTGTGGTCTCACCAGAGCAGAGTAGAGGGGAAGAATAACTTCCCTCAACCTGCTGACTATGGTCCATCTCCCCAGGCTGAAACTGCAATTATTGTGCTTCTCAATGTGTCAAGAGTATAATGAATGATCAAGATATGTGTAAAGAAGGAAGATAAACCTGGAAGGGAGATTCACAATGAAACCTCAGTCCAAAATGGAAACTTTCCCCTTCATTCTTATTTGAAGTTAAGGGACACAACATCCCTGCTTTTCCCAGCCTTCCATTTTCTTCCTTCCAAACTGGCCTCTTTTGAGGATTGGAAGACTGGGTCAAGAAATTGGGAAGGAGCTATGAATATATGTGAGAAGGAGGAAGACCTACTTGTCCTACAATGGATCTGGGTGTTTTGTTGGACAGCATCCTCCGGTGGTTTATAGCAGACCTCACAGCTGTTTGGTGATGAGCAGCTTGCTATAGAAGTGCTGATGTTAAAAATACCAGTGTCACCTCCCAAACAGAAATTGTGCTTTAATGCAGGCCAGCTTTCCAAGATTAGAAAATTATCTCACTCCACTCCTTTATGGCCAACCTCAATGTAAAGAAAAAAACATCTTCCACAAACAATAATTAATATTTCCTTTTTACACTGGGGATGTGTTTCAGGTAATGTCTTATTCAGAATACAGTAAAAACAAGGGGCTGCAATTGAAAGCAAGGCCATTTCCAGCCTCTGCTTTGAAGAAGGTGACATCTAGATAGTGAAGGCAGGTGCCAAAAATATCATTATCTTAATTTTAATTTGGTCCCAATTGCCATGTATATAAGAAACAGAGCTGAGTGGGGTGATAATCTGTGCTTCATGGCCTATGGAAAAAAACATGTGTGCAACAGATATAGCCTTGGGTTTGTTTTGTTATCACCTTAGAAACAATGCAGAAAACCTGATTACAAGAAGCAGGGTACAGGCTGAAATATCTCAAATATTTCCTACTGAATTTTGCCATTTAAATATTACATGCACATGTTTCATGCTTCCTACTATAGCCCTGAGCGCTAGTGTAAAGCAAAGTACACAAGACCGTGTTGCAAGCATCTCACTGTAAGAACACAGTGCGTGAGCTCTCCCTGGTGGACTCACAAATTTCTGCACTTAAAGAACAGTGGATGGTCCTGCCCTGTTTAGACCGTTCCATTTCCCCGAGTATGTCTACTGATCACGTACTCACAAGGGTCCTTTTCAGACAATCACATACAATGAGGACTAGTGGTTCAAAGAATGAATTTCATTCTGAGGAAAGTACAGCTTTGCTTTTCTATGGCTCTCCTGGATATCTTAAGATTCCTGAAAAGCTTTCTTTGTCATGCCTGCAAGAAAAATTAAATGAATACTGTAATTTTTATTTTCTTTTTTTTTTCTTCTGTGTAGCAGCAAATTCCAAAGTGTCTATTACCTCGGTCATAAGCATAATTAATTTTTAACCATAAAATTTGGTTTACAGTAATGTCTAGCAAAGCAGAGATCTCCTCTTTGTCCCAAAACCCAACCATATAGTAGATCATAATATCAACAGTAAGTGAATCATATCTCCTTTACAGCACTCTGAATCCTAGATTTGAAAACTCCAATGGTTGGAGCTTACTGTAATTTTATATGAAGTCTAAGTCACATAAAAGTTAAATATATAGATAAACCATCAAATCTACTACATGAAGATGATCTAGAAATAAAGATTTAATCTCTTATCCCATTGGAACAGTCAGTTCCTGGCTGTGACATATATTTAAAGAACCCCTTTCAAGGTCTTCAATGTTTTTGAAATTACCTTATTTAAATATTCCACTTGCAGAGTTCAGCACTGATTGGTAATATTGAGGAGCCATATACTGAAATCCTACAGCAACTGTGTGAGGTGCATTGTGCATTCTTGGCCCAGAACTGAAACATATCATACCACCAATCTCAAGCCAAAATGCTAGACTCATAGCATTTCTAGGAGAAACATTTTGCCAGAGATTGTCACAAAAGAAAAAAGACATGACAGATTCACTGCCATTCCTTCAGTGATCCAATGCATATGCTGTGAAGGTCAGCCTATGCCCAGAATTATGCCCCAAATATTGCCAAAACTTCTCTCAATGTGTTTTGCTCACATCCCCCTTCCCCTTCCTTCTGGAGTGGGTGCTCAGCCCAGAGCCAAGAAACAGAAGGCCAGGCATCAGCCAGCCATGGTAAACAACCAAACTTTCCTAGTTTGGGGTAAACAACATCATGCACCCACCATGTGGGATGCTTATGCTATGCTTGTGCTCCTTCCAAGTTTGGGCATAATTCTAGGGGTTTGGAGCACAAGCCCTATGAGGAGAGGCTGAGGGAGCTGGGGTTGCTTAGCCTGGAGAAGAGGAGGCTCAGGGCAGACCTTATTGCTCTCTGCAACTACCTGAATGGAGCCAGGTAGGGGTTGGTCTCTTCTCCCATGCAACCATCACCAGAACAAGAGGACACAGTCTCAAGCCACACCAGGGGATGTTTAGGCTGGATGTGAGGAAGAAGTTCTTCATGGAAAGAGTGATTTGCCATTGGAATGGGCTGCCCAGGGAGGTGGTGGAGTCACCATCACTGGAGGTGTTTAGGAAGAGACTGGATGGGCTGCTTGTTGCCATGGTTTAGTTGATCAGACAGTGTTAGATGATAAGTTGGACTTAGTGATCTCAAAGTTCTCTTCCAACTTGGTTAATTCTTCTCTATTCCATTCTAAAGCACATTGCATTATTTACTGAAGATATATCCTACCACAGGAATAAGAGCCCTTCTATGCCAGTCTCTTGCTCAGTGAATACAACAGGAACCATTCACCAACATCTCTGGGCATATAAGAGTGACACAAAGTTGGAGAAAACTTTTAGAGTTACACATTCACACAGGAGACTAAGTCTTCAGTGAACATTTCTTTTCAATTCCTTCCTCTGAGGCAAGAAGAGGAAACTGATAAAAATGTAGTATTCTAACCAGCACACATGATAATTGTGTTCAGGTGTTTATACCTCTGCTCCTACAATGACCTCTTTGTGACTCTTCACTGACTCAAGAACCCAAGTGTAAAGGAAAACATAGTCCTTGTTACACTCTTATGTTTATATAACAAAGTACATCTATGCATAGAGATTGAATGTGTGTGGTGGTCTCAGATGGCCTGCAATGAAAATACAAACAAACAAAGAAACAAACAAACAAACAAAAAAAAAACCACAAACTAACAAACAAACAAACAAAACCCTTGTAGAACCACAGAAGAAGGAATTGCCTGCACATTTGCAGGAACAGTAGCATATGCAACAGTAATTTCTCAGTTGGAGGAATTTGGCAAGATGTAGGAAATCATTTATGATGCACCACATAATGGAAAATAACAATTCAGATCCTGGACCAGGATTGCACATTCCTGTCTATGTGTGTACAGGCACAGCCCATAGGCAGACATCCACATATATGTATGGAGACTTCTATTATGAAGTGTCTTGGGTTTGGTCAGGACAGCTCCAACTTCTTCTTGCAAGAAGTTGAAAGAGACCACATCCAGGATAGCTGCCCAAAGCATCAATCTGATATTCAATACTATAATGATATCATTCCCTGTTGTGGCAGGTACAACCACCCTGACAAACACAAAAGCCTGGCAGACACCTGGCAAACAGCTGAGGCTTGCTAGGATCTGACAAAGATCAGGTTGACACCCCACAGATATTAACTGAGCATCTGGGCTCAGAAGATCTCACCCTTCTTTCGTGTTGTCCTCTGGGCTCAGCCCTCCAACTAATTAGAACAGAAAAATGTGCAACCTTGGCTTAGGGTATAAATGGAATCCTGCCATGGAGACATCCAGAACTGGTCTCCATGGCAGGTAAGTAAGTGCCCTGGAAATTGGATCCTCTCCACTTGGAATAACACTCCATCTCAGGATGCTTCTGTGAATTGAGTCCTCACACCCCTTTCATAAGTACATATTTTGGGTACCATGAGTGTGAGATTTTCACCTTTACAAGTAAGAGTGCGCTCATTTTGGTTCATCTTTCTAGAAAGCATATTCCTACAAATGTAAAGCTAAAGCTTAACTGGTTGTGTAGTAATGTATTCCCAACCGGCATCCAAATGTGTAATTTGTATCGGGAGGTGTGGGATTCAAGGACAGGGCTGCAGGCAGCATTCTGCATTAATGAGCACATTCCCTTCCTTTGGTCAGGAATGTAAATAGCTCTGGGAAAAGGCACAGCTGTGAACAATAAGGTGTAGGGAGGTTTTCTTCGACTTGGGAAAGATGAGATGGGGAAGAGCATGTGGGGAGAGAAAAGGTATTTAAGCCATGATGTGTATTCAACAAAGGTTGCTGGTGGTTGTTGATGCAGAAGCTCCTGAGTGTCTGTGTTTTCTCTTCATGGCCATTGTATCCACAGGGAGGAGTTCTAAGTACAATAAATTTTGTATGGCAATGGCTGGCTGTTTAGTGGGTGCCTCCATACACCAGTATGTAAGGGTTAGCAGATGCAGAGCAGGGAAAATGCTCACATATTGGGCAGGCAGGCAGTTGTTTTGCAGGCTCCAGGTGGTGAGCAGTTGTATAGTACATCACTCACTTCATATACTATTTCATTAATATTACTGTTATTGCTGTTGTTTTAAATCTTTCTGTGTTGTTGTATTAAAACTTACCTCAAGTCACAGCTTTTACCTTTTTTTCCTGATTTTATTCCCTAATCCACCAAGGTGAGGACCTGCGTAGTGCTCAGTTATCAACTGGGTCTAAAATACTGTGGCAGAGACTCTGGCCTTTCAAAGGCTTGGCTTTATATTTTTCTACCTTTCTGCTCAAAATCTGCAACTAAATTTTAAAGACAGAGCCTAAAAGCACCACAACCAGCAGCAAGTTTGCAGATGACACCAAGCTGAACAGTGTGGTTGATATGCCAGAGGGACAGAATGTCATCCAGTGGGACCTGGACAAACTGGAGAAGTGTGTCCAGGTGGACTTCATGAGGTTCAACAAGGCCAGGTGCAAGCAAGGTCCTGGATTATGTGAAAGAGAGCAGCCTTACAGAAAAGACTGGTGGATGAACAAGTGGATGTGACTGAACAGTCCTTCCTCATTTGCTGACAGCTCTGCAGTCTCTGTACTTGTAAGTGTGCATATGTGCACATGTGTGTGCATGCATATGGGCAGAGGAGAAACAGCAACACATTCAGAGAAACATTATTTGCACATCATACTAGAATAGGGATAAAAATAGGTGGATATGACATAGCAATGATTTTCCCATCACTGCTTAAGACATGCTTTGTCCAATATGAAAAATATCTGTGTCTTCCTTAACTATAGCACAAATTATTCCAGATATGTGGATTTTTTTTAGTAATTTTAGGCTTCTAATTTCCTCTTTTTATAAAATGTTGTGAATATATATCATAACTTTACTACTTCTTTTTGTCTGGGAGATGGTCAGTATCATCTGTCACCTATCCACACCACCATTTCAGCAAAGGCAGATATTAATACTCGTAAAAAGAGATGATCAATAGAGTGTTCATGTTCAGTATTTGAGGTACTTGTAAACCGTACTAAGTCTGTACTGCATCACAAATAGCTCTTTTAGGCACTGTTCAGTAGTCTAAAACTTGTATAAATTCTTAGCTCTTCCTGCAATGTACATAATCTTTCTGCAAAGAGAACACTATTTGTCAAGACAGTTTCAACACTACTGCAGAGACAGCTAAGAATGTAATATTCTTCTCATTCAGAGAAGAAAAACTTGCTTTTGTACTGAACATCCTCACTCCCAGTTGGCTTTGGAAATGTTTAAGACAATCTTGCTACAGAGCCCTAGACCCAAACAGAAAAGCTCACACATACCAGAATTTACTTGTAGGAGGTTCTGATTTTCTTTATATGAAAACTGAGCTCTCAAGAGTATCTATTTTCATTGTCAGGATGTGTCTTTCTGAAAGTAATTTTCTAAATTGTTGCTGATTCCTGCTTGTCTGCAGTACATGGAGTTTCTTCCCTGTTACAGATTCACGGCATGGTACAGGTAGGAACAGACCTCCTGAGGTCATCTAATCCCATTCTCCTGCTAAAGAGGTTTACTTAGATCAAGTCACACAGGAATGTATCCAGAAGGGTTTTGAAGGTCTCCAGAAAAGTAGACTCCACAACTTCTCTGGGCAGCCTGTTGCAGTGCTCCGTCACCCTCATACTAGAGAACTTCTCCCTTATATTGAGGTGGAATTTCCTGTGTTCCAGTTTGTGTCCATTGCCCTCATCCTATCACAGGGCATCACTGAAAAGAGACAGGTCCCTTCTTCTTGACACCCACCCTTCAGATACTTGTAAACATTAGTAAGTTCCCCTCTCAGCATTCCTTCATCCAGACTAAACAGCCACAAGTCTCTCAGCCTTTCCTCATAAGACAGAGTTTCCTTTATCATCCTCAGAGCCCTCCACTGGGCTCTTTCTAGTAGTTCCCTCCTCTTTAACTGAGGAGCCCAGACCTAGACACAATACTCCAGATGTTGTCTCACTAGAGCAGAGTAGAGAAGGAGAACCTCCCTAGGCCTGCTGGACTCCTCTTAATGCACCCCAGGATACCACTAGCCATCATGGTAACCAGGGCACATTGCTGTCCCATGGATAACTTATTTCCCACTAGGACACCAAGGTCCTTCTCCATGGAGCTCTGTCCTGCTTTAGAGTGGGACAGATTGTTCTATTGCTCCAAAAGGGGCAAAAGAATAATGTTCACACAAATGGATTGGATAAGTCATTGAAAGTTTAAATGGAAAAGCAATTCATATACACAAAAACTACAAAATATAGTGGTGAGCATGGCAAAACACATACAGTTCAAAGAAATCCCCCAGTCTATACACACAAGTTCCTTGACACCAGACCAAAAGCCTAATGCCTCCCCTCTCCCCACCTGGGGTTCACCCAAAACCCCAGGGCTCTTTCTTCTCCCCCACTGCTAGGCTGGTTTCTGGCTAGCCAGGCCTGAACTCACACACACACACACACCACCACCACCCTATTTACCCTGGCATTAGGCCTAAACAGGCCAAGATTGCACAGGAGGGAAAACAAAAGTTACTTAGGCCAAAGAGGCCTCTGATACTCCCCCATCATTACCAGATAGGAGAGTGTCTCTCCCACAGGGGGCAGATAGGGAAGAAAGACAAAGACAATAATATTGCAGACAGATTTATGAGGGTGCAGGATTTATGGGTAGAAATACACTATTTCCTGTGTCCACCTACTGGGCTGGATACTCTATACACTGGAGGTCTCAACTCTGTGGCTTCTTTTTAGAGGCACCCAGCCTCCAAGCTCCCTTCCAACAGGCTGACACCTAATCTGTACTGGTGCATGGTGTTCCCTCCCAGGTGCAGGACTCTACACTTATTCTTGAGCTTCATCAGGTTCCCCTTCACCCAGCTATCCAGTTTGTCTGGATCTCTCTGAATGGACGCACAGCCTAGGTAGACAACATCCACTGCTCTCTCTGTACCTACCCATTCAGTCACACTATCATAGAAGTCTACCAGATGAGTCAAACATGATTTCCCCTTGGTAAATCCATGCTGGCTGCCCCTGATAACCTTCTTTTCTTCCATACACTTAGAGATGACCTTGAGAATGAGCTGCTCCGTCACCTTTCCAGAGATGGAGGTGAGGCTAACTGCTCTGTAGTTTCCTGCTTACTCCCCATGCTGCATACATTGGTGTGTAAACATTTCAGAGGGGCAGTGGAGCACATGTTTTTTTGCCCTAAATGGGTGTTAGGCCTTCTGATTCTCAAAAATGCTAGCACACTGCCTGTCCTGGTATGAGGCCAGGCAGATCCTCTCCTGCTCCCTGAAAGGCACAAAAGAATGACACTCAGAGAAATGGATTGCAAAAGTGATGGAAAGTTTAAATGGAAAAGCAGTAAGTGTTTTACAGAGAGCAACAAGCACAGTGACAAAAGAAGTCCCAAAGCATACAGATTTCCCTACAGCATACCCAAAAGCCTCCCCACACTTCCCTTCTCCCCACCTGAGGGTATACCCAACCACCCCCAGGGCTCTTTCTTCCCCCCCCTCCACTGCTAGGCTGGTCTCAGGCTAGGCAGGTCTGAGACTGCACCCCCACCTGCTTGTCCTCCTGGCATTAAGCCTAGACAGGCCCAAAAGGCTTGAGATACTCCCTCACCATTACCCAATAGGGAGCATCTCCCACAGGAGTAAAGAGGGAAGAAAGAGGAAGAGAATGACTTTGCAGGTGGATTTATATGGAGCAGGGTACTATGGGTATGAAATATGCTATTTCCTGTGTCCACCCACTGGGCTGGACCCTCTGGACACTGGAGGTGTAACTTGTGTGGCAGCAACAGGAGGAACCCAGCCTAAACTGCCACAAGCACTGGGCTGCTGCACCCACGGAAGCACTACAAAGCCCGTTTACATCCCATCCCCTTTCAAATCTGGTTTTAAACTCTGTTGTTCAGCCTCTGTTGTCCAAATACTCTTTCCCTTCTTTGAGAAAGGTGTCTCCTGTGAGGTGTCAGCAAGCCTGGTGCTGTATAGGTCACCCCATTGTCAAACAAATCAAAACTGTTGTGGTGACACCAGCTCTGTATTAACTGCCTGAGGCTAGAAGAAGAGAGGAAAAGATAACCTATGCCCCAGAATATCGAAAGTCTCTTTTGACTGTTCGCAGACTACCAGTCTCAGCTTGTTTTTTACCTATGTGGAAGATCAGCAGTGGGTAACAATCTGAGGACCACACCAAGCTAGGAAGTTTCTTAGTGACGTCCTTAGTCCAGGCATACTTCTCTGAGAGGAGAGTCTACCTGGCACATTGGATCTTCTGTTTCCCTCAGGAGAGAGTCACCTTTACATCCTTGTGGATGTTGTAATAGGGCCAGTAGTCCTTTCTGACATACCTCTGGTGGTCCATCATCCACATCTTCATTTCACAGAATCATAGAATGCATTAGGTTGGAAGGGACCCTCAAAGGTCATCTTGTCCAAACCTCCTGCAGTGAGCAGGAACATATTTAACTAAATCAGGCTGCTCAGGGCTCCATCAAGTTTGACCTTGAATGTCTCATAGGATGGTGTAGTGGTTTGAGCCTTAACTGGAGTTTAATAGCTCAGATGAGATGGTAGCAAAAAAACCCAAGAATTCCTCCCCCCACCCTCGAAGAGACTGGAGGTAGATCTACCAAAAAATAATCTGGAGTCAGTTTGGAAGTAGGAGAAGTAAATTTTTTTAACAAAAAATATATATAGCAGTAACAGGGAGGATTTACAAGGGTAAGGTATAAGGATTTCAGTCCTTTAGACAAGCATGGATGTGGCAGGGAGAAGATCAGACCTGACCACGTGGCAGAACCAGGAGGCTAGCAGTGGCTGCTGGTCCTTTTGAAGAGGTGAGGCAGGAGGGAAGAGGGAAAATGGCTGCAGTGTCTTCCTTTTTATAAGCTTGCTGGACAGGAAGGGGGAGTGGAATAGACCACCTTCGACCCAGGGGACCCCTCCTCCTGGGAGGGGGAAATAAAGTCTCTCTCTGTTCACCTGGATCAGTTTTTTTTTGTCCCTTGGGGAAGGAGGGATCTCGCAGACCTCCCCAAGGATGGGTGTAACCAAGCACAGATAGGTCCTACACCACCTCTGGGCAACCTGTTCCAGTGTTTCACTATCCTCATTATGAAGAACTTCTTCCTAATGTCCAATTTTAACCAACCCTGCTCTAGTTTAAAACCATTGCTGCTTGTCCTGTCACTGCAGGCCTTCTAAATTGCCCCTCCCAGTCCCCTTCAGATACTGAAATGTAGTTATAAGGTCTCCCCTGAGCCTTCTCTTTTTCCAGGCTGAACAGCCCCAACTCTTCCAGTCTGTCTTTATAGGAGAGGTGCTCCAGCAGTCTGCTAATTTCCATGACCCTCCTTTGGATTCATTCCAGCAGGCCCATGTCATAGAATCATAGAATTCTCAGGGTTGGAAGGGACCTCAAGGATCATCTCATTCCAACCCTCCTGCCATGGGCAGGGACACCTCACACTAGAGCAGGTTGCTCACAGCCACATCCAGCTTGGCCTTAAAAACCCTTCAGGCTTCTACCATCTCTCTGGGTAACCTTTTCCAGTGTCTCACCACCCTCACAGTAAAGAACTTCTTCCTAACATCCAATCTGAATCTACCCATTTCTAGGTTTTGTTCCATCAGCCCTAGTCCTATCACTACCTGACACCCTAAAAAAGTCCCTCACCAGCCTTCTTGTAGGTCCCCTTCAGATACTGGAAGGACACAATAAGGTCTCCTCAGAGCCTTCTCCTCTCCAGGCTGAATAACCACAACTCTCTCAGTCTGTCCTCAAAGGAGAGGAGCTCCAGCCTTCTGATCATCCTCATGGACTTTCTCTGGGCATGTTCCAGAACCTCCAGATCTCTCCTGTACTAGGGGCTCCAGAACTGGATCCAGTACTCCAGGTGGGGTCTCACCAGAGCAGAGTAGAGGGGGAGAATCACCTCCCTTGACCTGCTGGCTATGCTTCTCTTGATGCAGCCCAGGATGTGATTTGCTTTCTGAGCTGCAAGTTCACACTGGTGGCTCATGTCCAGATTCTTGTCCATAAGCATAGCAAAGTCATTTTCTTCAGGGCTGCTCTCAAGCCAGACCCTGCCCAGCCTACACTGGTGCCTGAGATTGCCTCAACCCAGATTCAGGACCTTGCACTTGGCCTTGGTGAACCTCATGAGGTTGGCTTGGGCTCACCTCCCCAACCTGTCAAGGTCCCTCTGGATGCCATGACTTCCCTACAGCATATCTGCTTGTGACAGTTTTAGGCTGTGCCTTTAAGGAAAGGACAGCTACTGAATACTCTATCTGAATGTTTTGGTGTAAAAAGGAAAACAAAGATTATTCTAAACGAATTTCATTGGTAGATTAGTAAGAATGTAACTTTAAGGATTTTAGTTTCAGTTCAGTTTGATTGGCTGTTTCTGTGCTGTGCAGCTGCTTTCTTCTGTTCTTGGCAGTACTGACCTTGGACTAATGAAATAAGAAACTAATTTTTTTTACTCCCTTAACAACTGCCTTGAACTAACAAAATTTCCCTTAATATCCATTTTCTCTCTTTAATTCTTTTTTTTTTGGGGGGAAAAAGGGAGGAAGGGGGGAAAGGGGTTTTGGGGAGGACCCAGAGGGGGGATTCTCCTCTGGAGGGAGTTTTCTGTGTTACATTCTTTCCTGTATATTTTTGTATATGCTGTAAATACTGTACATTTTGTATATATTCATTGCATTTCATTCTGCTTGTAAAAATACAGCCTTTTCCATTTGCTTCTCCAACTGAGTTAGCTGTGGTTTGAGTGTGGGGGGAGAATTGAACTTTTCTCACTACCACACTGCTGCACCACACATCTTGGTGTCATTAGCAAACTTGCTGAGGGTGCACTCAGTGCTGCTGTCTATATTGCCAACAAAGATGTTAAACAAGACTGGTCCCAGCACTGATCACTGAGGGACTCCATTTGTCACCACCCTCCACTTGGACGTGGACCCATTGACAGCCACCCTTTGGGTGTGGCCATCAAGCCAGTTCTTTATCCACTGAATGGTCCATCCATCAAACACATACTGCACCACCCTGAAGACCAGGATGTCATGCAGTACAGTGTTGAAGGCTTTGCTCAGGTCCAGGTTGTGGTGAAGGCACATTATGCCCAGATATTGAAACTTGTCCTAGCACGTGGACAAGTTCCCCCTCCTTTCATGAAGGGTAGAAAAGGCCAAGGCATTAGCCAGGTGGTACAGAGCCATCACATGAGATGCTTGTGCTAATACCAAGAATGGGCATAATTCTAGCTTCATGCTTCCTATACACTGAAGCCAGTTGTTTACAAGAGTGCCCATTGGCCAAATCTAGCCTTGAGAAACCTAGAAGTATTACCCCAATTTGCAAACACATTGCTCTCTCTTTCACTTTGTTCCCTCTCCTTGCTCAAGCCACAGCTCATGCCATAGCCTCTGCCATTGAGCTCATTGCTATTAAGTCTTTTTTCTCATATATGCAAGCAAACAAATGGCCTCTGCACAACGAGAAGCCAGCATCCAGGCAGGCCCATTGAGCCTCAGCCAGAGAGTATCTCCAGAGGAGGAACCAATGCTGAAAGCCTGAGAAGCTACAATATTTTACTGCAAGTCTCACCAGTTGGAAGAGCCCACTGTGTCTCCAGAGGACTGGACCCCCAAAGGTAAGCTCTGCCCAGTTGCCGGGGGAAGGGACTTAGCCAAGTCCGTCAGTCCACACATCTGCATTAGCCTAAAGCAGCAGACCAAGGAGCAGACACAACCCTCTGTGTGTCAGATTGGAAAGTAGGATCATCTCTTAATCGCATGCCTGTGTAACCCTACCTTCACTGTCTGAGCCTGTGCTCCAAAGCTGGAACTGCTCTGAGAGGGTCCTGCTGCTCCTTCGAGCCGAGTAAAGAGGAAGCCACTGCTCCATGCAGCTGTACTTCTTCCCCAGGGCCAGCGTAGATGGCCTCAAAGCCCATTGCTGCAGGGCCAACCCCCACCAGGTCCAGCCCCACCTGTCATCGCGCCAGATCGTAAACCTCCAAGCCCATCTACCAGGAACTGTCACCCCACCCCGTCGTGTGGGCCGACTCTGTGAGGGCTGACCCCATCCCGGGACCAGCCCTACCTGCCCTGCCAGGCCGAACCTGTAGGACTGCTCCCTGCCATCCTAAGGGAACCTGCCTAACAGCTAGCCTACGGCCCACTCCCTCTCCACTGCTGCAGAAGGGAGAAGGTTGCCACCCACTGTCGCCATCCAGACCAGCCTAGGAGTCAGCCCAGCAACAGCAGTCTGCCGGAACCTAACCTCACTACAAACAAAGGATACGGTGTATCTTCCACACGCTTTCCACTCACTAACAGATTCAAAGCACCCACATCTACCAGCACAATCTTTCCAGTCCAATCCTCTGATACACATTGTAATATCTGTATGTAGTTAGCAAATCCACCAGCGTCCCGTCAACTCCCCATCTGGTGGACAAGGGGTGGAATTGCACCCTTCATTATATAAATAGAAAGTAATTATGTAAAAATTCCAATTGTGTCCTACTTATAAATACTAAACCGCTGATTTGATGTATTTCACAATCGTGCACTAGAATATGTATATAAAATAGTTATTAATGGGTTATTAATAATTTTAATAATTAATAAAGATTATATTTACATACTTCATATTTCATGTTCATGTATTTATAACCTCTTCATCACACAGGTAAAGTATGTCAGTTCTGTGTTGAGGATTCCAGAGCTGGACACAGTGCCAGGTGAGGTCACACCAGAGAAGAGGAGCAAAATCACCTCTGTCAACCTGATCCACATGCTTGGTATGATTTGCCTTCTGGGCTTCAAGTGCATATTGCTCGCTGATGGCCAGTTTCTCATCCAGCAGTACTCCCAAGTACTTTTCTGCAGGGCTGCTCCAAATCTCATCATTCCCCAGTCTGTATCAATAACAAGCATTTGTCCTGATCCAGGTGCAGGATCTTGCACTTTGCTTCATTGAACCTCATGAGATTCTCCTTAGCCCACTTCTCTAGTCTATCTAGGTCCTTCTGGATGGCACCCATCCTGTCCCTCAGCCATGTCAACAGCATCATTCAGCTTGGTATCATTAGCAAATTTGCTGATTGTGCCCTCAATCTTGTTGTCTATATCATTGATGAAAATATTAAACAGCACTGGTCCCAACATGGACATCTAAGGGACACCACTAGGCTTCCATCTCCATCTGGATATCAAGCTGTTGTATCCACTGAACAGTCCACCCATTGAATCCATATTTCTCCAGTTTACAGAGAAGGATAGTGTGAGGAACCATGTCAAAGGCCTTGCAGAATTCCAGATACATGACTTCATTGATCTTCCCTTGTCATCTGATGTTTTACAAAAGGTTATCCTAGCACAAGAGAGAGCTCAGTAGATTTCAGTATACCACAGGTGGGGCAGCTGGAGAAAGAAATATTTTAATACATTTCCATTGGCAGAGAAGACAAACATCAGACCTTTTTCCTCTGTTGTGTTTCTACATTGCAGTTCGCTGGCAAAAGCAAAAGAAAGGGAAGCCTGCCCAAAATTCACATAGTACTGTTAAGTATTTATTTAGCACTAGACGATGTCACAAATCTCAGCTACAGCGACATGCAATCCCCTTAGTGTGACATGCCACATCTATACCACTATGGCTGCACAGCTCTGCAAAGGAAATTACTTGTATGAGCAACTTGACTTTAGACTTTTAAAGGAATTTTTCCAACAGACTTTCTGGTGGTTGGCTCTGAGATATTAATGAAAAAAGATGTGTAAGGCTAGCAAGAGAAGGCTGTCTTCTAGCCAAATGTATTGCATGGAGTTCTTGTTCCTAACTGAATAGGTGTAGAATCATCTAGTTTTCACTAAGGCATGTCAGGCATATAGAATTCATTCTCTGAGATCTTGTCTTCAAGCTCCATATTCTATAAGATGTGCTCACACCAGCAAATGAGGTGTTTTTGGAAAGTGAATGAAATTGAAGCATTTCTTTTCTGTAGCTGTTGAAATTTTCCTGTAACAACTTAACTCTTTCTGACAGAACTACTTAAAGACACATACAGAATGAACTGAAGGCTTGTAAATTCCTGGACAAACTACAGCTATCTGGAGTTCACTTCAACAGGCATAGTTGGTCCTTTTCCTTTTGTTTCTATCCCAAAACACAGGTCCTCCAAACTCTGGCATACTAGTGGAGCATCACAGGTCCCACTGGAGTAAGAACTTACTCCTTAAAGCAATAACAAGCAAAAATGCAAAATCTCTTGCCTAGCTTTCAAATTTATGTGCTTATGCAAATTAACAGCACAGAGCAAGCTCAGACTAGCTTCCCAACTGCTGTGAAACTGGATCCACAGCACTCCTCCAGGCTTCAGTCTTTTAAGTAGTCTTTGATTACATCTCATCAGAACCTGCTTTTGCTATAGGTTACTCACTTTTCCTGCCACGATAGTGAAGTGGATCAGGAGAAGTAGTGAGGTGAGACAGATGAGCTGGCTCTGGAGACAGAAAGAAGTGCCATATCCAATGGTGGAAAGCCATTTCTTCCCTCCATCCTGCTCTGTGGTTTCTCTGTTCTCTTGGTGAGGCAGTTCACGTCACAGACCTAGTCAGCCCTGTGGTCCCTTTTTGGTAGAGATGCCCTTCTGCAGGAGCCATGAACTGAATTGTTCCATGCACCAGGCCAGAGCATGACAGCTCATGTGTAGGGTGTGGCAGCAGCTGCATCCAGTGCACAGCAGAAGGCTCAGTAGCACATGGGAAAGAGGCAATTTGGCAGAGGGTTTTGTTTTGCTTTAACAAATGGATGGAAAGTAATGTTAACTGCAGGTTCAGTCTCATCCATGCCCTTAGCTCAAATGTTAGTCAGTCTTTGAGGCTGACAAGTCTTTGGTTCAGCAGCATGTGAAAACTAGTCTCCTATTTTCTTCCTCTAATGAGGATTGCTTTTTTTTTTAGACAGAGGACTAAATATTCCTTCTGAGAGACTTTTTCAAAAACACAGTAATCTCTGTGTGTTTTTCATCTGAAAGCCTTCCATTTCCCTTGAATTCCTTTGAGTCTTGTTTTTAATCCTAGCAAGGGAATACTTTAAATAAAGATGCAAGAGGAAGGAGAGAAGAATTATGTAACATATGCAACACATACATTTGAAATCGCAATCTGCTAGTACAGTCTGACACTGCTTTGTGACAACATTATTTAAAAAACCCCAACAAACACACACACAAGTAGACTGAATTAGGTGATTGCTGTTTGAGAGATCTCCAATTTATAAGCCAAAAAAATTATATGGAGAGGAATGCATTGAATCTTACTCAGTCTGAGGCTTTTTTTACACTTACTATGAATTCTTGAATCTTTTTTAAAATTAATATTTTTTTCAGTGCTGTTCAAACACCAGAAAAATTTCAAGCTGTGGATTTTCTAAGCAAGAGTTTTCTAAAGTACAAAGCCTAATTCAAAATATGTCTAGCAAACCATTAAGTACTAATGCTAATTACTCCAGAGCCTGAAGGACTTCCCAGACAAATATGTTTGTCACACAGCACTAGATGGTGGTTTTCAAGTAATTCCAAACTGGAAAATTATTGAACAATTCAAAACTTCTTTAAGCCCCCAGCTGGCATAAAGTGTAAATCCTGTTTACTTTAAGCAACTTTTGAACTGTACTTATCTACTGATGTACACATAATTCTACTTTTTAGAATACTTGTGGAATAACACGTTATTCCAATAGTAAAAAGAACAGGTAGAAATTCTTCATTATTTATTGTGAGGTGTTTCTGTGTTTTAATTTAGTCTGAAGGTCCTTGTTCATTCATCCAGGACTCCTGCTCCTTTTGCTTGTTCAGAATGACCTTAATGAACTTAAGAACAGTCCTTGCAAATCAATTATGTATCTTGGATGACTCTTCTTTCCAGGGCCTGGAGTTTTCCAGCAGATCTCGGGAGGAGCCAAAGTCTGGTCTCCTAAAGCCCAGGATTGCATTCCTGCTGTGGTCCTTGTTCCCTCCTCTCAGGATTCTGAATTCTACCTCTTTGTTTCACTGCAGCCAAGACTATATGAGCCTTCACATCCCAGATCAGTTCTCCCTTCATTTTAAGAATTAGCAAAGCATTCCTGTTTCTGGCTCCTCTGGCAATATCATTGATGCCCATGTAGAGGAGCAGTGCAGTGTGAGAAGCCACTGTGTCCTGGGTCCCAGACCCAGGAAAATGAGAAAACTCCCTAGATGGCAGTTCAACACTGGCAGATGGAGGATCTATGTCCTCCACAGCAGTGAGTCTCTCACAACTATCACTCAACTGGCCCTGGTGCTGCTGCATGGATGAGGCTTAACTGGTTCAGGGCCTGCACCGGAGAGAAATGCCAGGGCACCGCACATGTAATGTAGATGCTGAGGAATAAATGAAGCAGGAGTCATTTTCTAGGCATTGAAATTCATGGACTTGTAGCCTTCACCATGAAAGAGCACTCATTTCCCAGCCTGTTAAGTGCAGGCTTTACCTGCCTCTTCCTTCTACAGGTGAAATCTTGTGATCCCAGTAAGACATCCCTAATGGGAAATCCCTGCTTAACTGCAGACGCAAATCAGCTGAGCTGTAATGCTCCCTTGAGAGTACAGTCAGGGTCAAGGACTTTGATATATTAGGGCAGTATCCAGTTGGCAGTGGGCAGTATGTTCTGCAGTGTATCACCAAAAGCACTGCTGAGCACATGTGCACTACCCCCAGCAGATCTTCTAGATCCTTTCTGCATCTGTTGGTGCTATGTGTTAGATGGGCTCTGAGTTTTCATCTCTAGGTTCACCTGTCTTTGAGAAAAAAATCTTACTGATGAAGCACTGAGCTTCTCTTCAGATATAAGAAACTAAATTAAGACAAAATGAAGTACGAATACTGAGCACCTTATTTATATTGAACATACTGCTAGTTTCATCTACAGAAATTAAATTCTATAGTTTTAGCATTTTCATTCCGAACCACCTAAGATCTAAATATGTCATTTACAATGGAGAGCATTGGCTGTGAAGAAACATGTCTGGAAAGCTTTTAGAGCAAGACAAAAAATGTGCAATTCAAGCAATGAGATAGACAAGGATAAGCAGCCTCAACTGTTCCCTATCATAGTTGAAATGTATCTTAGAAAGTCTAGGTGAATGATACTCTACAGAGCAGAACTGTGGCCTGCATTAGTCTGAATATTTTTTTTAATGCTAAAATATCTGCCTTATGGCTTGCTAAATTAAACTTACAAATTTGGCAGATCTTGTATGTCTGGAAGTAACAAGTACAAATGAAAATATTCTAGGCATATAGTGCATTACACTCTGCAGCCTCTGAAGGATCCAGGACCTGGGAAGTTTCCAAACTGGTGCCAACTAGTGCAATGGAGTCATAGCAACTGTTCTGCAAGCAAGCCTGAAACTGGGCTTTCTCTAAGGGGCAGCCTGCAGAGAGGGGGCAGCCTGCAAAGAGGGGCCGTCTGAACCATCAAATGGGAATTGAACTGTCTCAAGTAGAAAAAAAAAATAAAATAGCTGAAATGATAGGATCTTGCAAAGTAAACAAAAAAATCTTGAGTACCATATGTAAATTCAAGAAAAGGATCTTGCCAAAAGGTAACTCAGTCATACAGTGTGGTGGTTTGAGCCTTAACTGAGACTTATGGGCTCAGATGGGGACAAGGCTGAGACTCCCTCCTCTGCTCCCCCCTCCTTCCTCCCCAACAGAGAGGGGGAAAAAAAGGAAGGAGCAAATCCACAAAGAAATAATTCAAAGTCAGCTTGGAAGTAGAGAGGTAAAGAGTTTTCTTTAAACAATATATATATAACAATAACAGGTAAGGTTCACAAGGGCAAGGAACAAGGATGGATGTGAGGTTAAAAAACAAAACAAAACAAAACAAAAACAAGAATACAAAACCAGTCTCTCTCTAAAGAGGTGCAGAGGCAGCAGGGAGAAGGATCAGGCCTGACCACATGACAGAGGAGCAGGAAGGCAGCTGCAGTAGCTCTCATCCAGGAAGGCAGGAGCCAAAAAGAGAGCTAATGGCTACATTGTCCTCCCTTTTATACCCCACCTGGGCAGAGAGGGGGGAGTGGAACAGACTCAGTTTCCCAGGAGGAAAACATCCTGCAGGGAGGGCAAAGCACTCACAAGCCCTTCCCCACCTTGTTTTCAGGATGGTCATTAACCCATCACATACAGTTTGCAGGCTAACAGGTACAAAGAATTTTATTTAGGAAATGACCCATGCAATATAATAAATAGAGCTGTGACAGTGATACAGCATTGAAAGTTCATATGCTATGATAAGATGAAAGGCTAGAAAAAGAAACCCAGATTTGTTTACTATGTTTCAAGAAGAATTTGCACATCCAAATTCACAAGATACAAGATCACAGCTTCAATGTGAATACTGTTATGAGGAGCACAAACTTTTGGCATGCAAGCAATATAAAGCATTTTAACTTATGCAATCATTTTTTATCTGATTGTTTTATTTTACTATAAGTGAAGTGATAAGTATATTTATAGACACCTTAGCCCATCCCCTCTCCTCTCCTGTCCTTATCCTCTCCCTGCCTCTCCCAAATAATATAATTCAGTTTAAAAAAATATGCAATTATGAAAAATAAACTGTTTCTCATGCCCTCAATCTATTATATCTCCAATGCTTTTCCTGTGTAATCTCCTATATTATTTTAATATCCTGGAGTAAGACCTGACAACAGAGGAAGATACATATGGTAAAATAGACACTGACACTAGGCTGACTGAGAACAGTAACTCATCTTCCACCCACTACATCTCTGAGATCCTCAAAGAAACCCGGCACAGAGAGGATGCACTGAGGTTCTTCTAAAGATCAAGGAAAGCTTCTCTCAATATGTATTTATTTTTTAGATTATTTATTAAAATTTTATAATCCTTGACATCCGTAGTGTGTCACTTTGGGATATTGTTTTGGATGCTTCTTCAGGTAAAGTCACTGCCATGCTAAGAGGCAGTCTTGCCCTGTATTCTGCTCCTCTCTACTTATCTGGTTTGTGCTGTTGCACATCTCTTCAATACCAGCTACTTTTCAACAGCTTTGCTCTTGGAAACCATATCACAAGATTACAGAAATAGCTTCTCAGATATGAAGAGCTGTAAAAAATTACAGTACATCTAAGGACCTGATAGGATCTTTCACTCAAGTAAAGTGATTTAGAGCCTTAAAGCACTGAATGTCTAACCTGCCTGTCACATCAGGGCAGTTCCCTGGAAATAACCATCCTGGAATCTAAAGAAACCTCCTCCTTACTTCTGCTATCCCACAGATTCTCTCCTTGCGTCCTTTTACCTGTGAGTAGCCTGCTAAAGGAAGGATAATTATTATGATTTTTTTATAACCAGCCTGGATTTCAGATAGCATCCTCTGATCATAGCTCTTATACTATGAATCACAGTGTAGAGGACTTACAAATTTATTTACAGGTTTGCCAGAAAAGCTGGGCCATGGTGACTCAGCCCAAAACCTTAATGTCTCTTTTGCTATAAACTGACATGACTCTTTTTACTATTGACTTTTTTAACTCACTTATTCCATCACAATCATTATAATTTATCTGCTGGAAGACTTAAGTAAGTCAAATCAAGTACCTGCAGAAATATGCTAAAAGAACAGAACATACCAAATATTCACGTCATTTTATGAGTAGCACTGCTGAAAAGGAGTCAGATGCAACATGCTGGTGGCATGAAGTACACTGGGTGGGTCTTCCTTTCATGTGTTAAGAAAAGATGACCTGTGGGTCATGGTGAATTTGATAATCACTATATTTGATGGGTATTGTGGTTTTTTTAGGTGCTTTGAGTGAAAATATGGCTACAGAAGGTACCTTTGTGGGTATTGTTGCTGTGAAATTGCTCTCATATTTATTAAATACAAAATAGTGTGTAATTTATTAGTTTGGAAATACCCCAATATGGGGAATAGCATTTTTAAGGCACTGAAAACTTCACTGATGTTAATTGTTCTTGCTTGTATTTACGTAATGACTAAATGTTTGTACAAAGTCTGTGGTCTTCTGACAGGCTTCCAACATCAGTTACAAAGAAAGGATAAAAATTAAATGGCTTTTCCAATTACAGGGAGGATTTCTGGATTCAGTTGAGAACAGCATTTGGGTTAACTGTCAGGCTCCACAAGAAGGCTACTGCTGCATAGACACTTTCACAAAATACTTATTTAAAAGAAAAATAAAACTATTTTATTTTAATCTTGGCATAAAATAATATTCACATGGGCAAGCAAATGACTCCAGCAAGTGGTGGAAGCAGTATCTGTTGCAAGTCTCCTCACAATTATGTCTTCAGCCGTAACAGCTGAGACTCATTGAACTGTTGTTTGCTTTTCCTAACCATCCAGATGGTCCACAGGCATTTCTGGCAAAAAATACTTCCACATCTGCAGGGCCAGTTTTCAGGCTCTCCTAAGCCTCACCCAGGCCTTTGTCTTGCTGTTCCACACCTTACAAGCCTGGAGAAAAGATATGAGATGGCTTCCCAGGCAAGGGAGGTGAAGATTAATAATGAGTTTCATTACAGGTATTCCATTATTCCTATTTTTCTTCCTTTATATGGCAAGAGCAATAGGAACTTCACAAAACTACAAATTGACTTTCCCATTAAAAACAAAAAGCACATACAGGATTCGTGCTTTTTTCAATTATTTTTTCCTGCAGTCTCTATGGGTGGCTGAACATTTCCCAGGAAAAAAGCTTCTCTGGCAACAAAAATATTTGATCCTCCATTTGTATCCTGAATAATTTTCCATACCAACAGAAAGAGAAATTACAACTTCCTATGATGATTTGCATACACATATCTCAACATCTACCAGAACATAGTGTAATAAATAAGAGCTTTTGGGGTAGAAATTCTCTGTCAGCTGGCTTGTGGTTCATAGGCTTCCTTTATGCAAATAAAGCAATGCAATTCTTCCATTGTTGTCTACACATTTACATGGATTAATATGCCAACATATTTACAATCTGCACAAGTAATACTTTTTTAGGTTTAGAGCTAAACTTTAAAAGTATGTGTTTAATTCTGCCTACATCCAAATTAAGGAGTCCTAATTGCTTTTCTAAATCAGCATCTGAATAATATCTATTTTGTACTTTAAATGTGCTTTCAGAGTGAATATTTTTGTTAGAGTCTTGTTTTTAATCGGGAATAAATTCCCAGATCAATCCCATTTAAGTCCTGCATGCCAGAATATTTTTTATTAAGCCATACACTGCATAATACAGCTACTAAAATGCAAGCTAAAGAAGAGAATAATCCCTCTGATATATTGCACATATCTGACTAAACAGTTGTGGAGGGAGAACAATAATATTGATAAAAATAGTAGTGTCATGCAATCAATTACCATACTTGTAGTGAGCAAAAATATTTCCTTCCTAGAACTGATGTTATACTGATACTATTTCTAAAATACCATTTTTAATTTGAAGAAAAGTACACTCCTGCTGAAATGTGTCACCTTCATGTGACAGATGATACAAACGGGAAAATGCCTTTAGGAAGTAATGGTGGAACTAAAATAGAACTAAGAGCAAAGAGCATTAAGTATTACCCAGGTGAGAAGCCATTTAGTGTGTATACACATTATAATTGGTCACTGGGATGTGGGGATGTCCTGTTCAAACAAAGCACTCAATGAAGAAGGAAAGCTCTTAGTAAAATCAATATACCTCAGACCTTAAGCTGAAATACAAAGAACTATATCTCTCCTCTTTTTCTTAAAAGGATGTATACCTCTAGACTGTTCAAGAAACAGGAGACACTTCTCAAATAAGAAACAAAAAAAAAAATCCCCAGTGGTTTAATTTAAAGAAAAATTCACATTTGCTGAAATGTGTCACTTTTGTGTGACGTATGATACAAGCAGGAACAAAGGCACCTATTGAGAATGCAAAATATAATTTCTTTGCTTTTCTTTCATTAGAATGAATTATAACTTGAGAAAGAAATAGAGTTTTATCAATGCCTTCTGTAGATAAAGCAACATATTAAATACATTTTAACAGTAATTCTGATACTATCATGGGAGGCAAAGAAATGGCAAAAGAAAAGATGGAGTGTCGGGTAACAAACTTTGAAACTGCATCATGAAGACTAGTGACACCACTTGGTGTCACTGTACCATGCAATGCTGGTAATTGCTTGTGCATTTCTAGCTGCTTCTGTTGCATCTGTTGATGCTGCTTTTTGGTTTGTTTTGGGTTGGTTTATTTGTTTTATTATTTATTTAAACCGTGATCATTGATGCTGTTTTCAATCAAGAATGAAAGGCAGCAGTCAAACCATTAGCTGCTAATAACCCTCAGATCTAATAATGAATTCTGGTGAGCATTAAATCAACAGCATAATGCCTTGGACACCAAAGTAATTTGCAATAAAGTGATTGAGAGATGGATAGAACTTGACAGTTCAAGTCCTGGAAATCCACCACGTATGACAATGTAGCTATTGGGGAACTAGATTAAGTTCATAGTACACTTCTCCTTACATCTACAGCCTTTTCACTCTTCCTAAAATAGCTTATCTCCTGACACTGTTACATCTGTGAGCAACTTTCAGTAATATGGACATCACTTAACATTTGGTATCTGAATAAGAAAAGTTATGTTGTGTCAGGTATATCTGTATGCTCAACCAACCAGAGCTTACACGCAGAGTGACTCAGTAGCTAAGCCATGGGAAACCCAGCTTGTTGATGTGAGTAGCCTTAAAGGGTGTAAAGGGAAATCTACCAAAAAGAAGAAAATATCTGTTGAAAAACACTGGCAGATAAATGCCTGCTAGCCTGGAAATGAGAAACATCCTTGAGCAGTGCCTTTGGGCACCCAGAATCTGGAGACATTGATAAGAGCAAAACAAGTTTGTGTCTGAAAAGGTGGAAGCAGCCTTGGGGGGGGGAAAAAAAAAAGGTATTAAAAACAAAACATCACCACCTAGTAGCTGTTGCAGATGAAAATACAAATTAACAACATCTATTTGCACTGTATTATATCCTGTTCATATCTTTCTGATACAAAAATCATCTTGTTTTTATCCAAAACTCTGTTTCTCTGAGAACAATCCATGCTGCAGGTACTTTTACTTTCCAAAACAGATTGAATGCTCCACAAAAACTGTCATCAAGATCAGAATCACAGACTTGTTAGGGAAGGGGCTTCAAGGATCATCTCGATCTGACCCTCCTGCCATGGGTAGGGACACCTCACATTACAGCAGGTTGCTCACAGCCACATCCAGCCTGGCCTTAAAAACTCCAGGGATGAGGCTTCTACCACCCTCACCACCCTCATGGTGAAGAATTTCTTCCTAACAACCAATCTGAATCTATCCATTTCTAGTTTTGTTCCATCACCCCTAGTCCTATCACTAACTGACACCCTATAAAGTCCCTCACCAGCTTTCTTGTAGGCCCTCCACATGGAATGCCACAATAAGGTCTCCTCAGAGCCTTCTCTTCTCCAGATTGAATAGCCCAAACTCCCTCAATCTGTCCTCATAGGAGAGGTGCTCCAGCTCTCCAATCATCCTTGTGGCCCTTCTCTGGACACGTTCCAGCATGTCCATATCCTTCCTGTAATAGTGCTCCAGAACTGGACACATTACACCAGGGGAGGTCTCACTAGAGTGGAATAGAGGGGGAGAATCACCTCGCTCAACCTGCTGGCAAGACTTGATGCAACCCAGGATGTGATTGGCATTCTGAGCTGCAAGTGTACACTGGTGGCTCATGTCCAGATTCTTGTCCAAAGGCATACCAAAGTCCTTTTCTTCAGGGCTGCTCTCAAGCTACTCACTGCCCAGCCTATACTGATGCCTGAGATTGCCCCAACCCAGATTCAGGACCTTGCACTTGGTCTTGTTGAACTTCATGAAGTTGTCATGGGCCCACTTCTCAAGGCTGTCAAGGTCCCTCTGGATGCCATCCCTTCCTTCCAGCATGTCAGCCACACTACAAAGCTTGGTGTCATCGGCAAGCTTGCTGAGGGTGCACTCAATGCCACTGTCCATGTTGCCAACAAAGATGTTAAACAAGACAGGTCCCAGAACTGATCCCTGAGGAATTCCACTTGTCACTGGCCTCCACTTGGATGTGGACCCACTGATAGCCACTCTCTGGGTCTGCCCATCAAGCCAGTTTTTTATCCACTGAATGGTCCATCCATCGAATCCATATTTTACAAGTTTAGAGGCCAAGATGTCATGTGGGACAAGGTTGAAGGCTTTGCTCAGGTCCAGGTAAATGATCAACCTTCATCTACTAATGTTGTCATAGAAGGCCACCAGGATTGTCAGGCAGGATTTACTCTTGGTGAAGCCATGTTGATTGTACCAAATCACGTCTTTGTTACTATTCTGTCTCAACAGTGCCTGCAGGAGGATCTGCTCTATGATCTTAGTGAGCACAGAGGTGAGACTGACTGGCCTATAGTTCCCTGAGTCATCTTTTTTTCTCTGTTTGAAAATGAGAGTTATGTTTCCCCTTTTCCAGTCAGTGGGGATTTCATAGAACTGGCAGGACTTTTGGAATGTAATAGAGAGCAGTTTAGTGACATCATCCAACAGTTCCCTCAGCACCCATGGCTGTATCTCATTGGGTCCTATAGACTTGAACACTTTCAGGTTCTTCAGAGGGTCATGAACCTGCTCTTCACTCACAATGGGCAGTTCCTTCTTCCAGCCCCTGATATTATCTTCCATGACTCTGGGAATGCAGCTGGAGCCCTTGCCAGTGAAGACTGAGGTAAAGAAGTCATTGAGAACCTTAGCCTTCTTCATGTCACTTGTCACCAGTTCACCTGTTTCCTTTCTAAGGGATCACCTTTCCCAGTCTTCTTTTTACCATTAATATACCTATAGAAATTTTTGCTGTTACCCTTGATCTCCCTGGCTAGATTTAATTCTAGCTGGCTTTGGCTTTTCTAACCAATCTTTGGCTTTTCTAACCATGTCTCTCACTGCTCAGGCAGATTCCTTTTATGCCCCCCATTCTAGCTGTCCTTTCTTCCACTCCTTGAACAGTGTGTCTAGGAGCTCCTTGCTCATCCAGGCAGATCTGCTAACATACTTTCCTGCCTTTCTCTTTGTCAGTATACTTTGTTCCTGGGCACGGAGAAAGTGATCTTTGAACACCTACCAGCTGTCCTGGGCCCCTGTGAGTACCCCGCAAAAAGGACTGCACATGACCCTAGAAATGGCAAAGCTGTAACCTTAGAAACAGTACAGTCATCATTGAAAGGAGCTCAGCAGCCCTCATTTTGAGCTGAGCCCAGGGAAAAGCCACTCCACCCCACCCCTGCCGGGCTCACTAGCAGCTCCAGGAAGAACCACCCCAGGGAGCCACCCAAGCCCTGCAAGGGAACCTGACAACTGGCAGAAGCCTACATTTCATCCCCCACAGGTGTTGCAGGAGGAGAAGGCTTCCTCCATCACCACTGTCCAGAGGGACCACCCTGGGAGCCAGCACCAGTCCTGCAAGCCCTTGAGCTTTGGCAGCCCTGCAGGATCCCCTTTGTCCTAGAGGCAGGCAGTGTTGGCAGCCTGCCGGAGTAGCCTAGGCAACTAGCAACTAGCTACATGTGTGTTGTGAAGAGGTTATTAAATTTATTAATATGAAATATGAATTATGAAAATATTATATTACCAAATTATTAATAACCGATGAATCAACAACTTATATACATGTTCTAGTGCATGCTCGTGAAATACATTCCATAAGTGGCTTAGTATTATGATTAGAACTTAATTAAACTATCCACAGACTATTTCGATATTTTATTTAATGAAGGGTGCAGTTCCATCGCTTGGCCACTAGAAGGCGACTCGGCGGGACGCGGGCGGCTTCTGGCTATATACAGCAATATCTTTATATGCGTCAGCGATTACTCTGCTACACGCGGATACTTTGAACTGAGTGTTAGTGGATGGAAAGCACGTGGAAGATACTCTGTAGCTGTTGTTTGTAGCAAGGTGGGGATCCAGCTGACTGCTATCACCAGAACTGGCTCCTAGTCGAGTTGGACAGTGGCGTTGGGTTACTGTCTCCTCTCTCCGCAGCAGTGGATAGGGAATACTGGAACCCGGGCTTAGCTCGGAAGCAGGTTCCCTTCAGGACAAGGGTTTGGACCAGTTTGCACAGATCCCAGACTCATTGCTTGGACTACTTCTTGCTTTATCTGGTCAAAGGCTGCTTGGTATTCAGGTCCCCAGTGGAAACTGTTTCTCTTTCGAGTCACATCATACAGAGGCTTCACAATCTGACTGTATCCAGGAAAGTGCAGTCTACAAAATCCCACTATGCCCAAGAAATGTAGAGTTTCTTTCTTGTTTACCACATCCACTGGAATGTGATGACCATCCTGCCACCGCACTCCCAGAAGCTGGATCACTCTGGCAGATCCTTTCATCTTGTCTCACTTGATGGAGAAACCTGCATTCAGGAGAATGTCAATGATTTTGTTACCTTTCTCGAAGACTTCTTCAGCAGTTTTACCCCAGACAATGATATTGTTGATGAACAGGACGTGTTCTGGACAACCACCTTTCTCCAGAGCATCATGGATCACTGCATGACACATGCTTGAGCTGTGAACCCAGCCTTGAGGCAAACTGTTAAAAGTGTACTGGACTACTCTCCAGGTGAAGGCAATCTGAGGCCTGCACTCCTCTGCTATGGCATTAGAGAAGAAAGCATTAGCAATGTCTATGGTAGCACACCATTTGGCCTCTTTGGATTCCAGCTCATACTGGAGTTCCATCATGTCTGGTCTATTCTATTCTATTCTATTCTATTCTATTCTATTCTATTCTATTCTATTCTATTTGGTACTGCTGCACTCATTGGTGGAGTTACTTCATTCAGGGCACAGAAGCCAACTGTCAGACACCAGCCTCCATTTTGCTTTCATACAGGCCACACTGGACTGTTGAAAGGTGAATGAGTTTTGCTGATGACATTCTGACTTTCCAACTGATGAATCAGGTTTTGAATGGGCATCAAAGAGTCACAGTTGGTTCTGTATTGTATGTGATGCACAGTTTGAGAAGCAACCAGCAACTTAATATGCCCTATCTCATGTTGTTCACAACTGCAGATTCATCAGAAAGATCAGGTCTAATGGACAACTTCAATTTTCCTCCATCAGTTTCTACAGATGCTACTCCAAAAGCCCATTTGTAACCTGTGGGCTCTTTGAAACACCCTTCTCTCAGAAAATCAATTCCCAAAATACAAGGTGCATCAGGTCCAGTCACAACAGTATGCTTCTTCCACTCTTTACCAGTTAAAATTATGTCAACTTGGATCTTAGTCAACTCTTGAGACCCACCAGTGACTCCCAGAATAGTTATAGGCACTAATTCCTGATAATTTGATGGTATTATGGTGCACTGAGCTCTGAAATTTTGAAGTGCTAGGCCACTGAATGTACACATCCCAATAAATTCTGTTATCTCCATTATCCCTCTGCTCCCCCTGGCATGAGGAAGGACACAACTAATTATGGGAAATACTTCCACATGTGCAGTTAGCACAGCGTCTAGTGTCAGAGGTGGAATCACTGTTGGAGCTATTAGAGTTGTTCTGGGAAACTGAGGAAGTAACAGCCACCCTTCTGGTATGGCTACCTCGGGCTCTGCCACTCTGCAGTTCCCTTAATCTCCTGAAAAGATCAGAAGTTGGTTGACCATCCCATCTGTTCATATTCTCACCAAACTGTCATGCAGAGATATCCCAATACTCCTACATGATTCCCTCTGTTGTCTGTTTTGGTTTGACCTGTTTTGTAATGGCCTTCTTGGAGGACATCTATTTCTAACAGCTGAAACTTTTATCCAGAAGAAGAGGAATTGGAATTATCTCCCTGTGCCACTTTAGATATGGAGGTTTTAAGTTTCATAGTTTCATAGTTTCATAGTTTCAGTTAGGGTTGGAAGGGACCACAAGGATCTTCTAGTTCCAACCCCCCTGCCATGGGCAGGGACACTCTACCCTAGATCAGGCTGGACAGAGCCTCATCCAGCCTGGTCTTAAACACCCCCAGGGACGGGGCCTCAACCACCTCTCTGGACAACCCATTCCAGGCCTTCACCACCCTCACGGTGAAGAACTTCCTCCTCACGTCCAGCCTGAATCTCCCCACCTCCAGCTTCATCCCATTCCCCCCTACTCCTATCACTCCCCTGATAGTCTGAAAAGTCCCTCCCCAGCCTTCTTGTAGGCCCCCTTCAGATACTGGAAGGCCACAATGAGGTCACCTCGGAGCCTTCTCTTCTCCAGACTGAACAGCCCCAACTCCTTCAGTCTGTCCTCATAGGAGAGGTGCTCCAGCCCTCTGATCATCCTCGTGGCCATTCTCTGGACACGCTCCAGCACCTCCAGATCCCTCTTGTAATAGGGGCTCCAGAACTGGACGCAGTACTCCAGGTGGGGTCTCACCAGAGCTGAGTAGAGGGGGAGAATCACCTCCCTTGACCTGCTGGCCACACTTCTCCTGATGCAGCCCAGGATCTGATTGGCTTTCCTGGCTGCAAGTGCACATTGAGAGCTCATGTTGAGCTTCTCATCCACCAGCACCGCCAAGTCTCTCTCCTCAGGCCTGCTTTCCAGCTAGTCACTGCCCAGCCTGTATTTGTGCCTGGGATTGCCTCGACCCAGATGCAGGACCCTGCACTTGGTCTTGTTGAAGCTCATGAGGTTGGCTTGTGCCCACCTCTCCAGCCTGTCCAGGTCCCTCTGGATGGCATCCCTTCCCTCCAGCATGTCTGCTGCACCACACAGCTTGGTGTCATCAGCAAACTTGCTGAGGGTGCACTCGATGCCACTGTCCATGTCACCCACAAAGATGTTGAACAAGACTGGTCCCAGGACTGATCCCTGAGGGACTCCACTTGTCACTGGCCTCCACTGGGACTTCAAGGAAGTGGTTAGATTATGTAGGAATAAAATTAGAGAGGCAAAGGCCCAGTTAGAACTGAAACTGGCCACCTCTGTGAAAGAAAATAAAAAGCAATTTTACAAATATATCAACGCTAAAAAGAAGGGCAAGAAGAACCTCCACTCCTTACTGGACCTGGAGGGGAACACGGTGACCGAAGATGAGGAAAAGGCTGAGGTCCTGAACGCCTTCTTTGCCTCCATGTTTAACAGCAAGGCAGGAGTCCAGGATGAGTGGCCTCCTGAGCTGGGTAATAGGGTCGGGGAGCAGTGTAATGCCCCAGAAATCCATGAGGAATTAGTTCGGGACCTGCTGAGCCACTTGGACACTCACAAGTCCATGGGACCGGATGGGATCCACCCTAGGGTGCTGAGAGAGCTGGCAGATGAGCTGGCCAAGCCGCTCTCCATCATTTTCCTCCAGTCCTGGCTCACTGGAGAGGTCCCAGATGACTGGAAACTGGCCAGTGTGATGCCCATCCACAAGAAGGGACGGATGGAGGAACCCGGAAACTACAGTCCAGTCAGCCTGACCTCAGTGCCAGGGAAAGTGATGGAACAGATTATCCTGGAGGCATTAACTGCACACCTGAAGGATGGCCAAGGGCTCAGGTCCAGCCAACATGGATTTAGGAAGGGCAGGTCCTGCCTCTCCAACCTGATCTCCTTCTATGATCAGGTGACCCGTCTGGTGGACGTGGGGAGGCCTGTGGATGTAGTCTATCTGGACTTCAGCAAGGCCTTTGACACCGACTCCCACAGTAAACTGCTGGCTAAACTGTCAGCTCGTGGTTTGGACCGCAACACTCTGTGCTGGGTTAGGAACTGGCTGGAGGGCCGAGCCCAGAGAGTGGTGGTGAATGGTGCCGCGTCCGGCTGGCGGCCAGTCACCAGCGGCGTCCCCCAGGGATCGGTGCTGGGCCCCATCCTCTTTAACATCTTCATTGATGATATGGATGAGGGGGTTGAGTCAGTCATCAGCAAGTTTGCAGATGACACCAAGTTGGGAACAGATGTTAGTCAGTTAGAGGGTAGAAAGGCTCTGCAGAGGGACCTCGACCGACTGGACAGATGGGCAGAGTCCAATGGGATGGCATTTAATAAGTCCAAGTGCCGGGTGCTGCACTTTGGCCACGGCAACCCCATGCAGAGCTACAGGCTGGGGTCAGAGTGGCTGGAGAGCTGCCAAACAGAGAGGGACCTGGGGGTGCTGATTGACACCCACCTAAACATGAGCCAACAGTGTGCCCAGGTGGCCAAGAAGGCCAATGGCATCCTGGCCTGTATTGGGAATAGTGTGGCCAGCAGGAGCAGGGAGGTCATTCTGCCCCTGTACTCTGCATTGGTTAGGCCACACCTTGAGTACTGTGTCCAGTTCTGGGCCCCTCAGTTTAAGAAGGACATCGAGATACTTGAACGTGTCCAGAAAAGGGCAACAAGGCTGGTGAGAGGCCTTGAGCACAAGCCCTATGAGGAGAGGCTGAGGGAGCTGGGATTGTTTAGCCTGGAGAAGAGAAGGATCAGAGGTGACCTCATTGCCCTCTACAACTACCTGAAAGGTGGTTGTAGACAGGAGGGGGTTGGTCTCTTCTCCCAGGCAACCAGCACCAGAACAAGGGGACACAGTCTCAAGCTGTGCCAGGGGAGGTTTAGACTCGAGGTGAGGAGGAAGTTCTTCACTGAGCGAGTCATTCGTCATTGGAATGGGCTGCCCAGGGAGGTGGTGGAGTCGCCGTCCCTGGAGGTGTTCAAGGAGAGACTGGACGTGGCACTTGGTGCCATGGTCTAGTTGTGAGGTCTGTTGGGACAGGTTGGACTTGATGATCCTTGGGGTCTCTTCCAACCTTGGTTATACTGTGATACTGTGATGGACCCGTTGACAGCCACTCTTTGGGTGCGGCCATCAAGCCAGTTCTTTATCCATCTGGTGGTCCACCCATCAAACCCATGTGTCACCAGTTTGGAGACCAGGATGTGGTGCGGGACAGTGTCAAAGGCTTTGCTCAGGTCCAGGTAAACGACATCAGTTGCTCGCCCCTCATCTATTAATGCTGTCACTTGTTCATAGAAGGCCACCAGGTTTGTCAGGCAGGATTTGCCCTTGGCAAAGCCATGCTGACTGTTTCAAATCACCTCTTCACTACTCTTCTGAGTCAGTAGCGCCTCCAGGAGGATCTGCTCCATGATCTTTCCGGGCACAGAGGTGAGACTGACAGGCCTGTAGTTCCCTGGTTCCTCCTTCTTACCCTTTTTTAAAATGGGAGCAATGTTTGCCCTTTTCCAGTCTGTGGGGACTTCCCCAGTCTGCCATGACTTTTGGAATATAATAGAGAGGGGCTTAGCAACCTCATCTGCCAGTTCTCTCAGCACCCGTGGGTGTATCCCGTCGGGTCCCATGGACTTGAACACTTTCAGGTTCTTCAGGTGATCACAAACCTGAGCTTCACTTACGATGGGCAGTTCTTCCTCCCCGTCCCTGGCATCGTCTGCCATGACTCCAGGAGTGTGGCTGGAGGCCCTTGCAGTGAAGACTGAGGTAAAGAAGTTATTGACTAGCTCAGCCTTTTCCACATCACTTGTGACCAATTCACCACTTTCCTTTCTCAGGGGGCCCACACCTTCCCTACTCCTCTTCTTGCCATTAATATACCTGTAGAAGTTCTTAGTGCTCCCTTTAACCTCCCTGGCTAGATTCAATTCAAACTCTGCTTTGGCTTTCCTAACCAGGCCTCTTGCTGCTCAGGCAGCTTCCTTATATACCCCCTGTTCTAGCTGTCCTTCCCTCCACTGCCTGTAGAGTTTCTTTTTAAGTAATAGTGTGTCCAGGAGCTCCTTGTTCATCCAGGCAGGCCTCCTAGCGTTCTTCCCTGTTTTTCTCTTTGTTGGTATACATAGCTCCTGGACACAGAGGAGGTGGTCCTTGAATACTGACCAGCTGTCCTGGGTCCCTCTTCCCTCCAGGGCTTTGTCCCATGACACTGTGGCTAGCAGATTCCTGAAGCGATCGAAGTCTGCACGCCTAAAGTCTAGGGTCTTAAGCTTAGAATAGGTCCTCCTGATAGCCCTGAGGATATTAAATTCAACTGCTTCATGGTCACTGCAGCCAAGGCAGTCTCTGAGCCTCACGTTGGTTACCAGCCCTTCCCTGTTGGTGAGAACAAGGTCCAGCAGAGCACCTTTTCTTGTTGGTTCCTCTACCATTTGGGGGAGGAAGTTGTCTTCTATGCAGTCCAGGAACATCCTGGATTGCTGGTGCCTTGCTGTGTTGTCCCTCCAGCAGATGTCAGGGTGGTTGAAATCACCCATGAGGACCAGGGCTTGTGACCTGGAAGCCGCTTCTATTTGCCTGTGGAGGGCCTCATCTGCTTGGTTCTGCTGGTCAGGTGGCCTGTAGGAGACCCCCACAGTAATATCTCCTTCCCCTGTCTTGCCTTTAATTCTAACCCATATACTCTCAACCATCTCATCATCCCTCCCCAGGTGGAGTTCTGCTGATTCCAGCTGGTTCTTGACATAGAGGGCAACACCTCCTCCTCTCCTTCCCTGCCTATCCTTCCTAAAAAGCTTGTATCTGTCTATCCCTACATTCCAGTCATGGGAATCATCCCACCAAGTTTCAGTAATGCCCACTATGTCATGGCCTCCCAGCAGCACGGTGGCCATTAATTCATCCTGTTTGTTGCCCAAGCTGCGTGCATTTGCATAGAAGCACTTCAGCTGGGCTGGCCCTGTCGTCCTCTTCTGCCAGTTCCCCTTGGTTTTCACAGGGTGTCCTGGTGTGTCATCTGTGTCTTGCCTCAGGGCAGCAAGTTGAGAGTCCTTACCAGCTCTCCATCCCACTGCCTCTGGTGAGCTGCCCCTCTGCTTCTCACAGGCCAGCAGGAGACTATTAACCCCTTCCCCCTTCAAATCTAGTTTAAAGCCCTATCAATGAGCCCTGCCAATTCCTGCCCCAGGATCCTTTTCCCCCTCTGGGACAAGTGTGTCCCATTAGTTGTTTGCAGCTCTGGTGCCTTGTAAACCAAGCCATGATTGTAGAACCCAAAGCCCTGTGGATGGCACCAGCCCCAGAGCCATGAATTGACCTGTTGGCTCTTCCTCAGTGTTCCCTCATCCATCACTGACATTAGAGGGATAGTAGAGAACACAACCTGAGCTCCTGATCCCTTTAGCAGGTGCCCCAAGGTTCTGAAATCACTTTTAATTGATTGCGAGCCTCTTGTTGTTGCATCGTCACTACCCACCTGAAAGACCAGCAGTGGGGAGTAGTCTGAAGGACTCACGAGTTTGGGAATTTTGCCTATAATGTCCTTTACTTGGGCACCAGGGAGGCAGCAGATCTCCCTATGAAATGGGTCTGGTCTGCATATTGGGCCCTCTGCTCCCTTCAGTAGGGAGTCTCCTATAACGATGACCCTACGAGGTTTCTTTTCTGGTCTAGTTTTGATAGCTGGCCTGAGGCAACCTGTCATTGGTGCAGCTTCTGTCTTCCTTGAGTCCTCGTCCTCACCTATGACCTGTTCCTCCTGCAGAGCCTCATACCTATTCTGTACCTGCACTGTAGGCAGTGTGTTGCTCAAAGTAGCAGGCTTGCTCCGTGTGCATTTCTTCCGTCGGGCAGAGACCTGCTCCCATTGGCCCTGCCCTTGTGGGTTACTGCAGGGAGGCTGAGAGGCTTGCTGATGAGAAGGTACCAAACTCCCTGTTCCACTAAGAGTCACCCCCTGTTCTAGTTTAGTAGAGGATAGATTTTGGAAATAGTCAATGTTCCTTTTGCTGTCTCTTACAGCTCTTTTCCTTTCTACCTCTTCTTTTAGTTCAGCCACCATGATCATCAGATCACTGATCTGCTCACATCTGACACAGGAGTTGTTCCTTCCATCCTCCATGTCGAGTGCCAGATCCCAGCACTCACTGCAGCCACCCACTTGAACACCTTCAGCTCTTTCATGCAATTCTTTATCTCACCAGACAGAGCTTCAATGGCTGAAACTGAAGAAACACGTGTGAGATGATCCTCCAGTTGTCTCATTTGGTGAATGAAATGGCCAACCATAGGAGGCATGCCCCCATAATCTCTTGCCACAATTCTGTTGCCAGAATAGTAGCATAATTAGGAGGAGCAAGCTTGATGAGCTTTTTGGCAACACCTCTTCCCACAGGAATTTCATCAGGACTCAGAGACCATGGTCTCCATACATCACTTCTCTCACAGCAAACTCACTCAAGTGCTTAATTCCCTCATCCCTAGTGTTCCAAGGCTCAGGGTTTCATGGAAGGTCATCTCTGGATGGGTACCTCATAAGAGCTGCCAGTAAAAGGTGTGTCCACAGAGAAACCTTATCATGACACCTGCCTAGATTCCTATCTGTTCCACTATCTTTTGGCAGGGTTCCAAGCTGAGACGCTGACTTGTCTCCCACTATTAAAGTTGGTGCCCCTGTATCGTAACACCTGCCTCTCCATGTCAGAATTGGTTCATTCTCTCCTCTAATGTAATCCTTTCTTACATGCCTAATCTCCTGTCTGTGTGCATTAGCTGCATGTCATCTTCATCCTCATCATCCTTATCCTCTTGAATTGGCTGTCGCCACAATCCTGATACTCTCTCTAGAACCTCTTCAAGTTCAGAAGCATCTCCATTAGCTCCTGACTTACCAGAACCTATATCCTGTACTGCATGTCCATTATCCACTGATGGTCTCAGTACCTCACCTATATCTTTAAAGCAAACTTTCTCTCCATTCTCAGAAGGATCCTTTTTAACAGAAGGTCCCTTACCAACAGAGGGATATTGCTGTTCTTGCTGTCCCTCTGTATCTGGTTTGCACCTGCCCCTTTTATCCAAAGCTGCAATTTGTTTAACTGGAACTGCATTTGAATTTACAGCAGGCTTTGCAGAAGCAGAGGGAGTTTGGAAGGAAGCAGCATTGGCAGGTGGGCTTTGAGACCCAGCGGCTGCGACAGAGCTTATCCCCAGTCCTGCTGCTGCTGCAGAGGTCTTTTTGCCTCGCGAATGGCTGCTGGTGAAGCTGAGGCTGCCATCTTAGCTGCTGGCACTGCCGTTGTGTGCTGCATCTGCCCCCCGCCACTGGCTGAATGCCAGAACTGCCGTCAATCTCATGGAGAGCTGCCTTACCATTTACTCCTACCTCCCTGTTTCTCATTGTTTGTCTTGTCTCTTTATCTTCTTTATTACTAGAAATTTCTACATTTGAGTTAGAGCTACCTCTTCTGCATCTATGCCTGCTATGTCTAAAAACAGAACACTTATTTGCTGTGTATCTCTCCCGGTACAGTGCAATTAACAAGAGCACAACTATTATCACCAATAGCAGACTGAGACATAGCAAACAAATCACCTTGGAATCCCAGCTGCTTATATAACTCTCAGATACAGGAATACTGAATTCATACATTTCTGTGGGCAGAGTGGCAGTCACATTACCTAATTTTTTATGCCAAAGAAATCCTAAGCACCAGTGATACAGCATTTTCAGCTTGTATTTAAATCAAAGGAACAGTTTATATGCCAAATATCTGCCCAGCTTATCAAACATCATTGTCCCACACCATCTATACAAAATCACCATCAGAGCAGAATATATCACATGCCACACAACCCAAAACAGCTCCATTTTGCTTCCTTAATCTGAGCAGGAATTAATCAGTCAAGCAATTGCCCCACATTGAACAGGCACCAATTGTTTTTTTGTAATGTGGTGGGTTGAATTTCCACCCCCCCAGCATTAACTTTCAGCCAGACCAACTCAGTTGGAAGCAAATAAAGGTGTATTTACAAGCAAAAACTACACTCTACAATGGAATGCAATGAATATGTACAAAATATACAGTATTTACAGTATTATACAGATATTTACAATTAGCAAACAACAGGAAACCCCCCCTGGTCAAAAGACCCAAGAAGTCATTCCACTGCCGCCCCCCCCCCCCCCCCCCGCCCCCCCTGTCCCAAGAGAGAGAAAGGAGTTGGGAGAAAGCAGTGGGTTAAACTTATCCCAAGGCCAGCCAAAAGCATGTTATCTCTTCCTGACTGAAGCAAAACAGCCAAGATCAGAAGAGAAGAGAAAAGGAATGGAAATGTGAAATGTGAAGAATTGTTACGATACAGCTGGATCTTTTAGACTGGATCCAGTCTTTTAGACTGGATCTTAGGAAGAAGTTCTATACCGAGAGAGTGATTGCCCACTGGAATCAGCTGCCTGTGGAAGTGGTGGAGTCACCTTCATTGGAGGTGTTCAAGAAGAGGCTTGATGGGGTGCTTGGTGCCACGGTTTAGTTTTTTAGTTGTTTAGGTGGGTTGTATTGTACTGTATTGTACTGTATTGTACTGTGTTGTACTGTATTGTATTTAGGCGGGTTGGATTGGTTGATGGCTTGGACATGATGATCTTGAAGGTCTCTTCCAACCTGGTGTATTGTATTGTATTGTATTGTATTGTATTGTATTGTATTTATTCATAGCTTCTCTTATCCCAGACATTTATCCAATGAATTTGTTTAGAATAATCTTTTGTTTTCCTTTTTACACCCAATAGTGATTTATTTATATTTTTCTACCTTTCTGTTTGAAATCTGCAGCTGAATTTTTAAAAGCATAGCTTAAAACTACCACAACCCCTCAGATATTTATCAACATTAAGAAGATCCCCTCTCCGTCTTCTCTTCTCTGGACTAAACAGTCCCATTTCTCTCCATCTTTCTTCATAGGAGAAATGTTCAAGTACCTTAGTCATCTAAATCCAAAACAGAGGCTGGCTTACATTTCCCTTTTCTGTGTGTCACAGACTCATTCCAGATAAGCTAAGGCCTGAAAAAATGGCAATCCTTTTGATTCACAGAATTTGAGAGAATGGGAGATAAAAGCACATGAATTAATCATTCTCCCTGGTCCTCCATCAGCATGCTATACAAACAACTGCGTACCATAACTGACCAGGTTACTGTCACTCTTCAGCATTTAGACCAGAAAACAGTTGCATTTTGAGGCAATTTTAGAGATTGTGCCTTACGTCTGATGACCCCACCCACTATACTGAGGACGTCCATTTTGAATCAATCTAGAATTAGAATTCCTGAAACTGTGCTGTGAAATGCCTTTAGGAACACTTTACTACAGCTGCCTCCCTCTGTGTCTTAAGTTTTTGATGGAAATAACAAAAGTTAACGTTCAAGGGAGTAGCATGAGTGTTCCCTCTCTCCCATAAATAAACAGCTGTATTAGTGTTCTGGAAATCATATTCTGAAAGGCCCAGCAGGTCATGTGAAGACATTATCTTGTTTGATGTTGGAATGGACATTACGCTGTTGGGTTTGCAAAAGTGGCATTGCTAACTGGACAGCCTTGTCCAGCCCAGCTATCAAAGCTCTTGTTGCTCTCATTTCAAGGCTGTCTGTGAACAACATTCAGTTATAGAATAGTAGAATCATAGAACTATAGAATTGTTTTAGTTGGAAGACCTTTGAGTCCCACCTTCAACCTAACACCACCATGGACATTAAACCATGTCCCAAAGTGCCATTTCCACATGTTTCTTGAAAACCTCCAGGGATAGTGACTCCACCACAAATTCCAATGAAATCTGGAGGAAATTGTCTTGGTTTGTAGAGGAGCTCCCAATGCAACTTGCTTTTGGAAATAGGCTTTGGCCACACCACTGCCCTGTCCCTGCAGCCAGGCTGTTGGCAGTGTGCACAGAGCTGCAGGGCTGTCCCCACTCAAGACTGTAACTACACAGCACCAAAGGTACAGCAAACACCTTCCACGCCTTCTCAACAGGAATTTAACTTCCAAACATCAATATCCCAGGAAGCTTGAAAAACAAACTACACAGGAAAGGAGGATAGGGGAAGACAGACAGGTAGACAAGCCTTAACATCACCTGAAGGAGCCATCCCATGGCACCACATAAGGGGGTAAAGTTCTGTGAACACACATAATACTTGAGAGATCCAAGACTCTGACATAAACAAAGCTGTGTCTTTCTTCTGTCTTTCAGTCCCAGTACACAGCATTCTATACAGCAGGCTTTTCTTTCAGAGGACATCAAGATAAGGGAAGACAAAATAAATCACCATATGCATGGAAATTGCCTTTCAGTTCAGGGTACCAAAGAAGCCAGAGTGGGGAAGCTGAATGCTAACTGCAGATGCTGTTCCCTCAAAATGCTTTGCCTTAGATCCTATTGCAGGCTATGATGAAAACATGTGGTGGAAAAAAGCCTAAAAAAAAAAGAAAATACAGTCATTAGGCCAAATGGTGGCAGTCAGATAACTTCTTAAAGCAAATTTATGGCCTGTCCAACCAAAATGATTCTATGATTCTATTTCTGAGCTGCAACTGTTAAAACCGCAGTAGGAAAATGGTTAGACTGGCATATGTCTTATATGTGTTCAGGGTGTAACATAGTGTACAAGAAGTTGGCTGCAAATTTCTTCCAAGGCTGTGCTAATTCACACCATGAATCTGGAGAGTTTCCCTTGGTGAACTGCAAGCTTTCTAAAGCCAGACCACAGCTTTCATTTATGCATTGCTACCTAAGGTATGGTTGAAACACCTGAGATCCCCAAAGGCCCCTCACAGAAGCAGAAACCTAAACTTGAAGTGGTCTGGTGAACTGTTTCCTTCCCTCAAAGCCTGGCTATTCCTTTCCTATGTAACTTGTGCGGGTGTAGTCAGGAGAAAGTCTGAATTTACTCTTTTCTCTTCAGAGGCCAACTGTTTGCCTTTGCTTAATGTTCCTTTATTTGTTTCTTTGTCTGTGCAAATTCACCTTTTCCTGTTGTTTCCCGTCACATCACATCAGCATCAAATGCACACTCTGCATGTGAAGGGTTTACCAGGAGGAGTCTGCATACAGATCTCAACAGTGGGAACAGTTTAATTTACATAACAAAACTGCAGTCCTGGATATCTGTGACCAACCAGGCAAGTTTTGTTAGTGAATAAAATAGATTTGAGTCTCAGTAGCTAGGCCTTTATCTGTTGGGGAATACATTGTAGCTAGAAATTACCTACGTTTCATAGAAAAATATGTCTTTTCACTATTATTAAATGGAATATTCCAGTATAAAGTAAATGTATATCTGAAAGAGTAAGAACTTTTTTCCCAGTTCATTGGAAAACCATTTTCTGGGAAGGAACAAATAAACAACAACAAAAAAGTGTTTTGGGGAACAGTAAACTCTGCAAGCTTTTAGGTGTCTCTAGATATACTACTTTGAGATGTTGGAATCTACAGCAGTGAGATGCTGCTCTATTATCTCAGTATTTTCTACAAACATTGTAATATCCGCTGGGAAACTATTAGTTCTCAGTGACAAAGTCTAAGGAGACCATTTAGTTTTTACCATTATGTCTTAAATGTCTCCATTCGTTCTCTCATGGCACTGGTGACTGGTGCCATGAGAAAAACTGGTGCCATGAGAGACTGGTGACTGAGAAAAACAAAAAGACTCAGTAAGTTTCTTGTATTATGCTTCTATTTCAGCACTGGACACACCCTTCAAAAGACCTGTGTGTCTTCAGAGAGTTTTGTGCAGGCTTTTGTACAAAAAGTTGTCCATCCAACATGACAATAGCATGTTAACTGTTTCACAGAAAAGCCCAGATGTTTTCTATCTATACGAAGGTTATCTATCTAAAAACAACAGAAGTATCTTACAGAAATCCTGGTGTTTCTTATCTATGCAAATGCTATCTGTCTAATCCTCTCCCCCTTCCTGCATTTCAGCATTCCAGCTAACAATGGGAAGTTCCCTATCAACTCCATTACTCTGTTAAACTCAATAAGATTTTTAAAAGAAATTCCTGCTCATCACTGGGACATAAAACAAACAAGGACATAGTATTTTACCTTCAAAAAAATTGTTCATTTTTCAGTCCCAGAAAGAAAGAAAGTCAACTCTACATTCTTCTCAGAGATTCATCTCCTTGTGGGATATTTGGAAGTGATATAACAAAATTGTGAAAATGCTGTAATTTATAGTGAAAGTTTTGATGTGCAAGAAGAAGCCAAACTATGAAAAGAAGTTATACTCCCAGGAAAATCTAAAGTAAGTTCAAATTAATTCAATACCCTGACAGGCTATTTCTTGAAAATACCCAGAACTGTCCAGTACCTAGGAATACATTCACCCAAATGATTACTGGGTTTATGCTGATGCAAGAACAATAAAAACAGAAGCATTGCAAATACATCAGTGTTTGATTAGCAACTTAGTAATTATACCATTTAGAATTTTACAGCTCAGTGTCTTCTTCTGAGTTAGGAGACCAGGTTCTGTGGTTTGGACAGTCTGAAATTCTCAGGAAAGTGCAGCACCAGAAGTTCAAGTCAGTATCTACTTTTTCAGGACTAAGCTATACGAACCACAAGAAAACCCTCCAGACTTCTCCAGTTTACATATTTGTTTTACAAGAACTGGAACACATTTGGGGTGGAGGGGAACTGACAATATTCCATTGTTTTTCTGCTGGACCTGTTTCCATCTATGTGTGTCATTAATGACTAATGGTTTGGTAAGCCCATTTAATACATTAACAATTGTCTAAGGGCAAACATTAATTCTGTATTCTTAACATGATACAAAAATTATCATCTTTTATTGCTCATGCAACTCCTAGATAGAGTGACAAGGCCTATTTTTCCTTCCTGTTCACACATATTTATCATCTAGCAATTAACCACTAGTAACTGCTTTATCAAAATCAAATGCTTGTTGGTCACAGTTCATTTGAAGTGCAAATATATTTCCAGAAAGTCTTTCTGTTTCACAGACCATCTCAGTGAAAGCAAGCAGATCTCTTCCAATTATTTTCTGATACAGCTAAAAACAGATGTGTTTTTAGGAAATTTAGGAAATTCTGAAATGTAAGGGACTTGAGGATGGGTAGTGAGCTTGTAGCTTATTTTCATAGCCTATCATGACTGACTGACTTCTACAATTTTTTCTACATACAGCCTGATTGGAAACTGTGAGTTGAGAGTCAAAAACACCAGACTTGAATCCTCCAGGATTATGGGTTTAGAGCCACAGCAGATTTAAAGGCCACAGACCTCAATCAATGTGGTAACTCATCAAATACACCTTTCAGGTTCTACAAATCAATAAGGCTACAGCTCAGGTTTCCATGGGAAACCTCTGTCAGCTACCTGCTCGAACCTCAGTGAGTGTTTTTTAATTTTAGTCTCCAAAATGCTACTGGGAGACTTGCTTTTCTTAAGCCCTAGGATAACTACACCCGCAACAACCACGGTCTTTTTTTATACTTGTTGACATCCCCTGAATTATATCAAAGCTCCACACTGTGCTGAAAACCATCAGAAATCACTCCTTTAAGGGCTGCTGCCAAGAGTTTTGACCAACCCCCTGACCTGCTTGTGTCCTGGAGCACGTGGCTGATCTCAGCAAGGGCACAGCACGCACTCTTTCTTCACAGAACAGTGGTGAGGCTTGCAGTCTTACCACTCTGCCACTCTGGCTGGGCTGTAACCATCCTGGAGACTGCAGACGCAGACAGCTCTTTTCATCTGTGAGGGCTGAGCTCACCAGAGGTCAGCCATTTCTGCTCTGAGAGCTCTGGTTAGTAACTGTTGGGTGTGTAAGACTAGAGACATTGTTAGGAGAGTTCACTGTGTGAAAGAGGACTGTACCCTCCTCCCAGGCTGTTAACCTGGCCTGTTAGAGCCTTGTATGACCTGGGAGATACTTCAGGAGAGTGGGGCTGCACAAAGCCTTCCCTGACAGGGGTTTTGGTGTCCTGCCACATTTGCATAGCCAGCCTCCTAGAGAGCAATACCCACTTGTCATCCACTTTTGATCTTGCTTTGGCAGAGGCCTGCCCGGTATAGCTCTTTGTGTGTGGATTTCCCCTCTACTTGATAGGGAAGGGAAGACTTGGACTTTGCTAATGCTCTAGAGAGACAGGCAGTGAGACAATCCTAAGGTTGCTGTGCTGACCAAGCAGATATCAGAGCATGAAAAACTCCTGGAACAGGAACAGTGGCTGTCTTACATTGTCCATATTTAAGTGTGTTGTTTCCCCATGTATTAGTTCCTTAACTGTGACTTCTAAAAGTATGAATGTGGTGGGTGGTTTTCAACTCTAACAGTCATTCTCGAGTGCCATTATTCACATGTGCAGGGCAGCCAGGTGCTTCGGCCCAGTCAGCACAGGTTCACGAAGAGCAGGTGCTATTTGATGAACCTGATCTCCTTCTATGACGGTGAACTACTTAGTGGATGTGGGAAAGGCTGTTGTTACTGACATGAACTTTAGTAAAGCTTTTGACACTGTCTCCCACAGCATCCTCCTGGAGAAACTGGCTGCTCACAGCTTGGATGTGTGGATGATTTGCTGGGTTAAAAAAGGCTGGATGGTCAAGCCCAAAAAGGTGAATGCTGCTACGTTTAGCTGGCAGCCAGACACAAATGGTGCTCCCTAGGGCTCAGTACTAGGACCAGTTCTCTTGAATGCCTTTATCAATGATCTAGATGAGGTGATTGAGTGCACCCTCAGCTAGTCTGCAGATGACACCAAATTGGGCAGCAGTGCTGATCTGCTCAAAGGTAGGAAGGACGTGCAGAGGGACCTGAACAGCCTGGATCAGTGGGCTTAGGCAAGATGTATGAGATTCACCAAGGACAACTGCCACTGCACTTGCATCACAACAACCCCATGCAACACTACAGGCTTGGGGCAGAATGGCTGGAAAGCTGCCCAGCTTTTCCAGAAAAGGACCTGGGAGTGCTGATCAATAGCCAGCTGAACATGAGCCAGCAGTGTGCTCAGGTGGCCAAGAAACCCACCAGCATCCTGGCCTGTATCAGGAATAGTGTGGTCAGTATGAGAAGGATTGACTTCTGTACTCAGCACTGGTGATGTTGCAGCTCAAATATTGTGTTCAGTTTTGGGGCCCTCAGCATTAAGCTGCTGGAACATGTCCACAGAAGGGTAACAAAGCTGGTAAATGCTCTGGAGAGCAAGTATTATAAAGAAGGACTAAGGGAACTGAAATAGTTTGGTCTGGAGGAGGCTGATAAAAGATCATATTGTTCTCTAGAACTGCCATAAAGGAGGTTCTAATGAAGTGCTTTTTGTCAGCCTGTCAGCCTGACCTCATTGCCGGGCTAGATTATGGAACAGGTCATCTTGAGTGCGATCACGCAGCACTTACAGGATGGCCAAGGGATCAGGCCTAGCCAGCACGGATTTGGGAAGGACAGGTCCTGCCTGACGAACCTGATTTCCTTCTATGATCAGGTGACCCGCCTGGTTGATGTGGGGAAGCCTGTGGATGTGGTCTACCTGGACCTCAGCAAGGCCTTTGACTCTGTCCCCCACAGCAAACTCCTGGCCAAGCTGGCAGCCCATGGCTTGGACAGGAGCACACTGTGTTGGGTTAGGAACTGGCTGGAGGGCCGAGCCCAGAGAGTGGTGGTGAATGGTGCCACATCTGGCTGGCGGCCAGTCACCAGTGGTGTGCCCCAGGGATCAGTGCTGGGCCCCATGCTCTTCAACATCTTTATTGATGATCTGGATGAGGGCATCGAGTCCATCATCAGTAAATTTGCGGACGACACCAAGCTGGGGGCAGGAGTTGATCTGCTGGAGGGCAGAGAGGCTTTGCAGAGGGACCTCGACAGGCTGGACAGATGGGCAGAATCCAACGGCATGAGAGTGAACACATCCAAGTGCCGGGTTCTGCACATTGGCCACAACAACCCCATGCAGTGCTACAGGATGGGGTCAGAGTGGCTGGAGAGCGGCCAGGCAGAGAGGGACCTGGGGGTGCTGGTTTATTGTAGGCTGAACATGAGCCTGCAGTGTGCCCAGGCTGCCAAGAAGGCCAATGGCATCCTGGCCTGCATCAGAAAGTGTGGCCAGCAGGAGCAGGGAGGTCATTCTGCCCCTGTACACTGCACTGGTTAGGCCGCACCTTGAGTCCTGTGTCCAGTTCTGGGCCCCTCAGTTTAGGAAAGATGTTGTCTTGCTGGAGCGTGTCCAGAGAAGGGCAACAAAGTTGGTGAGGGGTTTGGAAGACAAGCCCTATGAGGAGAGGCTGAGGGAGCTGGGATTGCTTAGCCTGGAGAAGAGGAGACTCAGGGGTGACCTTATTGCTCTCTACAACTACCTGAAGGGAGGTTGTAGCCAGGCAGAGGTTGGTCTCTTCTCCCAGGCAGCCAGTACCAGAACAAGAGGACACAGTCTCAGGCTGTGCCAGGGCAGGTTTAGACTGGATCTTAGGAAGAAGTTCTATACCAAGAGAGTGATTGCCCATTGGAATCGGCTGCCCGTGGAGGTGGTTGAGTCACCTTCATTGGAGGTGTTCAAGAAGAGGCTTGATGGGGTGCTTGGTGCCACGGTTTAGTTGTTTAGTTGTTTAGGTGGGCTGTATTGTATGTATTGTATTGTATTGCATTGTATTGTATTTAGGTGGGTTGGATTGGTTGATAGGTTGGACGCGATGATCTTGAAGGTCTCTTCCAACCTGGTGTATTGTATTGTATTGTATTGTCTTTTCTCCCTAGGATCAAGTGATAGAACAAGAGGAAATGGCCTTAAATTGTGTCAGGAGAGGTTTACATTGTGTCACGAAAATTATGAATCATACCCTGTAATGCTGGGTTTTGCATTAACAAGCAGGCATTATACAAAGTTGCATAAGCTTAGGTGCCAGCAGCATTCCCACAAATCTAGCACACCAACTGAAATTTATGGTGGACACTTGGACAATGAAATGTAGAAGTTTCACCCCATGTCAACACCAAAGAACTATCTATTGGTCAGTTTTTTACTTTTCTTAAATTCACTATGAACACTCAGAGGGTGAGGGGTTTATTTGGGGCAGGGGTCTTCCATCTAGGAGGTGTGATCTCCATTATCTTTCAGGCTTCAACTTTGTTTGAACTTTCAAATTCCTTTTTCCTTACATGATCACAAGTTAGAGCATCACCTAGTTTGTCAGGTTGTGGACCCTATTCATTGGTTTTGTAGGAAACTTCACAGAATCAGGGGTTGGAAGGGACCTCAAAAGATCATCTGTTCCAATGCCCTGACAGAGCAGGATCACCTATACCAGCTCACACAGGAATGCATCCAGGCAGGTTTTGAATATCTCCACAGGAGACTCCACAACCCCTCTGCGCAGCCTGTTTCAGGGCTCCGTCAACCTCAGAGTGAAAAAAATTTTCCTTACGTTTTATCACTGTATCTTAGGTGGGATTCTGACTTAGAGGTGCTCAGTCATAAACCCACAGATGGTAGCTTCATGCCAGTGGCTCCTCAGCCAAGCACATTGTGGCAGGTGAGAGAAAGTTCTCCCCTCACACACAAAGAAACTGCAACTAACTCAGTCGGAGAAGCAAATGAAATAAGCTGTATTTACAAGCAGGAATGGAATGCAATGAATATTACACAATATACAGTATTTACAATATATACAGAAATATACAGCAATGAACGTAATACAGAAGACCTCCAGCCAGAGGAGGGTGTCCCCCCCTGGTCCCTGTACCCCCTCTACCTCCCTACCTCCCTTTTTTCCCAGAAAGGGTTAGAGAGAGAGAGAAAGGCAATTAAGGAGAAAATTCTGTTAGCTCAAAGCGTGTGCAAGAATCAGTTTTCTTATCTGGTTAGCTTTGTTAATTCAAGGTCAACTCAGTCTGGCAGCTGTTGCTTCAGAGAGAGACAGGCCCACAGGAACAGAGAGAAACAGACTGAACTGACTCAAACTGAACTGAAACTTAAAAGTTGCATTCTACCAATCTACAGAATATCTGAATGTTTTTGTTATTATTCCAAAACATTCAGCCAGAGTGTTCCAGCAACTGTCCCTTTCTTAAAGGCACAGCCTAAAACGGTCACACACATGCACCAGAGGTCTGACCTTGAGGTTTCTCTCGGACTGAGCAGATTACTATTGCAACAACACATCATCAGTAGGGTAAAACTAACCTGTCTCACAACAGTCCTCCATAGTTAAGGAAAGCTACATCTTAGAATCACAGAATTCTAGGGGTTGAAAGGGACACCCATGAGATTATTGAGTCCAACTGCCCGGCAAAGCAGGACCACTTAGGGCAGGTCACACAGGCAAGTGTCAGGCAGGGTCTGAAAATGTCTGGAGGAGGGGAAACAGTTTTCTGCTTATCTCTCCACTGCATGAGGAGCCTCAGTGCCTAACTCAGTATTTTTAAAATCCACCCACCCCCAAGATGCACTGCACCTTGCCACAGTGCTTTGTGTACACAACTGAGGGACTGTGCATACAGTAATTACTGAAGGAACTATTTGAATTACTGGAGGAAGACCTGAGTTAAATTGACAAGCTGGCATTAATTAGAGCTACAGGAAGCAGAACTTCTTTTAATTACTCAACACTGACTCTGAACAGTTCTAGAAATCATGGTAGGACTTTTCTATCTCGAGCTTTATTCGAATCAGTCTGAGATTTTTTACTTATTTTTTCCCAGAGGGAGCAGGGAGGAGTCCTTGTGCTGCATGAACAGATTGCCTGACTTATTGGAACTGGATTGGACTGTTGTGAGAAATAAAAATAGCTCCACTCTAGATTATTAATCTCTCAATCAAACCATTAAAACACTGTTACAGATCCACAAATACATCCTCAGAGAATGACATTTTAGCTTTACTGTGCACAAATGGCTTGAGTCATACGGAAATTGACGCATAAGACTACACAGTTATTTAGGATGGCCACGCATTCTGAGAGGCCACTTAGTCCCTGCTGACTAGCAAAAAGCAGATTTTCTCCAGGCCTCTGGGGGAGTTTGACTAACACTGTGTGAGCTGAAGTGTTTCTCTTCCCGTAGTTGTTAACGTATACGTGAGGGCAACGTTGGAGAGATCAGATCAAGGCATTTAACTAACTTGCTAATATACAGCTGCTGCTTCGGGTTGGCCTTGTGCTCAGAAGCCGCGGGCCGCGGCGGGCGCCCGGGGAGTGGGAGCTCCCCGCCCTGCGAGGCGCCCGGAACGCATTTTCACCTGACCTCTTCCGCAACTGCAGCGACAAGACCACGCGCTGAGAAGCCTGCACAAAGCACCACCCCAAACCTGCCAGAGGCCCCGGCGCGGACCAACCGGCGGCGGGGCACAGCGCAGCCTCTGTCCGCTGCGGCTCCCGGCACACACTGCGCCCCGCCACTGCCGTCCGCTGTGCCTATTGGAGAGTGGCGCCGGCGCTCCCCTCGCTTCGCTCCTCCCGACAAGATGGCGCTGGAGGTGCGGAGGATGGACGGTGAGGTGGAGGACGGTGAGCTTTCCGACTCGGACACCGACATGGTCGGCACCGGCTCTCCTGACGACCCGCAGCAGGTGAGGAAAGGGAGGTGGCGACAGAGGAGGTCCGGTCTGCAGCCGGAGGCACGCCAGCCCTGGTGGCGGGCCGTGGAAGGTTCAGCCGCGAAAACGCGGTGAGAGGGCCGCAGGGGCCCACCCGCTGCTGTCGACTGTCGTGCTGCTGTGGCGCTACTGGCCAGAGAGCGGGAGGCGCTGGATGGGCCCGGTGGTGCCGGGGGACGGCGAGTGAAGTCGAGATTGAGGAAAACAGCAACCTGAGCTGAGGAGGGAAAACTGAGGCGGTGCTGCGCCTGCGAGAGGGCTGGGGGCTGCCGTACGGCCTGGGCTTCAGGGTCAAAGGGGCCTTTTCCCAGGAGTGGCCGCACGCCGCGGGCTCGGGAGCGGGATTGTTCTTCCAGTATCTGCTCACTTGAGAGTAGCCCATGCTACCTCCAGGAAGGGGAGATTGATTGTAGTTGTTGGGCGCAGTTTGATAAGCAAAGGAGAATGCTCACCGGTGCCGTTTCAAAACAATGGAAACAAGCTGTTGTAAAAGCGCATGAAAGTAAGTAGCGGTTACTGCATTCCCTTGACTTTGCAACTCTTGCACTTGGGAATGGCTGAAGAGATGTTACTCGTTTCCGAACGGATTAGTGTGTGTTGTGAAGTTTGCAAGGAATTTTATGGTGTGGGAGGAAAAGGTTTAAAAATAATACTATAGCGTGGACGACACTGTATATGTAATGAATTATATAATTATTTTTATTTATTTTGGTATCTTAAAGTAATTTTGGGATGTGTAGCACAAAAATAATCATTACAGACATGAGATTATTTTAATTTATGGAGTTATTGTCTTGTAGTGTGGAGTACATTTTTAATTAAAGGCTTGTGTTTCATAGCAAGGTAAAATACATTGGAGACTTCTGTTTTCTGTTTGCTGAAAGGAGGTAGAAGAAATGATGCTATAATGTTGGTGAAAGCAGTAAGCTTAAAGAAAATTTTTACTTCCTGTGAAACTGAAGGAAGTGATCTTATTTTTAAAGATTAGGGGCTTGTAGGAAATGTAGGATTGTAGGAAATCAGAGAAAAAACGGCATTATGAGTATGGAAAATGCTTTTACTGCAGATGAGCGCAGACAGCATGGCCAAAATTTTCCAGGAATTTGGAATAAGAATTCTGGGGTTTATTACCACTGCTGCAGATTTGAGTAAATTTGGTTTTAATGTTTTAGTTTATCTCCCCAGCATATCGGGAGACAACATTTCTTGAATTTATACAAAGAGACAAGTATGTTGAAACTTTTATGATTATTATTCTAATTAATCAGAAACCATAGTGCGTCCCTGGTGTGTTGGTGGCTTAAAGGAGAAAAGCCCAGTTCCTCTGTTCTGCTCTCCTCCAACTGGTCATGTGCTCCCTGGTTGAATCAGAATCAGAGGGAGAAGAGAAGGTGGGGTGGTTCTGTATACTAGGCAGTCACTCTTTGCCACAGAGCTAGAGGTGGAGGAATTGAGAGCCTGTGGGTTAAAATCAGAGGGAGGCCTAACAAATCTGACATCCTGGTTGGAGTCTGTTATAGACCACCCAACCAGGATGAGGAGGCAGACGAAAAATTCTATAAGCAATTGGAGGCTGTCTCAAGACTGCCATGGTCTAGTTGTTTAGGTGGGTTGGATTGTTTGATAGGTTGCACGCGATGATCTTGAAGGTCTCTTCCAACCTGGTTTATTGTATTGTATTATCCTTGTAGAAAAGTTCAGAAAATATGGCATAGACAATTGGTCAGTGAGGTGGATTGAAAACTGTCTTGACAACAGTGTTCAGAAGGCTGTGCTTGGGGGCACAGAGTCAGCTTGGAGGCCTGTGGCCAGTGGTGTTCCCCAGGGATCAGTACTGGGTCTAGTTTTGTTCGATATCTTTATCAATGACCTGGATGAGGGGATTGAGAATACCCTCAGCAAGTTCACTGATGATAACAAAACTGGGGGGAGGGGCTGATGCCCCATCAGGCTGTGCAGCCATCCAATAAGATCTGGACAGGCTGGAGGGCTGGGTGAAGACAAACCTCATGAAGTTCAGTAAGAACGAGTGCAGAGTCCTGCATCTGGGGAGGAATAATAGCAGGCACCAGGAATAACAGTACAGGTTAGGGGCTGCCCTGCGAGAAAGCAGCTCCATGGAGAAAGACCTTGGAGTTGTAGTAGATAGCAAGTTCTCCATGGGACAACTATGTGCTCTTGTGGCCAAGAGGGTTAATAGTGTCTTGGGGTACATCAAGAAAAATGTGACCAGCAGGTCTAGGCAGGTTTATCACCCCCTCTACTCTGCCCTGGTGAGACCACACCTGGAATACTGTGTCCAGTTTTGGGCTCCCCGGTTCAAGAGAGATGGGGATCTGCTGGAAAGAGTCCAGTGGAGGGCCATAAGGATGACTGGGGGACTTGATCATCTCCCCTGTGAAGAGAGACTGAGAGCCCTGGCGCTGTTTAGTCTTGAGAAGACTGAGAGGGAATCTGATCAATGTCTATAAATATCTGAGGGGTGGGTGTCAAGTGGAGGGGGCCAATCTGGTTTTGGTGGTACACAGTAATAAGACAAGGAACAATGGGTAGAAACTTGAACACAGATGGCTTCACCTCAACATGAGGAGAAACTTCGTTACATTGAGGGTGACAGAGCACTGGAAGAAGGCTGCCCAGAGAAGTTGTGGAGTCTCCTGCTTTGGAGACTTTCAAAACCTGCCTGGATGCATTCCTAGGTGATCCTGCTTTTGGCAGGGGGGTTGGCCTCAATGATCTCTGGAGGTTCCTTCCGAACTCTAACATTCTGTAACCTAGTCTAATTCTACCCTTTTTTAGTTTAAAACCATTATCCCTTGTCCTTTTGTGACAGGCCTGGCTTAAAGGACTCTTATCGATCTTTCTTACAGGCCCCTTTTAAGTAGTGAAAAGCTGCAGCAGAGGTTCCTCGAATCTTCTCCAGGCTGAAAAAGCCCAGCACTCTCAGCCTTACTTCACAGGAGAGGTGTTCCGGCTCTGAAAATTTTATGTTTCTCTTCTGGGCCCTCTCCAAGAGATTCAAGTCCTTCTTGTGATGAATACTCCAGGGAGTCTCCAGGTCTCACTAGAGCCCCTCAACCTGCTGGCCATGCTTCTTTGCATGCAGCCCAGCATACAGTGGGCTGCAACCCTACCATCCAGCCAATTCATTTTCCATCAGACAATCCACCCATCAAATCCATATCTCTCCAATTTTGAGAGAAGGATGTTGCAGGGTACTGAGTCAGAGGCCTTACAGAAGTCCAGGTAGAAGATATCCCTAGCTCTTTTCCTGTCGTTGTAGTTGCTCCTTCATACATGGCCAGTAAGTTGATCAGGCAAGACTTACTTTTGGTGATTCTATGCTGGCCAACTCATCTTCCTATCCTCCATCTTCCTTATCATAGCTTTGAGGAGAATCTGTTCCACTGAGGTGACACTAACAGTTCAGTAGTTCCTATGGTCAGTCCTCCTTTCTACACTTTTTAAAGTAATGCAATGTTTCCCTTTCTTCAAGTAACCAGGGCTTTCACTTGACTGCCAGGACTTTTCAGATTGACTGATGTAGTTGCCAAGCCTATCAGCTTAGGACTCTGGGGTGCATCTCACTGGGTCCTTTAGACTAATGTATGTTCAGGTTCCTCTGGTAGTCATGAACCTGATCTTCTCTTATATTGGGGCGGGGGGCGGCTTTGTTCCTTTAGTCCATATCTTGTGGTCTGTCTACTCAGGTGTGAGGAGAGAGGTTACCTATGAAAACGGAAGCAAAAAGTTCAACGTGCGCCTTGTTTGTTGTTGCCAGTTTGCCAGTCTTACTCACTGTGGGGGTATGCTTTCTTTGACCTTCCTTTTCTAGCTGATGTACCTTCTTACTATTCTTTGTGTCCCTTGCCAAGTTGAGCTTCAGCCATACATTGTCCTTTTCACATCGCTACATACCTGGGCAGTGTTGTTGTGCTCTTCCCTGGATACCTGGCCCTGCTTACACTGCCTGTGCAGTTTCTTCTTGCTTCTTAGTTTGGCCAGAAGGTCTCCAGTCAACCATGACAGTCTTTTGCCATCCTTTCCTGATTTCTTACACCTGGGGACTGAGATCTTTTGCACTCTAAGGAAAGCATCCTTACAGATTTGCCAGCTATTTTCTGTGCCCTTGTCCCTGAAGGCCTTTCCCAGGGGTCTTAAAATTTGTGGTCCTGACTTTAGTCGTCACCTGACCCATATACCTCAGTGTAGGGGACTGTGATGTATCTGTGAACCCTCGGAAGAGCTCTGGTGAGAAAACATCGCTGTGCTCCCATGAGAATCTGGAAACTCCCCGGACAGACTGAGTGGGAATGAGAAATGGCAAGATAAGATGGGAGGCCACCTGGACTAACTTAACAAGTAACTATAGCAATGCTATCGCTGACCCATGAGAATCTTGAGAAAAGTTCATTAACCAATTGCAGGCAGCCACACTAACAATATACACAATATCTTTGTTGTGTGCTGGAATAAATCTCTTGCCTTTTGGCCTTCTATATGCTCTGCATTTGTTTGATTCTTGTCACACAGACCATCACCTTATCCCTACCCCGACCCCTATACAGCAACACCTCAGGACTGTGAACTACACCAGGGTGTATTCACTGCAGCCCAGGCTGCTCCAAACTTTCATGTCAGCAACTAGCTTGCCCACATTCATGATCATCATGTGCAGTATTACATCCCCTCTGGTAGGACTGCCGATGCCTGGCTTAAGAAGTTATCCTCCATTGTTACCATTTGGAAGGGGGAGCTTGAGCCTAGTTCCTGACTGCAAAGACTGAAAGTAAAATAAATTACCATTGGATATAAAAGGAAAATAATTATAAGGTCTGCATCAGTTACTTGCGAATGGGGGTATAGAGTAGAGGCATAAACAGTTCTCTCTCTCTCTTTTCTGTCACTTTTGCTTGCAACTTCCCCTCTCGCTCTTTGGCCTTGCTGGGATACCTCTGTTTTGACTGCTGTGTGAGGTAAAAGGGAGGAGTGGGGGAGTGAATGGATTCCCTGGATCTGTCCAGGGGAGTCTGAGGAGTTTGTGTTGTTTATAAATTGTATGTATGTGTGTATATCTGTAGTACATATATTGTATATTTTGTAGATATTAATTGTGTTTCATGTTTCTAGATTTTAGTCTGCTTGTAAATATGGCTTCATTTGTTTCCATCCCAAACTGAGCTGATCTGAACCAATTTATTTTGGGGGTAGTTCTCCAAATTAGTTGGGGGATAATTTCAACCCACCACATCCATGCATTCCAGGAGTCTCCTAGATTGCTTACACCTTGACATGCTACTTTTCCAGTAGGTGTCAAGGTGGTTGAAGTCTGGCAGCAGGATGAGAGCCTGTGAGCATGATGCCTCCTGTAGCTGGAGTAAGAAGGCTTCATCTGTAGGTTCCCCTTGATCAGGTGTTCTGTAGTAGACAGCATTAGTCTTGAAATTACCTTTATTGTCTCAGTCTCTCTTACCCATAAACTTTCGAACTGCTCAGGGCTGTTGTTCAGGGGCAGCTCTTCACACACTACCGATTTCTTGCCATAGAGGGCAACCTCTGCCTCATTCCTTTCTTACCCCTTTTGAATAGCCTTTGGCCATCAGTAGTCACACTCTGGTAGTGGGATTTGTCCTACTAGGTCGCAGCAGTGGCAATTGTGTTGAAGCTTTCTAGCAGCACAGTGGATTCCAACTTCGGCTGTTTGTTGTGCATAGCTGCCTTCTTTGGTGTAGAGGTTCAGCTGAAGGCTGTGTCACCTGAGAAGACTTCTTAATTCATTTGAGGCATTTCACCAATGTTTCCTTGACTGTCCGGCATTACCTCAGGAGCTCTACTTCAATTCCCTGAGACTTCAAGCATGCTGCAGTGTCCCTAGTTAATCTCAAAGCAACAGACTAAGCACCCTTCCTAGAACCCCATCTCTCTAACCATGGTGTGGCATCCCACAGATTTTTACAGAGAAGCCTGATATCTCCCTCCCCTTTTACAGTTTAAGGCTCTGACAATGAGCCGCACAAGCTCCTGAGCAAAGACCTTCTTCACCCTTTGAGAAAGGTGAATCCCATCTGATGTTAGCAACGTGGTGCCACATAGATCATCCAGAAATTGTGGCAACATCAGCATAGACCCATGTGTTAATAGACAGGATCCATCTGTTTCTTTCCGTGTCACTGCCCAGAACTTGAAGAAAAGAGGAAAAAATATCCTGTGCCCCAGATTGCTTTTCCAGCCTTCCTACAACCCCAAAGTCTTTCAATTGATCCTGGACTACAGGTTGCAGCTTCATCTTTACCTACTAGGAAGATCAGTAATGAGTAGTACTCTGAGAGCTGTACAAAGCTAGGAAATTTTCTAGTGATGTCTTAAGGCCTCAGGGAGGCAGCACATTTGCCTGGCATCTTGGACCCTCTGTTGCTCTCAGAGGGGAGTCACATACAACTATAACCTATGTTTTCTTCCTTGTGCAGGTGGTCCTGATACAGGGTATAAGACACCTTGAAGCTTCCGTGGTGTGGAAGGACCATCACCCACATCCTTTTGCTGATTGACCTTATACATCCAGAGCCTCATGTCTGTTTTACTGAGTGACCAGGGAGAATTAGATGGGGCAGGATGGAGTTCACCTGTTGCCTCAAGTGGGGACTTGCTTCCATTCACTTTTTTTTATTTGGCCTAATGTCTTCAACTTGGCACAGGGGAGGTTGCAGGGTCCACTTGATCTTTACTTTTTTATGACGGGAACTCCTGTTTCTGTCTCAGGGAGGGCAGAGCTTGGTCCCACCAGTCCATCTTTTTCTCAGCTTCCCTGATGTTTCTTAACCTTTCTATTTCCTCTGCCACCTGGCTGAACAGATAAATCTACCTGGTCCTCACAACTGGCTTCCATTACCAACAAAAGGCTCTAGCTCCTCCCACCTCCCTCCAGCACCTCAGGCTCTGGCCTGAGACCTGAACTGCTGCACCTCCAGTGAGTGTAGAGAATGTGGCTTTCTGTTGGGTGGAGATCATAGCTAAGCCCCTTCCAAAGAGTGGTGACCACTGCACTTACCTCTTGAGCTGGCAGAGCTTCAGGACCCATCTGCACAAACTGCCATGCCATGCTCTGGCTGACACACCACGCTCTGTTTAGCTGGTATGGTCACTCTGCTCTTCAGGGGCTTGTTTTATAGACATGGAGCTGATCAGCATTGCCCTGGCAATGCCCACACCTGGTCAGTCTCTCCTGCAAGAGCTGCCAGCTCCTCACAGGTCTCTCCACTCTACTGCCATTTCCCTGCCAGAGGAAAACCTCTGTACACTGAGACCTGCTGCCCTGCTGTGGGCTGGTGCAGCTTTGGAGCAGCTTGCTTCAGTGCCTGGCTTCATTTTTACTCTCACTGGAGTCTCTGGGAACACTAGTGTGGTTGCAGATCACTAGCCTTGACTCCTTTCAGACTCAAGAGAGATAATATTAATTTTGGTGCTGTTAAAATAACCTAGAACTTCTAAGTTGCTGTGGTGGTTTGGCTTTTTTTAAGTCTTTATTAAAACTGCTGTGCATGTTGTGCCTTTGTCTGATTTGGGAATTCCAATAGCTTTTCCAGTTTCATAATAATTATAACTTCATTTGCAAAGATTGCATTAAGTAGATCAGTGACTCCTGAGTTTTCTATACCAGCCATGCTGTCTTTCATACACAAGCATTCAAAATACAGAAGTTTCATAGGATGCTTCTGTTGATTGTAGTCCAAAGGATGTTCACAGAGGGCTGCTGAAACAGTCACAGGTGTTAGAATTAAGTTTACTAGTTAACTAAATCTTTGTTGTGATGTTACACCTTTTTTAATTTACAAGACTTACTAATTAATATCCATTTACATTTTCATTTCAGAAGTCACATGATGGCAGTGATTCAGGCAGACCATTCCAGAGCAGCACTTCATGTGCACCAAGTGTTCCTTACCGGATGACCAAAAGTGTGGATTCAAGTGATGAAAGCTTTTCTGAATCTGATGATGACAGCTGTCTGTGGAAACGAAAACGACAGAAATGTTTCAACTTTCCTCCTGCTAAATGTGAGCCTTTTCACCAGAGCCACCAGAAACAAACTGTTCAAGGTGGCAAGAAGGTCAACAATATTTGGGGTATGGTGCTACAGGAGCAGAATCAGGATGCTGTAGCTACTGAACTTGGCATTCTAGGCATGGATGGTAGTATTGACAGAAGCAGGCAATCTGAGACTTACAATTATTTGTTGGCTAAAAAGCTGATGAGGGAAGCTCAGCAAAAGGAGGCAGAGACTTTAGATAAAGAACTGGATGAATACATGCATGACGACAAGAAAACATTGCCATCAGAAGAAGAGAATGGTCAAGGCTTTCTTAAACGGAAGCGACCTGTAAAAGATAGACTGGGTGAAAGGCAAGAAATGAAATACAAAGGAAGGTATGAGATAACAGAAGAAGATTCAGAAGAAAAAGTGGCAGATGAAATTGCTTATCGGTAAGTTTAATAACAGTGTATCTTTACTTTTTTAAATACTGCTAACCTACTGTTGATGGAAAAGCAGAAGCTTCCATACTGCTAAATATGTAAGATGCCATGCTAGATTACAAAAAGCTTGAGTGCCTTGTGTGTATTTCCAACATCTTGAGATTGAAATGCAATATTAAGCTGGTATATTGTAGAAGCATCCAGTAATACTGACTAATGCTTGCATTTTTTTAAAGATTCATCAAAAAGGGTTGTTTACTGAAGAGCAATGGCAGGGAAAAATGTTGCTTATGATGCAGATTTAGTAGAGCCTTTTAGGAAATACTCCTTGAGTAATGATGTTTTTGGAGATGGACATCAATGAAGACCAGCAAAAGTCACCTTGAAGATCTGGATAAGTGACACATCTTTGAAATTGTAGATTACTCAGACTGTGTAGTGTTTTGGAGAGCATAGCTTCTGAAATACATACAATTCTTAAAGGTGGAATGTGTTTGTCAGGAGAAAATGGTTTTCCTGTTGTTGTAACCATCACAGTTAGACACCAGCTCTGAAATGAAGCTTTTTCTCTTTCTGTGTTGTGAAACTGAGCTGCAGTTCTGTGCTAGTTTATGGAAGTTAATGCTGAGGTTACTAAGCTTTAACGATATACACATTTAGCACCATCCAATTCTTTTTACAGCCCTGATGTTTAGTTACTGTACACTGAACTGAGTCATAAACGTTCTGTCCAAAAGCCTGCTGTTTTTTTTTCAGTACGTTAGCTTGTGGATTTAATTCCTGAACCAATTTGCTGAATAATTTCCCTTGATGAGGCACTAACAGCACCAGACTAATGGTGTGAGGAATGGCACATCACTGCACGTGTTCTTACTTAATTGGGTTATACTTCTACAATCCTTTTTCAGTGGTGTAAGGGACGAGAAATGTGCTAAATGTGGAACAGGAGTTAAAGATTTACTAATGATTATTGTTGATTTCTTATATATGATTACTTAGTATTGCCAGATATCATAATCCAGCAAGTAGACAATTATTAACATTGGTACTGGGTCTTGGTGGCTTCTTATTAAGACTTTAAAAACTTTGAGCTTGTAATAATCCTTCCTTTGGTTTTTTTGAGCTTCATCAAAATAGGACAGAAGCCTTTTTTTTTTTTTTCCTAATAGTTTGTAGTAATAGGACCACTGAACTGGATCAGGAGGGTTGTAGTCACATGCATCACAGGTTTGTGGTTTGATCTGTGCTGTGCCATCTGTGCCTGAATTGATAACATTTTTCATGCTGGCCCACACAGTGAACTGAAATTGAAGAATTCTCCTGACCGTCTTAGGCCATTTTTTGCCATTTACCTTGCCCAGTTCCTGTGGCAGTACAGAGCTGCATGTTAAAGCACATACGTAGGATGACTGTGCAGGATGAGAATAAACACTAAGGTGGACATTTAAATGTTTAGGCTGCTGCTGCAACTAACAAGATCTGTTTAACTAGCTAAGGAACCCTGGTTATCTTAAATTTCTCTGCATCTTTAAGAAACATTTCCATCTCTTCCAGTAATTTAAGATTTGTGACTCAATCCACTAGCAGTTAAGAAAACACTTATCTTCTGATGACTTTATAATTTGTTGAACTTAGTGAGATGAAAAAACAGTTAAACTGGTTGATAATAGTTTTCATGATGTGGACAATTTCTACTGAAATGTGAGTTTTAACATTTTAACTTTAGTCATCCCATTGAGGTAATTGAAGCTAGCCAGATTAAGTAGTTCTTCACATCTGTAGTCAGACACCTTCTGTTACGCAGTTATTTTAAGATGCGCCAACAAAAGGATGCAATTAGACTCAGTAATATTGCATATTTTTTGTTGTTGCTTGCATTTTATAGGTTATAGTAGATTAGGCTGATACCTCTTTTTATTATGTAGGTTTCTCTGAATGGGAAATGGTAGAGGAAACCTTTACACTTACTGTTTTCTCCACTTAATAGATCATTTAACTGTAAAAGGTGCTGAAATTTAACTGTTAAATTCACATCAGACCTATATTTTTATTTTAGAGATGTACACAGATCTGTTCTCCTTACTTGTGATTCACTCTTTCACACGTAAATAGAAGAAAAATAATAACTCAATGCATATCCGTTGAAACATAAGTATAAAATTTTACTTTCCAAACTCTATCCCTCAGAAGCTCAGTATTTTGAAATCGGATTCCAGGAGCCATTGAAACACATTAAAATATATAGATTCTTTAATTCTAGCACAATTTTCACAGAATCAATAATGTTGGAAAAGACCTTAGAGATCATCAAGTCCAGCCTGTCACCCAACACCTCATGAGGTGAGGCACTTCAAGACGCTGTTCTCTCAAGGTTTCTTCTTGTCACTGTATGTTAATATGACAAGGAGGAAAAGCCTCCAAGCAGATGTCTGCCTACTGTTGTGTTGGGTTACTTAGGTCTCATTCTGAAGCAGACTTGCAGATGTATTACAAACCACAGATACAGGAATATAACCTTTCCCTATCAAGAGGTTTCTAAAGTCCAAAGAAATTCAATCTTGTTGCATAAAGACGACACTTGGTTGTTCAGGATTGCACTGGTTAGGCCACACCTTGAGTGCTGTGTCTAGTTCTGGGTTTCTCAGTTTAGGAAAGATGTTGAATTACTGGAACATGTCCAGAGAAGGGCAATGAAGGTGGGGGGAGGGATTTGGAGCACAAACCTATGAGGAGAGGTTGAGGGAGCTGGGGTTGCTTAGCTGGGAGAAGAGGAGGCCTAGAGGAGACCTTATTGCTGTCTACAACTACCTGAAGGGAGGTTGTAGCCAGGTAGGGGTTGATCTCTTCTCTCAGGCAACAAGCACAAGAACAAGAGAACACAGTCTCAAGCTGCACCAAGGGCAGTTTAGGCTGGATGTTAGGAAGAAATTCTTCCCAGGAAGAGAAATTGGCCTTAGGAATGTGCTGCCCAGGGAGGTGGTGGAGTCGCCATCACTGGAAGTGTTTAAGAGGAGACAAGATGAGGCACTTGGTGCCATGGTTTAGTTGATTAGATGGTGTTGGTTGATGGGTTGGACACGATGATCTCAAATGCCTTTTCCAACCTGGTTAATTCTATTCTAAAATTACTAACTGAGCCATGGCTTTAAGTGACACATCCAATCCCTGCTTGAATACCTCCAGGGATGGTGACTCCAGCGCCTCCCTGGGCAGGACATTCCAATGGCTAATGACTCTGCAGTGAAGAACTTTCTCCTCACCTTGAGTCTAAACTTCCCTTGGTGCAGCTTGAGACACTGTCCTCTTGTTCTGGTGCTGATTGCCTGGGAGAAGAGACCAACCCCCTCCTGGCTACAACCTCCCTTCAGGTAGTTGTAGAGAGCAATCAGGTCTCCCCTGAGCCTTCTCTTCTCCAGACTAAACAACCCTAGCTCCCTCAGCCTGTCCTCGTAGGGCTGTGCTCAAGACCTCTCACCAGCCTCATTGCCATTCCCTGGACACGTTGAAGTGTCTCAGTATCCTTCTTAAATTGAGGGGCCCAGAACTGGATACAGGACTCAAGGTGTGGCCTAACCAGTGCTGAGTACAAGGGCAGAATGACTTCCCTGCTCCTGCTGGCCACACTATTCCTAATGCAGGCCAGGATGCCCTTGGCCTTCTTGGCCACTTGGGCACACTGCTGGTTCATGTTCAGCCAGCTGTTAACCAGTACCCCCAGGTCCCTTTCTGTCTGGCTGCTCTCCAGGCACTCTGACCCCTGCCTGTAGCACTGCATGGGGTTGTTGTGGCCAAAGTGCAGCACCTGGCACTTGGACTTGTTAAATGCCATTATGTTGGACTCTGCCCATCTGTCCAGCCTGTCAAGGTCCCTCTGCCCTCTATCAGATCCACACCTGCTCCCAACTCAGTGTTGTCTGCAAATTTACTGCTGGTGGACTCAATCCCCTCATCCAGATCATCAGTAAAGATATTGAACAGGATGGGGCCCAGCACTGATCCCTGGGGGACACCACTAGTGACTGGCCGCCAGCTGGATGTGGCACCATTCACCACCACTCTCTCTGGGCTTGGCCTTCCAGCCAGTTCCTAACGCAGCACAGAGTGCTGCTGTCCAAGCCATGGGCTGACAGCTTGGCCAGGAGTTTGCTGTAGGGGATGGTGTCAAAGGCCTTGCTGAAGTCCAGGTAGACTACATCCACAGCCTTCCCCACATCCACCAGGCGGTCACCTGATGATAGAAGGAGATCAGGTTGGTCTGGCAAGACCTGCCCTTCTTAAATCCATGCTGGCTGGGCCTGATCCCTTGACTATCCTGTAAGTGCTGTGTGATTGCACTCAAGATGACCTGTTCCAGTTCCTCAATTGTCTGAGGGCCTTGACTTGCTTTTTGATTGTCCTGGTGCCCTTCTTATCAATCTCATCACTTTTTGCTTGGATTAGCAGCAATAGGTAATAGAGGGGTAGATTAGCTTTGCTAGTCTCCTAGTGATCTCCCTTACCCAAGCCCCGGGTAGGCAGCAGACTTCCCTGTGGCATGGGTCAGGACAATTTGTAGGACCCTTTGTTCCCCTCAGGAGAGTCTCCAACAACAATTACCCTCCTCTTTCTCTTTATTGCACTAGTCCTGATGGTTGGTGGGGATTGATTTGCTTTAGGTGTCCCTTATAAGGTTCTTCTCCTGTCATCTCATCCACATTGCCCTCCGCCTGCACACCTCATACTTACTATGCAAGGGTAATGGGGGAGGCAAAGAGGGCCAGGATGGATTCCCCGTGTTTCTCCTAAAAGGGATCTGTAACCATCTCCCTCTGCTTCTGGGGGCACCTCCCTCAACAGGCGAGGTCTGTAAAGCCTGCTCCCACATATCTAACTCCCTTTTGCATTCCCTTATTGTTCCGAGCCTTGATACTTCATCCTTTAGCTCAGCCACCAGATTGAGGAGATGATTCACCTGGTCATACCTCACACAGGTGTTATCTCCTTCACCCTCCATTCCAAGTGCCAGGCTCCAGCACACTCTGCAGCTAGTAGCCTGATACCTGCATGCTTGTGCACCAGCTCTGTCTGGGTACCTACTGTTTTTCTAACAGCCTTTGGCCGAATTGTTACCATGGCTAGATCCCTTCAGGTAGGTGAGATAAACTTTGGGGGATTTTATTGTTTGTTGTTAAATATATATATTCCACCTGACTACTATATTTTGCCCAAGCTACCACAGAGCCTTCTGCACTGTCAGCTGACCCGGCACATGTGGCTATCTGCAGTCCAGCCAGAAGGCTCTCTTGCCAAATGGCTCAACCCTCCCGCGTTTGCAATTCCCGCAGCTGGCATCACAATCTCGAGCAGGCACACAAGAGATCGACCCTGCCGGTCCTCCCTTGTCTGCTGAGGTGCTCCCACCTCAGAAAGAAACCAAAAGAGAGACCTCTCAGCTTATGCCGGTTCCGGTCCCGAGGCATCTTTCCAGCCAAAATGGCCAATTTTATGTCCCACAGAATGAATTACTTATCGTGGAAGCTCCGTGGTCAGTTTTACTGGAGCAGTTATACTGACAATAAATGTGCCTTTTTCCTCTTTCAGGCTTTGTGAGCCAAAGAAAGACTTAATTGCCCGAGTGGTGAAAATAATTGGGAAAAGAAAAGCTATTGAACTGCTTATGGAGACAGCTGAAGTGGAACAAAATGGTGGACTCTTCATAGTGGTAAGGAGAACGTGATACTGGGGGTTTATGGGGCACACATGGAGGCCTTTATTTGTATTTCCATAGTACTATTACACAGCCTTTGTGTTAAATTGTTTTTTCCCAGAGTTTCATGGCCTTCCCTTGCCATGAAACTTGCTTAATAATTTATTCATTTGAACAATATTTAAGTAAATAATGAAATGAATGAACCTGGAAATTGCCCAGTTTTCTGTTTCAGGATTAGTATCTCATTTACAGTGATAGCATTGTGTCTGTTACTCTGCCCCCCCTTGGGTTCTTTCTTTGACAGAATTAACAGTGAAGCATTCCAGAGCTTGAGTAAAACTTTTTGAAGTTAGGATCGAGGTGAAGCCTCTGGCATATTGCTTCAGTAAGTCAGGTGGTTTAATAGCACCAACTATCCACTGAGTTAATCAGAGTGCCGCCAGAGGTCAGCATACTCGGGGGAGCTTTTTTAATGTCACATTTGAGGAACAACATTCAAAAGGGACTCTTACAGCTTTACTGAAGAACCACTGGCTTGTGTGTAGGTAAAACAAAACTGAGTACCAATTTCAATTACAAATTACAGTAAAAAATATTATATGTAATGATTACAGTATCAATTTCTCTATGTGTCTTGTTTATTAAATCACTGAATTACATAATCGTTTCAGGTGGAAATTACTTGTAAAATCTAACCATTATCTAACTACAAAGTCTGGTGCTAAACAGTGCCGCTTAGCAGAGGCTTCCTATGCTCACTGTGTCCTCAACTTGGTGTTGTCTGCAAACTTGCTGAGGGTGCGCTCAATCCCAGACTCATCCAGATCATTGATAAAGATAATTAAACATGACTGGTCCAAATACTGAGCTGTGGGGGACACTATTTTTGACTGGCTGCCAATTGGGGTTAATTCCATTCACCACAAATTTTTTGGGCCCAGCCTTGTTTAACTTGGCAAATCACCTAGCCATTCAAGCCATGAGCAGACAGTTTCTTCAGGAGGATGCTATGGTACAGTGTCAAATACTTTACTGAAGTCCGGTTGAACAACATCCACAGCCTTGCCCTCATCTACTAAGCAGGTCACCATGTCGTATGAGGAGATCAGGACCTGTCCATGAGCCCATGCTGCTTGGGCCTGAGCACCTCATGCACATGCTGCATAAAGGCTGCTCCATGACCTTCCCTGGGACTGAGGTCTGCTCGACAGGTCTGTAGTTCTCTGAGGTCTCTACCCGCCCTTCTTGTACATGAGTGTCACATGATAACATGGAAAAAGTTCAAAACTAAAAATCCCAAAGTGGTAGGGAACTAATAAGTACTTCAGGCATTTGTGTATAGTTTTGAGTTCAGTGATTGGAAGAAGAGAGGAGGAAAACAAAGCAACCAAAAAAACTCCAAAACAAAGCAGAAAACCAAACAGGAAAGAACACAACACTACATCCCCTCCAAAATAAGCAACAACTTTCCAGCTGGCAACTCATCTTAGAAACAGCTGCTTGTCTGTAGGATGACAAATGTGGCAGCTGCTGATTCAAGAGCATACTTTAAAAATTATCTCTGTTCTTGCAACTTCTGATCCTTTTTAAATTTTTTTCTTTTATTTAGCAAAAAGTATCACATTTAATACAGTACCAGCACTGGAGTAAGAGTTCAGTATTATATACTATGAGTGCTAATTAGTTTCATAGCTTCAGTTAGGGTTGGAAGGGACCACAAGGATCATCTAGTTCCAACCCCCCTGCCATGGGCAGGGACACTCTACCCTAGATCAGGCTGGACAGAGCCTTGTCTAGCCTGGGCTTAAACACCTCAAGGGACGGGGCCTCAACCACCTCCCCGGACAACCCATTCCAGGCCTTCACCTGAAGTATAGTATGTTAATCAATGCTTATAATTTAGAGAAGTTTCTAAGCTGGAAGTTTCATGCTTCAGTATGGCACACTGTACCACCACTGTTACACCAAAAACTGTTAAGCATGTTAGGAGTGTTCTAGATGTTAAACCTGATACACAGCGCTATTGCAGATAGTTGTGAGAGTAAGTAGAGTACTCCTCACATTCTGTTTCTTTGCTGCCAAAATCAGATTATTATGTAGCCGAACACTTTCAATACTCTCTTCTAAAGCAATTTTTTGTAACCACATGGTTTACCTACCCAAATGTAGCAGGCTGTTTGTTTGCCTTATTAGTTCAGTCACAAACAAAATATAGCCAGGATTGGGTTTATGTAGTACCTAACACAGCAGAACACAATTATTTTAAAAAAATAGCATTGTCATGGATGCATTTTTTTATATGAACACTTAAATGTTAAACTTGCTATTACTAATGAATTTTTTTCCTATTAAGAATGGCACTAGGAGGAGAACACCAGGGGGCGTTTATTTAAACCTATTGAAGAACACACCTAGCGTCAAAGAAGAACAAATCAAGGTAAAATTGCCGGGAGTGCAAACAGATGTACAAAGTAAATTTTGGGGTTTTCTACTAGAAATATTGTGATTATATCATGTTTTCTGTACACAGTTGATGTAGGTTTCTTTAAAATGAAAGACCAGGGAAAGAAAGGTGTGTAGCAGCTTTGAGCTCTGCTACACTGTATTCTTCCCCCTTGAAATATGGGGGAACTAGTCCTGTTCTGCAGTAGACAAGATGTTACTGGCAATTACAACTTTTGACAGTAAAGATCTTGAGACCTGGAGTCAACTTTTGATCTTGTGTCCAGGAAAGTTTTCTTGACTTGCCACAGAACCTTTGACTGTATTTTCTCTAGAGATCTTTCTTATATGTCAGCATAACTTGCTGGTCTGCCACCCATTCAGTTTTGTTTGTTTGGGGTTGTTGGGTTTTTGGTTGTTTGGGGTTTTTTTAACTATCAGCAAAATTGAAATGATAATTTAGTGATGTTTATGTACATACACTTAGAGATTGCTGAGAAGCTATGTAATAAAATCACTTATGGAGTATTACCCTTAAGTTAGTGTGTCCTCCTACTATTGATAATATGTATCTCAGTTAAATTTTTATTGACCAGTATTTGTAATTTTTTTTTTGTGTTTTCATGATTCTGTGATTCTTTATTAAATACTAGTAAAAAAGAATATGCCAAACTTTTTGAATGTTTGTTTCTTTCAAGGAAATATTCTATCTGGAAAACCAGAAGGAGTATGAGAACAAAAAAGCCGCTAAAAAGAGGAGAATACAAGTTCTAGGAAAGAAAATGAAAAAAGCCATTAAAGGCCTTAACCTGCATGAATATGATGATGCATCTCGTGAGACTTTCGCTAGTGATACAAATGAGGCTCTGGCTTCCCTGGATGATCTACAGGAGGGGCATCATGAAGCAAAGATGGAACCTGAAGATAGTATTGAAATTGATAATGCTCATGATTTGGAGATCTTCTAATTACTAATGTTCTTGATAAAAAAAGTCTATAAAACATTAAATGAGCCTTTCTCATTCTCCCATGGCTTCTTGTTTTCATAAAATATATGGTAAATATTTGATACTTAAGACCTTGACATAATTCTTAGCTAAATTGAACAGCATGGAAGACACTAGTTGTCCTATTATGTTTGCTGAGTCCTCAAAAACTGTTAGATTTATTCTATATAATAGCCCTGCATCACTATGTTTGTTTCATAGGAACTTGCTTTAGCCAGATGTTAGGTTTGTAAGTTAAAGATATGTTTTAATTGACTACATCATACTTAATTTGCTGAAGCTAACAAAGTCATCAAGCAAGCAATGTTCCTCACTACAGCTGAATAGAAAAACAGTGTAAAGTTAGTGCTGATAATAAAAGATCATTTGGTTTTTCATATGGCTGTGTGTTGACAGGAATAGCAGTGTTTATAGGATTAAGACCTGTAAAAGGAGATTAGTTTGTAAAATAATTTTAAAGGCCAGTGACCTTTGAATAACAGCCGTGTAAATAAGCACTATGGAAAAACATATGTTTTAAATTTCTGAAGCAGTTTAATCCTTTGCATTACACTAGCAGTTTGAGCTTCCTACCTGTTCCCTCTAGACTTTTTTTTCATTATTAGGAATACAAACAACTTATACTGATCGTTATTTGAAAACAGATGTAACTGAATGCTTTCAGAGTAGTGGGGTGTTACTAATCTGCACTCCCTTCAAGGGTCTATAGCCTCTACATATAGCTGTAAACCCCTTTGCCTGAAGTTCTTGTTTTCATGTTTATGTGTGTGTGGTAGGATAAAGTACTGTGAGGCTTGCAGAAGTCCTGAAGCTTTTCTATGCTGACTTTTAAGGAAACAGTATGCAAAATACTACTTTTTACTTGATGCAGAAGACTGTTGTGTAGTTTGTAAGTTTAACTGAAAACAACTTTTGTATTGAATGATTTTAGTACAATCCAAGAATGTGTGCAACATTGATATGTATGTTTTCTAAACTACTTTGTTGCTATTACATTCTGTTTTCTGTGACTAGGCACTGTCTTTCAGTATAAAATACTTCTGAATAATTTTTGGCGTTGGAATAAGTTGTTCCAGAGGTGTTAAAGAAATGTGTGCACAAGGAGATAGGTAACGGCGCAATCTTAATTTGTCATATTCTTGTAAAGTCCTGATAGCTTCTGTTCCTCCTACATCTTTTGGAGGAGACCCTATTTTTTTTTTTATTGTCTTTCTAGAGATGTTACTTTTTTATTCCTAAAAAAGTGTTCCTATTTGCCTGATACATAAATAGAATTCTCAACTCTAGCAAGATAAATAATCCCCAAGCCTACAGTGAACTAAGATTTTGTGGAAGGAAAAATTTTTGATATACAGTCCCTCCCTCTCTCCCAGGGAGAGATAGATGTAGAAATAGGCCCATGGGCCACCAGGGACAGTGTGCTGAAGGTAAATGTGAATAATAAGCTGAAGTAAATGAATGCGTGAAATAAACTCCACAAATGACAGCAGTTTCTTCCAACTATCCAAATACCCTCCCTGTAGAGCGGTCAGCCCAAACCAGATGCATACATCTAAGAAGAGGTGTCATTCAGTTAGTTTTGTCTTGTGATTCTTTGGCCAACACTTCATTGTGTCAATACTAACCTGTCAAGCCTACAGACTGGCAAGTGGGCAATCCAAAGGAAAAAAAAATTGCAAAGGTTTGAGTATCTTACAAGGTTTTCAGAAGGTTTTTCATATTCTGTATATCCATTTGACTTTGGTTTTACGTGACACAAGTTTGTCTATTGTAATGTTACTCGATATTTCATCCCTGTCTTTTAAAGTATGACAAAGCTTTGTTTAGGTTACTGCCTTGAAAAATGTTTTATTCACAGTTGCTCTATCTTAATTTTTTTTTTCAAGCAGACTGTAATAAATCCAATGGACAGAAGCTGACTTCAAAGTTATAGGTACTTAGGAATACAAAATTATCACGGAATCAAATGAGAAAAAGGGCTTTGAGGATTTATACATAATTATTATCAGTTTACTGTTTTGTACATAGAAATACTGATCTCTAAACAGTGTTATTTTTCCTTTAAATGTTTTCAAATAAAAAAAACAACTTGTATTTATGTTTACTTGGGGATATGTATATATATAAAATCTGTCTTTCTCCCTGCAAAACTTTGTCACAGTGGATAAAAATCTGTGGTCAATAGAATCTTCTTTTCTGTAGAAGGCAATAAAAATCAGTTAATGCATCATTGCTGTTAAGTGAGTCTATTTCGCTGCTCCGAAAACTTGTACTCTCTTCTCCTGTTTTCACTTGGGTTTGATTTTTAATGCTGATGTTCTGAGCTATTTTCTGTGAACTGCTTAATTTCTTACATTATCCAGACTTGCCCCAGTGAAAGGCGTTCAGGGTTAGTTTCTGTGCAAGAACATCTACAGTACCTTTAAGATGCTTCAATAAAGCTATCTGTTAATTTTAACAAAATCTTTGGAGGTAAACTGAAGTTTTCAGTGACCAAGTAGTTGTTCTGCAATGAACTATTCAAAGTTTGGACTTGCTGTAGCAGCAGCAGCCTCAAACAGTGGAAGAAAAAGCAACATTTGTCAGGAGAAGCCTTCCATCTGCAAGTTTTTAGTTCAGATGAGAAATGGGAACATCATCCACCTTCCTGTTTCTATGATTGAGGAAAAAAAAAAACGAGAATATAAAATGTGTTTTTTTTGCCATGGTGTGGTAGTGTCAAGGTTTAATCCTCCCACCACATAAAGCACAGCTAACTCAGAGAAGTGAATGAAAAGCTGTATTTGACAAGCAGAATGAAATGCAATGAATATATACAAAATATACAGTATTTACAGTATATACAAAAATATACAGGAAAGAACGTAACACAGAAAAACCCTCCCAAGGAGAGTCCCCCCCTTGGGTTCCCCTCAACACCCCTCTCTTCCCCCCCCTTTCTTGTCCAAGCTAACTAGACAAAAAAAAAAAGGGGGGGTGGGGTGAGAAATGGACATTCAGGGAAAAATTGTTAGTTCAAAGCAGTTGTTAAGAAAGTTAGTTTTCTTATCTCATCAGTTTCAGCCCAAAGTCAGTTGCATGCAGGCTGGCCAAGAACAAAAGAAGAGACTGAAGACAGACTGTAAGTTCTTAAAGCTACATTCTACTGATCTACCAATGAAATTTGTTTAGGATTATCTCCTTTTGTTTTCCTTTTTACACCAAAACATTCAGCTAGAGAATTCTGTAGCTGTCCTTTTCTTAAAGGCACAGCCTAACCTGTCACACATGGGTTTAATGCAAAAAGGCAAGTGTGTGACTGTATCTTGTCAGACTATTGGTTGTGACTTCATCAGTCAGTTTTGCTCTGTGTATCATGTGGAGAAACTAGTAAATGTATTTGCTAAGCTGGGCCATATTTTCTTTCTGTCTGCTTCAGTTTGCCTTCTTCAGATAAAACAAGCTGTCTTTAAACAAACAAACAAACAAAAAAGAAATTTAAAATAACAGAGACAAGCTGGGACAAGTCCTTGTGCTGCTCTGCATGCATATACCTTGCAGCTTAGTTTGACCTATTGTCAAACGAAGTTGCTACTTAATTCTGTGTCAGCCTAATTTTTTGTTTCATGAAACAACCCCCAAAATAGTACATGCTTCAAAATAACACTTCTTTGGTAGGCCAACCTACTGAGATATCTCCCAAAAAATCAACCATAGTAACAGAATTATGAATAAAACTTGCCTAAAGCAAACATGTAGGTATTAAGCCAGTGTCTGCCTGTGTCCTGACCCAGTTAGAATTGTTTTGTTTCTGTGCCCCTGATTAGAATGCTTTCTCTTAATGTGGAACTCTGCTTACACACATATTTAGTTTTCTATCAGATAGTTAATTGCCTTTGAGAAACGGGGAAAAGAAAGCACCACAGGTTTTAGGCCATCACAGATTTTGTAATATCCATCTCTTCAGAATCTTGCATAGTTTTCTCTGGCAGAGAAGCAGGTATTCTCTCCCAAACATATGACAACTTACTGTCAGACTAATGATACTGACAACTTATTGTCAGACTAATGATACTCTGCAAGTTTCTTGCTGTGAAACTGGTTTTATGTCTGAATAAGGCTGTTACTGCTTAGTTATAACTGATTCTTAAATCAGCATGAAACTGATAGTTACAAAGACTATTGTTAAAAACATGACTACAAAAAGACTAGTTCAAAGACAGAATAAAAAGACTGACAGATTTCATTTAGTTGGACAAAGCTTTTCATCCCCACAGAGCACACACAATATCAACCTCCTTCCTCATGGTAAAAACCCATAATGGCTTAATATCTGAATTGTAAGTTATTAACCTTCTTGCTGTGTGCTCCTTCTTATTTTCAGCTCCTGCAGACTTCAGAAAATGAAGCACATGGTGCATTGTCATCTATGCACATTTCTAAACAATTCATCTATTCAAATGGGCTGGGGATCAATTTCTATTCCAGCAGCATTTGTCAATGAAATTTTGTGCACTTCCATAAAACACGCCTCTCTACATCTGCATGTCTCTTCTGAGAGTGAAGAGTTGTGGAATGAACTTGGCATAAAACCCAGGGGGAAATAGATAATGCCACCCAGGAATAAAGTTTGGTCTTTCCACTCTGATTTCAGTTTGGTCACCACAATAGGCTGTGGATTACTTTTGGGTTTGGTTGGGGTGTTGTTTGTTTAAAAAAAAAAAAAAAAAGAGCCATAGTCCCACTGCTCCAATGAGCAGTCAGAGTTTACAAACACCCTGCTAAACCCACCTGTCAAGCTGAAAATTCTGCATCTCTAAAATAATGCTAATTTTTTAGGCCAAACTTCCTGCTTCCTCAAACATGTCTAATGACCTGATTCATAATGCATGAAGAGTTTTCCTTAGGGTTGAATTGGATAAGTTTGAACTCACACCAGCAGAATGTGCACTTCAGTGTGTGGTGCCAAATTCGCTGCTCCTTGGTGGAAAAAGTGCAGTTCTTTTTTTCCTGTGTGGTGTGTACTGGAATACTTTTAAGTACAGATACTATTGTAATTTGTCACTTAATTCTTTAGTATGTGCTAAATTTATTACTGAAGAAACTCCATGCCAACTAGGAAAGACAAAATGATTCTTTAATCCCTTCATCGCATTTAAGCAATATGGCAGTTTGCAGAACTCACTACACACAAATTTTAATAATCAAAAATACTGCTTTATAGGACCTTGAAATAAAATCAACTAGGGGAATGCCAATGCAATACTTTGGGAGAGAAAAAACAGCAGTGATTACTGTCAGCTAACTAAACAAATAATACTGTAGGAGAAAGAAATTGTAAAAACAAAGCACTTTTAAAACATGTTTTGCAGTTTTACTTATCATAGTTTAATATTTTAAGTAACAATAAGGTTTGCATTGCTTGATGGTACAAGTATTAACATGAGTTTGTAGAATTCCATACATTATCTGCTAATTAAGTTTTGCAGCTTAGCAAATATTGTATGATTGCGTCATCCATGATTTGAATTCAAACAAGGATTTATTTCTCTGCAAAGAGGTTTGCAAATTAGCACCCTCCTGGGTTCTGGGTGGTGTCTGACACAAATGAGTTTGAGGAAAATACTTCAGTGCGTGGGCCCTGCACATAACTGCCCAAATTAAATGATTGTCTCTTTCAAGTTCCTTTTGAGGGACTGCAGGCCCAGCAGGGACTGGTGGTTGGAGGGGACACTGGCAGACTTTGGGATTAGGAGTACGAGTTGCTGATTGGTCCGACACCACTCCCTGTATAATCTACAGTGATACCTGAAGGACACCTGGGGAGAGAAGAGAGACAAACTGTGCTTAGAGTCACTGTTGTCCTCCAAGGATTCACTTTGGGTTTGGCATGAAATGCCTTTGTGTGAAATAAAAAGCTGATACACAGCCAAATTAGTGGGTTAAAAATAAGCAGAAAGTGTCAGGCAAAGACAACACCTACTGTGTAGATGGATTGTTTCCTAAATTGCCACAGCAGAGAAGCAGCCTGTGCCCTGCTTTCTACTGTTGCCAGTCCCTCATTCCCTCTTTATAACACAAAAAACCAGATACCCTGCCTCCATCTTTCCCAAGAGCTAGAAGCTACTTACAATGAGAATGAGTCTGGAGTACTATCATGCTGCAAGTTCTTAAATGGACAGCTAATGTAAATGGCTGGATGGTGAAGACTTGCAGGTACCCAAGCTGTTTGCAAACACTGGCAGGGTCACATGTTCTATCTTGTAATGCTTCATTACTGAAGGCATCAAATTCATGATTGCATATATGCAACAAGATGAATGTGAGCCATTTGCTAACCTGTGTGTATCTCAATTCAGATTACCTCAATAATTTTTTTTATTGTTATTAGCTAACCAATTCCAGCCTTAGGGAGATCATGCTCACACTAAAAGAGAAATGATTAACTGCCATGGATAAACAAGATATTTTGGCCCATTATTCTTTTAAAATATTTTACTGCTTATGTAAGGGACAGCCAAGTGTAGTGAGAATTATGTCTGTGTAAGATGATGTATGTGCACCTTTCTGAAACAAAACAAAACTGGTCAACTGGCTTGCAACCCTTTGGGTGAAATGTGACACATGACAATTATGGTATTCTGGAGATGTGAGCAGGAGGCACTCATGCAGGGACCACAGGAGGGGCTTTGTCTAGTTAGGTCTTCTGTCTTCATGTGCAGCTAGTCACCTGTCACTGATATTTACACACCTATGCCATTTCTGTAGGTCAAGGCTACTTGCAGGCCAGAGGGTGCCATAAAGGCTGGAGGTAACACACTTGTTTTGTGCAGGTGAATGAAAGATGCTGCTGAATCTGTAGAGAGGTGGATGTGTATGCTGCTATCAAAAGGGTCTGAGCTGCTTGCTTTCCTACACCTACAGCAATGACAGGCTGGCTGCCAGTGAGGTATAGGAGGTATATTAAATAGTATACATGCATAAGAATGTATTCTTCAAAACCCACAGACAACTTATCATACAGATGAACTGATTCCCAGCCTTTCCATTTCCTCTACTACTCCTGAAGGTAAAGCCAACTGCATCTTCGTTTTTGTGAAACACTATATATAAAAGAACATGAGAAATCCCTTTTACAAAGGCACTGCAGCATCAGGACAAATTTGGTAGAGAGGAAAGGAAAATAACCCAAATCACCTGCAAAGATGAACACCATGCAAAATACAGTGACTGCTTCAGAGAACTAATCTAGAGTTTAGGTTGTTCTCAAACAGCATCACATTAGATTCTTTGAACTACATTGTTAAGCTAGGCTTTAGCTACTCATTTGCTTAAGGCATTTTCACAGGATATCCCAGTTAGGTTGATGGCTTGTTTACAATGGGTTGTTGCCTGGAAGCATTTTCCAGGTGCTGTCATCTATAGGATCTCAGCAAAAGTTACTCACCCTACACTTCTATAATGGATGCAGAATTCTTGAGATGCTGATCAAAGGCCAGATTTACCTTGGTCCTTGGCACACTAAACTCCTTTGTCTCCTCAATACGAATGCAAGGGGGTTGTCTAGCTTTCTTAATTTACTCTGAATTAATTTGGCCTTTGTTTTAAACCAGCATTTATGTTATACTGGAAGCTACAGAGAAAAAATCCTGTTGTACTGCAACCTGCTACTTGAATTACACGAGTCAAGATTACCTATGTGCAAAAGAAAGCAGAGTGGGCCTCAATTTTTAGTTTAAATAGCAATCTCCTTTTTGTGCCTGAAGCTTTCTTCTTGGCAATATCATGCTTTTTTTGAGTGTCTCTGTGTGTACATCAGTTAGAGTGAGTACAAGCAGAGCAAAAGCAACAGCAAGCTCTATGAGGAGAGGCTGAGAGAGTTGGGGTTGCTTACCCTGGAGAGGAGGAGGCTCTCTACAACTACCTGTAGGGAGGTTGTAGCCATAATCTGAATCACAGAATGACCAAGGTTGGAAGAGACCTCAAAGATCATCAAGTCCAACCTGTCACCACTGACCTCATGACTAGACCATGGCACCAAGTGCCACATCCAATCCACTCTTGAATACCTCCAGGGATGGTGACTCTACCACCTCCCTGGGCAGCCCATTCCAATGGCTAATGACTCTCTCAGTGAAGAACTTTCTCCTCACCTCGAGCCTAAACTTCCCCTGGCACAGCTTCAGACTGTGTCCCCTTGTTCTGGTGCTGGTTTCCTGGGAGATGAGACCAACCGCTACCTGGCTACAGGGTGGTTGTAGCCAGGTGGGGGTTGGTCTCTTCTCCCAGGCAACCAGCACCAGAACAAGGTGTGGCCTAACCAGTGCTGAGTACAGGGGCAGAATGACTTCCCTGCTCCTGCTGGCCACACTATTCCTTGGCTGGTTTACAGGAAGAGTTAAAATAGCTTCTTGGATGCTAAAAATAGCATCTCTCCCATTCCCTGCCCACTGGGATAACTGTGGTGTGTAAATAACCTATATGCCAGCTTTTGTCTCCACAGAAAATATGCTGATTTTCAGGAAGTCAAATGAAGTTTGAGTTTTCTTGATTTTTGCAGGACCAAAAGGAGCACTGTATCACATCTTGTATGTAATTAATCACACAGCACTCAATATATTCCCTGCACAGCCATAACTAAGAAAGCAGTACAGCTTTCTCCCATTTCTGAAAATGAAAGGGCAGGTGATGCTGAAGCACTTTGATGACAAAAGAAGCACTGGCTGGGGCTTTCCTGTATGACTGATGCATTTCAGGCTGAGCAGAGAGTAGGTGTGTCTTCCACATGTAGGGACTTCAGTGCCATTTTAAAAGTAGCTGCTTTACATCTCTGCCTTGACTTGCAAATCTGCCTTCTAAGAAAGCACTGTCACTCAAGCCTATTGATTTTATCTGCAGATACACATAAACCTCCTCAAAACTAGTACTAATGCTACGAGTGCATATCTCTGTTCTGCCCACTGGATTAATCCCATGCTGAACAGGAGGGTTACTGTGCCCTGAATGGCTTCCTGCCTTGCCCTTCCCTGATGAACATTAACTTCATTAACCCATCCAGCTCCTGATGGTCTGAATAATAGACTAGAGTGGAATTACACCTTCCACAACTCAGTGGACATTAAACATGCTGTATTTGAATTAAATCAGCCAAGGTATGCATTTACATCAGGCTCACTATCACTATGTTCTACCAGTGCCAATACCCCTCCAGTGCTTTCGAAGCAGTAAAAGTTGTAAAGTGAAAAGAAGGGACTTTTGCCACTTACATTGCAAATGCAATAGACAGTGTTAGGAATAACAATTAAGGTGCTGCAGGAATCTTGTGTCAGAGGTAATTAAATCCAACCACATAGCCAAACTACTCTCTCCACCTTCCAAACATTTTGGTCATTGTGAGTTGTGTGTCTTAGGTAAATTGTACAGTGTTTGTCTTTCTAAGGCACTCATACACAAAGGAAATTTGAACAACCTTTGCTTGAATAGCTGACAGACATGTCTACACAGAGCATCAAGGAAGTGTAAGTGCCATGTCACTGCTGGAGTAAATGGTCATCCTACCAAAGGGGAGTATTGCTGCTGCTTCACAGAAAATGGAAGCAGAAACAACAAAAAGAGAAACTGCAGGAGGCTGAGGCAAAGCTCTGAGCTTTCTCTATTGTTACACACCACAAAAATTAGCCTGCAGTCCTCTGTGGAAGAGACAGGCTTTCACTGCCATGTATGAATCAAATCAGATGTTACCTTTCATTGCTTTCTTGGAGCTCATTGTGAAGTAGTGTGGGGGTTTCATATTTTTTTCCCACCTCCCCTTTTCCAAGCTTACTCTGGGCTCAGCACAGGTGTTCCTTGATGTGGGGTAGCTCTACTACTGCAGCTCCTAACATGTCATCTCCTTGGCAGCTACACTGATCAAAAATAGCTGGAAAGTGTCAGCCATACAATGCATGGCCATAACCACTGAAGGAGAGAGATGGGTGCTGGATCTGTGGGATTAGTAGACATACCAGCACCATAGGCAGGGTGGTCTTTTCCCTTCTTGGGATAGCACAGAATCAGATGAGCTTTTTCTCACAGCACCACAGCCTTACATACACAAGCACTGACCTGTTAAGTGTGAATGTTCCCTGCCTGCATCTGCAGTTCTGTTCTTCCTCACCAGGGCTAGAGCTGTGAAATGTCAAACTCATCAGCAATCTGGAGTTTTTAGTGAACTACCAGACTGTGTCTTGATAAACACTTATTCTGGCAGCTGTCTTCTGGGTTCCCTTCATTTTTGCTGGGCAAACTGTTTATTGCCGTGCTGCGGTGTCTTGGTCTGGAGAGGGAAAGAGACTCAAGTTCTTATGAGTATTCCCGTGTTGTGAAATGAGAGGCACAAATGAGGCCAAATATCAACAGCTAGACTATTTATTACATAAATAAAGTGGATGGATCAGAAGGGGAGAGAGAGAAAATAGAGAAGAGAGGAAAAGAGGAAAGGAATTATATTACCACACCCCTCACCCCCCAAGACAGTTTGAGTCTGTGGAGGAAAGGTGCTGCAGGAGATGTTGGGTCTGTAGAGGAAGGGTGCTGAGGCTTTGGCTGTAGAAGGGATGTGGTCCTCTGAGCAGCTTCTTCAGCTCCATGAGTTGCAGCAGGCGGAACTTAGGGCACGGAGAGAGGGTTTTCAGAATCCAAGATCCGTTGTGTTGGCCCTGTAATGTTTCCAGCGTGTGGTGCCGTCTGCTTTCTTCTGCATTTTGCTTCTCCAATTTTCTTCTTTAATTTTCTTCTTCTAAGCCAGTAGTTGCTCCAGTCTTTTATACATTTTTTTAGTCCTTAGGCAAGTGTCCAGGTGTTGTTCCCCAGGATATCGTTCTGGGACATCATCCTTAGGTAAGTGTCCAGGTATCCCCAGGAAATCTTTCTGTGTACTCAGGTGAGTTTGGGCAGCCGTCTGGATGGAGGGGGGAGGAGACCTCTGCCTCTACCCACACACTCATTACACATCAGGGAACAGGTGGTGATTCCATTGTCTCATCATCCTCCCTTCCTGGGGTATCTCATGTCTGGAAATGGTCCTGTCCTGAAGGCTGATAGCTGGGCCCTTGGGCCATTGTTGTAGGCCAGCTGCAGTCCCGTGAGCAATGTTATCTTTGCACCTTCCAAGAGTCCTTCCAGTAGCTCTGCCCAACGCACATCAGCTATTGTCTGGGCAAGCAGCAAGTGATTTTATCTTTGTTGAGTCACACCAGGAGAGACAAGCTTCAGTCTCTCACATGCGGTCAGATCTCAGTTTAACAACTTGACTCAAAATGAGTGGCTTTTAGGATGGAGTGGCACACAAGTGACAGCACACCTGGGTGAAGACAGGAATAAGACAGTGATTTAAACTGCACTGCAAAGGCTTTCCTGCAGACCTAGGTGTAAAGTGCATTCTACAAGGGACTTCCCACAGTGCCATGAGCATGAGGAATGGGAAAAGCATAGGATGTGCCTATCTCCAAGGCTTTCAGATTGTAAATTGGACAGATGTTGGATTAGAATGAAATCTGAATCCTCTGTGGTAGACAGGTTGTTCAGCTAAAGCTTTTTTGTGCACTGTGCCTTCACCTTTTGCACATTACCTTTGATAAAACTTTCTCCTGTAGTGTCTCTTTCAGACCCATATATGTTATTTCCTTAGTTCCTACTTGACCTCTTCTGGTGTCAGAGATTTGAGGATTACTGACCTCAAAGATTTTCTATTTTTCTAGAAAACCAGAGTGGTGTGGAATGGTGTGGAACCAAGAGATTTCAGGTGTAACTTGAATCTGTTACTACAGAAGATAAATACAAGCAATGCTTTGTGCAATGGTCCAGCTGTTCTACAGCACTCTAATTCATTTTGGCTTTGTTCTTCCCTCTGTTCCTGTGTGTTGAATAGAAAACCAGTACTTACTAGGGTCCAAAAGAGGTAAATAGTGAAGAGCGTGACAGTGAGTGCAATGAGGCCAACTGCTTCAAGCCTGCTGCTAAAGTGCAGATGGTCCACTGCTCCTCGCAGACACAACCGACCAGAGATGGTGGCCAGTGGAGTGATAAACAAGAAGCACACCATGTCTCCAAAGAGAGTCCATTTCTCATGCTGCGGCCCTGGCCTCCTCAACCACTGCAGGCAAAATGCAGACAAAGCAAGTGTCAGGAAAGGGAGGATGTTTTACCCAAAACGAGCTGCTTGCTTGCACAATGCAGACTTGTCCCTTCAAGGAGGGAACATGGACCACATGCAGGATGTTACTTTGGCTATCCCTAGAGAGCTCCCACCTGAACTCCTCCCTCTCTCTACCTGCTGATGCACACCTCTAACCATGCATATCTTCCACATTCTTTATTCAGCTATAGTAAAAGCTGCCATGAGAAGGGCAAGTGTTTTGCAATAAGCTGCTGAACTGTTTGAGAGGAAGGCAAAAATAAGTTCATAAACACTTTTTCCCCCCCAGCATATAGGCTTTTAATGTGCTTGAATACTTTTTAAATCCTATAAGCAAGAAGCTGTAAGATGGTAAAGAGGGAGGCTCAATATTGCGTTGTGTTGTTTGCTTTTCCTTTTAAAGCAGAGTCTTAAGATTATTTACAATACTAGAAGACCAAGTGTTGTGGGTTCACCTCAACGAGCAGCTAAGCAGCCACACAGCTCATCCATCACCCACAATGGAACAGGCAAGAGAAGAGGAAAAGCCTTGCAAACAGTGCTTGCTTCAGCAGATCTTGTACAAAATAAGGAGATTAATATTTACATTCTCACAGCTTTTTATTATTGTAACTTCACAGAGAATGATGTAAGACTCACACTTTCCCTGAGTTTTAATTCCATTTACTTAGAAATATTCCCATGGGTGTATGCATAACAGTTCAAGGTTATATTTGGTTACTTCTAGACAGAACTGATTGCAACCTTCACCTTGTTCAATTTTCATAAATCCCTGCAATGTGAAACTGCCAGGAAAATGAGAGGAACTGAAAGCACCTGGTAGTGTAGATTCTGTATTTAAAGGTGAATGAAAAGTTTTTTGTGTAAAAGGTGTCTTGCAAGAGAATTGCTGAACATCTCTACCTCTCCTTGATCTCAGTGGGGATTGCAGGTGTTCACCACATTCTCAGGGCAGATCTTAAAATGCCAGTTACTTCATTTATCTCAGTGCTATGTGGTGACCGTCCCTCCTGTAACTGCACTGAAACATTGCAAAGTCTATTTAGTGGAGGCTGCACTCTCAAATCACAGTCTGTTGTGATTTGCTTCTCATCCATGCAGCTCGGCTAGTGAAAGAAATACTGTTTACTGATATGAGCAAGAAGGAAGAACAGCAACATTACATAAATGGAAGGAAGAACACACATGCTGTCATCTCTGCACTCTTACTTTCTTGTGACACAGTGCAATTAAGACAGCATTTTATGGTGTGCTACCTAACTTTACTGAATGTTTCAGCGGACAAAAATGGTGTCGGACTGCTTCACAGAATAATGGCTCACTGCACTCCTGATGTCTGAACTGTATCAACACAGATCGAACCCAAGTAACTGAAATACTAGTTGAGGCTAGGACAGGTAGGAGTAGTATTAAATAAAACCCCCACGAATCTACAGTCTAACATTAAAAGATGAAACATCATTAACTTGTTACAAAGTGGAAGTCAAAAGCAATGAATAAGTCATTTCAGTGGCCGTATGGACTTCAGTCATAGCACACATTTTTCTCCTGAAGTTGTGTACACGTTTCTACATCTGCTTCTGTTTAGATTCTAAGTTTCAGTCTTTTGTTTTGGAAATGTGCATTGTCAAGTTACTTCACAGCTAAAAAGCCAAGTTATCAAATCCTTCTGTGGAACTGAAACCCACGCAATGACTCCAACAAAATGCTGAGCTAATTCACTAGTGTGGCAGTACACTAGGGACTACCCTTCTGGCAAAAATAAGATGTAAGGCCAGATCAGCTGTCAGATCTGCACTCTAAAATCCATCCTATTAAAATGTGTCAATGTGCTCAACTATTTCTGCAACAAATTGAGACTCTTCCAGCAATAATTTCCATTTTAAAAACAAGGGGGAAAAAAAAAGACAGAGGTCATAAAAAGGATCATGTCTGAAGGAAAATGCTGGCCTGTCTAGCACAGCACTTTATCAAATGATGTCTTGAAATGAATGGTGATTCCTGTCGCTGACACACAGGTGAAGAGTCAGAGTAATGTGACACAGATTGACTTTAGTAAAGGCAGCAAGCACAAATGCAACATGTAAGCCCAGCACCTGGTGCACAACCTAATACTGGCTCATGACAGACATGAGCAAAGAAAAACTGTGCCTGAAAACTAACATACACTAGGTCTGAAGGGGGTGGGTGAGGAAAACAGTCCCTCTGTAGATGAAGGAGTGGGGCACAGATTAGGGTCAATAGAGAAGCCGAGAGCCCAGCTGAAGTGCATGTACACCAATGCCCGCAGCATGGGCAATAAGCAGGAGGAGCTGGAAGTCCTGGTCCACCAGGGTGACTATGGTATAGTTGCCATCTCAGAAACATGGTGGGATGACACGCACGATTGGAGTGCTGCACTGGGGGGTTACAGGCTCTTCAGGAGAGACAGGCAAGGGAGAAGAGGAGGAGGGGTGGCTCTGTATATTAGGGAGTCACTCTCTGCTACAGAACTTGAGGTGGAAAATGAAGGGATTGAGGGACAGTGGGTTAAAATCAGGGGGCAGCCTAACAAATCTGACACCCTGGTTGGAGTCTGTTATAGACCACCCAACCAGGATGAGGAGGCAGATGAAACATTCTATAAGCAATTGGAGGCTGTCTCAAGATCATCAGATCTTGTCCTTGTGGGTGACTTTAACCTGCCAGATATCTGCTGGGAACTTAACTCAGCAGAGAGGAGGCAGTCCAGAAGATTCCTGGACCACATGGGGGACAACTTCCTGATGCAGCTGTTGAGTGAGCCTACCAGGGGTCAGGCTCTGCTTGACCTGCTGTTCTCCAATAGAGAAGGGCTGGTGGGAGATGTGACCGTGGGAGGCTGCCTGGGGTGCAGCGACCATGAGATGGTGAAGTTTTCAATCTGCAGGGAGATAGGGAGGAGCACCAACAGAACCTTCACCCTGGACTTCCCGAGGGCAAACTTCAGCCTGTTTAAGAAACTTATTTGCAAAGTTCCCTGGGTATCAGCCCTCAAGAACCGAGGGGTCCAGGCTGGTTGGACCTACTTCAAACAGGAGCTCTTGAAGGCACAGGAACTGCCGGTTCCCTTCTGCCAAAAGATGAGCTGTCAGGGAAGGCGACCAGCCTGGATGAGCAAGCAGCTCCTGGAGGAACTAAGGGACAAAAAGAGGCTGTATCACCTCTGGAAGGAGGGGAAGGCTTCTCGAGGTATGTTTAAGGAAGTTGTTAGATTATGTAGGAAAAACATTAGAGAGGCAAAGGCCCAGTGGGAACTGAGGCTGGCCACCTCTGTGAAGGACAATAAAAAGCATTTTTACAAATATGTTAATGCCAAAAAGAAGGGCAAGAAGAACCTGCACTACCTATTGGACCTGGAGGGGAACACAGTGACTGAAGACAAGGAAAAGGCTGAGGTCCTGAACATCTTCTTTGCCTCAATTTTTAACAGCAAGGCAGGAGGAGTTCAGGACGAGTGGCCTCCTGAGCTGGGTGATGGGGTCAGGGAGCAGTGTAATGCCCTGGAAATCCATGAGGAATTATTTTGGGATCTGCTGAGCCACTTGGACACTCACAAGTCCATGGGGCCGGATGGGATCCATCCTAGGGTGCTGAGAGAGCTGGCAGATGAGCTGGCCAAGCTGCTCTCCATCATTTTCCTCCAGTCCTGGCTGACCGGAGAGGTCCCAGATGACTGGAAACTGGCCAGTGTGGTCCCCGTCCACAAGAAGGGTTGGATGGAGGAACCTGGAAACTATAGGCCTGTCAGCCTGACCTCAGTGCCAGGGAAAATGATGGAGCCGATTATCCTGGTGGCAATAACTGCGCACCTGCAGGATGGCCAAGGGCTCAGGCCCAGCCAACATGGATTTAGGAAGGGCAGGTCCTGCCTCTCCAACCTGATCTCCTTCTGTGATCAGGTGACCCACCTGGTGGATGTGAGGAGGCCTGTGGATGTGGTCTACCTGGACTTCAGCAAGGCCTTTGACACTGTCCCCCACAGCAAACTCCTGGCTAAGCTGTCAGCTCGTGGCTTGGACAGGATCACACTGCACTGGGTTAGGAACTACCTGGAGGGCTGAGCCCAGAGAGTGGTGGTGAATGGTGCCACATCCAGCTGGCAGCCAGTCACTAGTGGTGTCCCCCAGGGATCAGTGCTGGGCCCCATGCTCTTCAACATCTTTATTGATGATCTGGATGAGGGCATTGAGTCCATCATCAGTAAATTTGCAGACCACACCAAGCTGAGGGCGGGAGTTGATCTGCTGGAGGGTAGAGAGGTTTTGCAGAGGGACCTCAACAGGCTGGACAGATGGGCAGAGTCCAATGGCATGAGATTGAACACATCCAAGTGCTGGGTTCTGCACATTGGCCACAACAACCCCATGCAGTGCTACAGGCTGGGGTCAGAGTGGCTGGAGAGCAGCCAGACAGAGAGGGACCTGGGGGTACTAGTTGATGGTAGGCTGAACACGAGCCTGCAGTGTGCCCAGGCAGCCAAGAGGACCAATGGCATCCTGGTTTGCATCAGGAACAGTGTGGCCAGCAGGAGCAGGGAGGTCATTCTGCCCCTGTACACTGCACTGGTTAGGCCACACCTTGAGTCCTGTGTCCAGTTCTGGGCCCCTCAGTTTAGGAAAGATGTTGACTTGCTGGAACATATCCAGAGAAGGGCAACAAAGTTGGTGAGGGGTTTGGAACACAAGCCCTATGAGGAGAGGCTGAGGGAGCTGGGGTTGTTTTGCCTGGAGAAGAGGAGACTCAGGGGTGACCTTATTGCTCTCTACAACTACCTGAAGGGAGATTATGGACAGGTGGAGGTTGGTCTCTTCTCCCAGCCAGCCAGTACCAGAACAAGAGGACACAGTCTCAGGCTGTGCCAGGGGAGGTTTAGGCTGGATGTTAGGAAGAAGTTCTATACAGAGAGAGTGATTGCCCATTGGAATGGACTACCCGGGGAGGTGGTGGAGTCACCATCTTTGGAGGTGTTCGGGAGGAGACTCTATGGGGTGCTTGGTGCCATGATCTAGTTGTTTGGGTGGGTTGAATTGGCTGATGGGTTGGATGCGATGATCTTGAAGGTCTCTTCCAACCTGGTTTATTGTATTGTATTGCATTGTATTTTTCACTGAAATGTTTTGAAAGTAAGCTTCCCTACAGGTATCTCAAAAGAAAGTATCCCAGACCAGAATGTTTGGTATGATTGTTTTCAGTGTAATACAATACAATACACCAGGTTGGAAGAGACCTTCAAGATCATCGCGTCCAACCCATCAACCAATCCAGCCCACCTAAACAACTAAACCATGAAACATTTCAGGTGACTACAAACTTTTCTAGGTCAACGTTTTGCAAAGGAAAGCAAACATTTGACAATTGTTTTTCAATTTAAAAAATATTTATATTTCAATCAAACAGTCAGTTACTAGCACAGTGTTATTGTCTTCAGCAGATGTTTTTAGGAAAGTGGCAGCTCATAGAGATATTCCTTTGGTTCCAGAGACAGAGGTCTGACTGTTTGACAGCTAGAAACTAATGACATGACCTCCACAACTTTATTATGCTAATGTCACGGACCCTGCTCTTATTTAAGTTTAACCCATATTTTTACTCAGGCTCCAGGGAATATTTTATTTGTGGAACTGTGAAGGAGCCAAAGCTTCTATTTGAAATTGTAAATTAATTAATTTTCTCTGCATGTTTTTGTATGTGGAAGGAGTATGTTCCTCATTGTAAGGATAGCGTATGATACACCTTTAATTTTTTATGCGTTATAAAAAGAATGAACCACGGGGCTGATAGGAACCAACCTAGGTGGTAGCTAAGAAGAGTACTGCAGACTGTTGCTATCATAACATAAGTGACTCTAGTTCTTGAGTAGTTTGCCAGCTGAAAACTATTCTATGAAACAATTTAAAATCAGACAGAGCACATTTGACACATACAGGCAAACACTATGGGAACAAGAAACAAATCCTTTTGGCTGACTAATCCTTGAACATTGAAGGAGGGGTTAATCCCCACCATAATGTCTGATTCATGGTTCAGAAAGGCAATCCCTTTAGTGAAAGTAATCCAAGTTAAAAAAAAGTAGACCAAAAATGTGGGAAGCTTCACAAATGCAATGCTGACATGATGGATCTGCCAAACATACTGTACTACAGCTTCCTGCTGCTCTGGTTGGGTTTGGGGCACCAAAGAGCAGATATCCTGGAAGACGTTTCTTCCCCAGACAATAAAAATGTCCTGTGGCATAGATAAGGAGTTTCTCCTGTGAGAAGTACATAGTCTGAAAATCAGTTGGCCAGAGAGAAGCTTAAAATAGAGAGAAGCTATGAAGAATAAAGAGGAAGTGGGAGATCAAAATCAATGCTATCTTTATTTTACCTTTCCTTACAAAAGAAATACATGAAAAAGCAGGATGCTCTGCATAGTGTCAGTTGAAGAGACAAAGCAAAGATGAGCTACCTGCATTTTTGCATCCTATGCATCCTATGCCAAATGGGCCCAGCACAAACCCAGACAGGCCCTGATGTGTCTAGACATGGTCCCCTCTTTCCCCCTCCCTCTTGCAGGAGACAGAGTAAAGTGGGAAAAGGGACAAAAGAAAGGCCCCAACATGTCTGGGTAAACAAGTGTTCTCTTGGAGTAAGAGCATGTGTACTGCTTCTCCCAGACCAGGCCTATGTTTCTGCCTTTTATGGTCACAGCCTGGCAGAGTCCCTTTTCACTGGGTAACTATTTTCTGGCTTTGGTTGCTCTATTGGCCCAAGTGAATCTCAGGCAAGATATACATACAGGCCGATTTGTAGTCGCCTTTGCCTGGCCTTTGCCTTGCCTGCTTGGATCTGCCTTGCTTTAATTTGCCTTGCCTCAAGTTGCCCTGCCTTGAATTGCCTGGTCCAGAGCCTGTAATAGAAGCCATGAGCCTACTCACTGTAAGCTAGAGAAGCCACAAGCCTTAGGAGCTGGAGCCAAGCCTCGCTTTCCCTTGCAACGAGAATTTTGCCATGCCTCAGTTTACCCAGGACAAAGCCAAGAGCCCATCGTGAGAAGCATCACAAGCAGCTCACTGTCCTGATGGAGCCAGACCAGCATCAAAGACTGCGTGGCCTTCCTGCCAGCAACCAACCATGCCTGATGCACAAGAGCACTCCAAAAAGCCCCAACAGCTAAGACAGCAGCAGCACCCCCCTCCTTGGGGTAGAACTCCTCGTGAGCAATTAATTCATTGCCTCTTTGGCTTAACAGTTCTTATCAAGCCTCACTCCTGTGGTCGAGTGCCGTATTGTTCCCAAGGATTCTCTCCTTCTGTTATTCCTCCTGGTTTGCTTAAAATTGTTAAAATTGTTATAATTGCCTAAAAACTGTACATTCCCATTGTAAATATATATTCCAACCATACTTCAAGCCTATTTGATAAGTTTTTGGAAATTTTCCATATTAATGAAAGTTGTTAATATTTGGATTAATATTAATATTTTCCATACCTTAATTATAAATTAATGAATTCTTTACAGCATGATGTACATGAGGCAGGTTATAGTTCTAGCTATGTCCCTCATATTTGAGATAAAGATATCCTGTTAGAGCACACAGGCCCACATCCTTAGCATGAACATGGGCAAGCGCTTCAAAGAAGGCAAAAAGCCATTTGAAAAAATTTTTTATGGAGTACTTGCTTTCATTTCAGAATGAATTAATGGCAAACTAGCAACATGGCAAGGGAAGAAAGAAGGAATGCAGTTGATTCTCTAGCCTCCTCTGATCAGATCTTCTACTGCTTCTGTAACAATGTGCACAATGGAGGAAGAAATACGGCTGGACAGCCAGCGATGCCACTTACTGCTCACTTCATTTCAAGCTCAATACTGCTGCACCCTCTCTTGTGTGATAACAGTAGGAACAATGTCAGATAGCAAATTTCTACATAAAGCAAGTGAGATTTCCTTAACACTCATAGCTAAGCCACTAAGAAACAATGATCAACACAGTGAAAGGATGAAAAAATCCCAAACCATAATACCATGACCCCTTTAAAACAGTGAATAATACATTTTCAAATAGTCAGAAACCCCACTTTTCTTTCTGATGGAAAAATTCTAGAAGAAAAGACTGATTGTTTCAAGCATTTCTTATTACCTGTTACTGAACAATGGACAGGATATATTCTCTGCATGAGACAGTCTCCTTCTGAGGAGCTACTGTGTAAGATTCTGAAGACTGTGATCTACAAATGACTTTCTAAGTGCAACAGCCCTTCTTACACTCCTGAAATGCATTGTAAACTCATCATCCACCTCTGCTGGAAGGACTGTTTACCATTTCCAGTATCTAGTTCAGAGGAATATTCAGAGAATTATCTTAATAAATGACGAGAACACAAACAAAACACATATGAGTGCAGAAACACGTATACAGACATGTAAACAATGGCATTAAATGCTGGTAGCCTTCCTGGCTTGATACTCATCCAAACATTACAGCAGTCCTACTTTACCTCATATTCTAGGTAATACAGGAAGACAGCCACAACAGTGCTTTTAGAACTCAGAAGATGGGGAAAACTGGCTATTTGCATCTGCTTTAGTGACTCTTTGGCAGCTTTTAGACCTGCTGTAATTATTTGCATGGGGAAGTATTTGGATTTCAAAGTACTATGTATTAAATAAGTAAAAACTTCATGGACAAATTTGAATTCTACTAACAGAAATCAAGAAGCTTGACTGATGTCTCACGGATTAACTTTTCCCCTTGCTATAACTCATCATAATTAGCATTTGTTACTCCTGCGTTCAACTTGGTAAGCTTCCATTCCCTTCTAACCTGAAAATATACCCCCTTTCTAAGACCACAAAGGACTTCAGAAAAGTCAGTTGCTTTTTTAAATTACCTTTTCAGAAACTGCATGTAATTGTTGATTACTGTGGGTATAATAGCAGAGAAGCAGAGATTAGATAGTAAAGAGAAAAATATCAATTAACAATAACTACTATGTTTCAGAAACTTTCTTGGATTTGATTCTTGTTTGTCCTAAGCTGAGGGGGAAAAGACAGCTTTATCATTATTATCATCATTAGTGCTGTGTTTGTTTATTACTGCTTTTGTCAAAAAGAAGCCCCATTTCATCAAAGAACGATCAAGTGACCAGATTCCCTCAGCCTGGGCAATATTAGCTTTGCTCGTAGCTTCTTCATTCATCAGCTCCAAATAATGTCAAACTTCATTTGCCCAAAGCAAGCCTCATGAGCAGCTGTTGCAAGGAAACACATTGAAGAAGTTGGACTCTAGAACCAAACTGTTCACTACGCACAGACTCAGCATCATTTCTCTTTCTTTTCAGAATGCAAATTCAGACTGGCATCATCCTCGCACCAAAACCCCAACTGAAAACTGCTTGGTGCAGGTTCGGAGCATCTGTCTGAAGGAAGACATTATCTTCATTGGAGAATTCTCACTCAAAGATTTTTGTCACTGACAGCCTGAGACCATTCAACCACAGCATTTCTCAAAATGTGACTAGTTTCTTGGGAAACGCTGGAGTCCTGCTAGAGGCATCAAACAGCAAGCCAGAGGCAATGGAACACAGCTGGCCTGGGTTTGCTCTAGTTAAGGCTTGACAAGACTACAGGTGTCATGTATCTCTTTTGCTGATCCTGAGGAAGAACGGAGATATCCTTTGGCTTAGATGCACATGTCTAACTTAATCCAGCACAAAGCAATTTCAGTAGTCCTCAATGCTCACCCTCTCTCTGCATGAGCCCCTGACCCATTTCCCAACAGTCAGTTTTATGCTGTATCCTCTCATCCATGAGTAAGAGCAAAACAAGGGTTTCAATGTTTCTGCCCTCATCTTGCAACCCCCAAACTCACAGATAGTTTTGGCTTCAGTGGAGCTGCAAAGGCTTTACAGTGCCTACACAAAAGCAAATGTGATTAGCTCTTTAAAGCTAAGCTTTCAGGGACGTGTTCCAATCACTGACCTCCAGCAATGGCTTGGGTTTACGCTCCACTGCAAACCTGAAGTGGCAGAGCTCACAGCAGTTGGTGTTTGAAGAGGACAGCCAGTGCTCCAGGCAGCTGCGGTGAATAGCCCCAAGCGTCCCCATACACTGGCAGGGAGAGAGCAGGTCTTCCTGGACGTTGCCCTCGTGGCAGATTCTGCACATTGGTCGGTCACTGAAAGTGCTGCTAGAGGGGGAGAAAAAAAATTGCTGGCCAGTGTATAGGGCTGTGAACTAGCCTCTTTCTTTCTGTAGGTCATGAATTAGCAGTGCAGGAAATTTGCAGCTTGCGTACTTTGCTCTGTGGTTTAAGTTTAAGAAAGATGTTGTCTTACTGGAGCGTGTCCAGAGAAGGGCAACAAAGTTCATGAGGGGTTTGGAAGACAAGCCCTATGAGGAGAGGCTGAGGGAGCTGGGGTTGCTTAGCCTGGAGAAGAGGAGACTCAGGGGTGACCTTATTGCTCTCTACAACTACCTGAAGGGAGGTTGTAGCCAGGCAGAGGTTGGTCTCTTCTCCCAGGCAGCCAGCACCAGAACAAGAGCACACAGTCTCAGGCTGCGCCAGGGCAGGTTTAGACTGGAAGTTAGGAAGAAGTTCTATACTGAGAGAGTGATTGCCCACTGGAATCAGCTGCCTGTGGAAGTGGTGGAGTCACCTTCATTGGAGGTGTTCAAGAAGAGGCTTGATGGGGTGCTTGGTGCCAGGGTTTAGTTTTTTGGTTGTTTAGGTGGGTTGTATTGTACTGTATTGTACTGTATTGTACTCTTTTGTACTGTATTGTACTGTATGGTACTGTGTTGTGTTTTGGGTGGGTTGGATTGGTTGATGGGTTGGGCGTGATGATCTTGAAGGTCTCTTCCAACCTGTTGTATTGTATTGTATTGTATTGTATTGTATTGTATTGTATTGTATTGTATAGTACATCATGCTGCTGGGCTAAGGCTGCAGGCATTCTTGTTTAAAATGGCTCTTTTGTTGGGGGGAAAAATGGAGAGTGAAGAACACATCAGAGTGGCAGATGAGAGACAGGCAACCAAGTGCTTCTGTACCTTTCCCACCTGTTTATAGTGCAGCTGAGCAGCCATTTCGGGAAATCTCTAAATGCATCAGGGAAGTTTTAAACCTGCCTCGGCTGGGCATCTCTTACAAAAATCATACAATGCATTGGGTTGGAATGGACCTTTATAGGTCATCTAGTCCATCATCTAGTGATGACCTGTGTCAACACTCCTGACCTACAGCATCTCTTAAGCTAATGAGATTCCCTGTCCTACTGGGTAAACTGTTTTCAGTGATCAACAAAGGACTACTGGACTGAAACAACAGCACCTTGCCCTGTAGCTGTGTGAAGGCAGGGCCACAACCTCAGAAAGGCAGGAAGCTCCTGCCTATGAGGAGGGTTTCCCTCTCTTTGGAACAACACCCTACATGTAACTCAAGAAGTAACATTAATGGCACCAAAAAGGAGGTCTGTGCCAAACACATCCCTCCCGTTTCTGTCTCTGACCATTTCTCCTGCATTACCTGCCTCAAAGTGCTCACATTCCTGGTGGCATGGTGATAACATGTACAGGGAAACAGATGCTCCTCTTGACAGTGGAAATCTAAATACTCTGATTTTAACTACTGAGATTCTCAGCTTTGCAGAGGACTTTTCTAGGCAAGATGGAGGTAGTTGCATGGTTTCCTGAAATGCATGGTCTTAGTGCAGTGGGAGCAAAGCTGTGAGCACCAGTGCTAGCCAAACCATGCATTCATTTCACTGCAGCATCAGCTCACCCACTTTGCCAAAACTAAGAAGGTAGACTTCACTCATGTGTAACTTCTGGAAAGTGTAAAAGAGCCAGTCTGCTCCCTTTAATCTGCCTAGCAAAACAGCATGAAGTTGTCCTTAATATTCCTAATGTCCTAACATCTGAGCTGCGTGAAATGCACCTGGTTTTAAGTTTTAAGTTTCTTCAAGGGGGAAAAGGCCCTTTCAGCCTGTCATACCACACATGCAGCAGCAGTTAATAATTTCACTCTTCGTGAGTGGAGTGGATTGGATTATGTTTGCTGGTTTGTGAAAATCCACAGCTATTTCTAGACCCACACAGTATTTCCAACATCATACTGGTGAAGTGGAGCTTAATACTGACCCAAGTATAAAGTCTAGATATGGCCAAAGCCTTCATGATGCCCCTTCTTGCTTTTAATGAAACCAAAGCCAACTCTAAACAGACTAGTGTTTTGCAGGGTATAATTTAAGTGTCTATTTCACCACTAACCTGCATTCTAAATGGACAGCAGAAACAGCTGCTTTCAATTGTGACATCTGCAGCAACAATACTTGTTTGTACACCTCTGCTAGAAACAGCCTCTCTGGCTGCTCTGCATGTTGGCTTGGGAAGTGTGAAGGAAACTTGTGCAGCAGTGTTGGGGGTAGCATGCAAACTAAACACAGCATTCTCTGTCAGCCAGTGTCTGCCAAAGCTTCTCACTACTTAGCAGGGTAAATTATTGCAGCTGGCACACTCGAGTAGCAGCAGCTCTAGACAGTTTCCTCCTTTACTGAGTATAATGATGATGGTTTAATTACATATGCAGCATAATCATTACAAAGTTAGGACAAGGGTTTAATTACAAGCACACCATGGTAATCCTTCATGAAATATGCTTCCACATCTTCCCCTTCAAGTGGCTGTAGGACCTTTTGGGTGGCAACTGGGGGAGGGTACATTCAAGCCCACCCAGGGATGGGGCCCAGCTTGCCACCCCTCCAAACATACCTCTGTGTGGCTAATGTTTGCACGTTGGAGGAGAGCAGCTTCCCGTCTTTGGCTGACACCTGCATGACATACTGAAGGCAGCTGCCAGGTTGGCTGCTGCTGTTGGGCAGGGTCTTGCCAGTGAGTGCTGGTTGGTGTGGGTGCTCCGGCACGACCCCTGGCAGGTCACTGTAGTGGTTCATCCTTGTGGCAGTGGGTGGCAGGTCCCCATCTAGGGAGGAAGGAGTATAGGGTGGTAGGGTGGAGAGAAGGGTCATATTCCTCCTTGCCTGCAGCTCCACCACGCTGATCGATACTGGGTGTGAGAAAAAAAATCTTCTGCTTCCCACCCCAGCCCTCTGAAGTCCACTCAGTAGGGAGAGAATGCTTACAATGTTATGTGCTGCAGAAAAACAGTCTGTATGCCTCAGAAACAAAAAGCCAGGGCTCCAACCTGCTTTTTTTTTCTCTAGAGACTCCTGAACAGACAACAGATAATCAGAAAGACTGAACCTACGTGTCTCTCCCCTCAAAATGCTGCAAAGGAATGTACAATCTTCACCTTGTGTGCCTCTAGACTTACGTGGCAGTTTAGGCTGGCTGCCTCCTGTTCCTGCCACATAAGTTATACCTCTGGTGTCCCAAGTGTCCAGCCCAGTAAAGTGGACACAGGAAACAGCATATTTTGTACCCATAAATCCTGCACCCTATAAATCCATCTGCAAAGTCACTCTCTTCACCTCTTTCTTCCCTCTCCGCTCCCACAGTAGATGCTCCCTACTGGGTAATGGTGGGGGAGTATCTTGAGGCCTCTTAAGCCTGGCTCGGCCTAATGCCGGGGGGGGCACAGTGTCAGACCCAGCCAGCCTGAGACCAGCCTAGCTGTTGTGGGGGGAAGAAAGAGCCTTGGGGGTTTTGGGTATACCCTCAGGTGCGGAGATGGAAGTGTTGGGAGGCTTTTGGCTGTGTTACAGGCAACTCTGTGTGCTTTGGAGTTCTTTTGTCACTATGCTTTGTAGTTTCTGCAAAACACTTGTTTTTTCCATTTAAACTTGCCACCACTTCACAATCCATTTGTGTGAGCATCATTCTTTTGTCCCTTTCAGGGGCAAGAGAGAGATCTGTCTGGCCTCGAACCAGGACAAATTAAAAGGCTTCTCCTGCTCACCAACAGGGGAAGTTATGTACTGGAGGACTAAGTAGCCTATCAGCTCCAAATCCCATGTGAACACACTCTACTGCTGCTAAGTGTCTTCCATCACAAACCCATCTCAGACCATGGATTCAGCAAATAATCCTATATAGGGCTTTTGTCAAGCAGACCTTGTAAGTAACATCCTGTGCACAGCAGTAATTTATGTCCCAAGGTGAAGTAAAAATCACACCTTGCTTGCGTCTTTCTCTCATCCCTTAAAGTGTATTAGACAGTGGTAACTGGAAAGTAAAAGTTATGCTGCCAGCAAAGAGCCTGAGAATGTAAATTCCTGATAGAATAGAATAGAGTAGAATAGAATTAACCAGGTTGGAAGAGACCATCGAGGTCATCAAGTGCAACCTATCACCCAACACCAACTAATCAACTGAACCATGGCAACAAGTGCCTCATCCAGTCTCTTCCTAAACACCTCCAGGGATGGTGACTCCACCACCACCCTGGGCAGCCCATTCCAATGGCCAATTGCTCTTTCTGTGAAGAACTTCTTCCTAACATCCAACCTAAATCTCCCCTGGTGCAGCTTGAGACTGTGTCCTCTTGTTCTGGTGCTGTTTGCCTGGGAGAAGGGACCAACCCCCACCTGGCTGCAATCACCCTTCAGGTAATTGTAGAGAGCAATAAGGTCTCCTCTGAGCCTCCTCAGCCTCTCCTCACAGGGTGTGACCGTTTTAGGCCGTGCCTTTAAGAAAAGGACAGTTGCTGGAACACTGGCTGAATGTTTTGATATTAAAATGAAAACAAGATATTCTAAATGAATTTCATTGGTAGATTGGTATAATGCAACTCTAAGTTTTAGTTCAGTTTGAGTCTCAGTCTCAGTCAGTTCTCTCTGTGCCTGTCGGCCTGTCTGTTTCTGTCTCTCTCTGAAGCAACAGCTGCTGGATGGAATCTACCTTGAATTAACTGAACTAATCAGATAAGAAAACTAATTCTTGCATACACTTTGAGCTAGCAGAACTACCTCCTTAATTACCTTTTTCTCTCTCTCTAACTCTTTTTGGGAAAAAAGGGAGGGAGGGAGGGAGAGAGGGTACAGGGGGGAAACTGTCCCGGCTGGAGGAGGGAAAAGGTCTTCTGTATTACATTGATTGCTGTATATTTCTGTATATATTGTAAATACTGTATATTGTGTACATAATCACTGCATTTCATTCCTGCTTGTAAATATAGCACATTCATTCTGCTTCTCCGACTGAGTTAGCTGTGGTTTCTTTGTGTGTGGGGGGAGAACTTTCTCTCACCACCACATATTTTTTATTGGTGCCCAACTCACAGCTTGTGGATAGTTGCTGTCCAGAAGCAGAGCAAAATTTGCTTGATTTATTGTCTGCTTGAGTCGGAGTTGCAAAAATGAAAGTGTTTTGGATTTTAGAGCATCTGATTTTTTCAATTTTTACTGTTCTGATCTACAAGTACTTCCTAGGATTGATTTGCAATCGCTTAGGCAGATACTTCATGTATAAATTATATTTAAGGTTTAAGTATAATATTCAGCTTCTCTATGACCAGTGTCTGGGATTCTTTTGGCTTAACAGATACGGAAATGTAACAGCGAGCACTCTTCCCATAGAGATAAAGGAGTTTAAGATTCCAGTAGGTGAAAGAGTAGTTTTAAGTGATGGCTGGGATCCAAAGGTGATTTATTTGATGTGTTTGAATCTGCTGCTGGTGATAGTGATTGCGTACTTGTTATATACACTGCACCGACAGAGGAAGGTATCTAAGGCTTGTTTCATTATTAAGCGTAGATCAAAAAGAAGGTAGCATAGCCCTAACTCTACTCCAGAGATCTCTAGTGATGAGGAGAATGGAGAATCTGTACCAGTTAAAGATAGAACTAAAAAGGTTATCGGAAAGGCTGCTCTGAACAGTGCTGTTGGTGGTTCTGGCAATGAGCCAGCGGCAGCGGCAGCGCCTAACATGGCGGCTCTCATGTCCTCGGCAGCCATTAGAGAGGCAAAGCCATTTCCTCCTTCTTCTTCAGCAGGACTGATAGTGTCCTCCACAGCACCTGATCCATCTCAAAAACCTGTCAGCTTCTGTTAAGGCAGCTGTAAATTCAAACACACCTCCCATTAAGCAGGTAGCTGCTTTAAAAACGAGAAGTGGAAAGCACAAAGCTGATCCAGGAGCTGATGGGGGAGAGCAGCAAGATGCTGATGCTGGTGAGGGGAACTTCTGCTGAAAGAGAGCCTGCTGAGAAGGAGGAGAAGGTTTGTCTTAAAGATATAGCTGACTTACTGAGATCATCGCAGAATGGAGATGCAGGGCAAATTGCTGGTAGGACAGCAACTAGTGGTGGTGCTTCTGAGCCTAAAGAGATTCTTAGGAGAGTGACAGTAGGATTATTGGGACAACAAGTTCAGGAAGAGGAGGCAGAGGAGGAAGAAGATGATATTCAGCACTGTTCTTCGCCGCACAAAGAAATTAGAAACGTGCGTAAGGATTACATCAGAGCAGATAAGGAGCCAATCCTAGCTTGGCTTGGTAGATGTTATGATACAGGTGGTCCAGCTCTAATAGTGGGAGACAAGTCAGCAGCTCAACTAGGAACTCTCTCGAAGGATAATGGAATAGATAGACATCCAAGTAGGACTCTCGGTAAGGTTACTCTCTGGATACGACTTTTAATGGCAACTCTCATGAGATATCCTTCCCGAGATGATCTCCCATGGAATCCTAAGCCCTGGACTACCATAGAGGAGGGAATTAAGCATCTGAGAGAATGTGCTGTCAGAGAGGTACTCTATGGTGGCCATGAGACTCTGAATCCTGATGAAATTCCTGTAGGAACTGGTCTTGCTAAAAAGCTCATCAAACTTGCTCCTCCTAATTATGCAAATATTCTGGCAAGCTGAATTGTGGCAAGAAATTATGGTGGAGCTTCTCCTACAGTTGGCCAATTCACTGATCAAATGAGACAATTGGAGGACAGCATGACACATGTTTCTTTGGTTTCAGCCATTGAAACTCTGTCTGGTGAGATAAAGAATTGCATGAAAGAGCTGAAGGATGAAATTAAAAATTCCATATCCCAATTGGCACAAGGAAATAATTCCAATTCTTCCTCCAGATGAATACAAGTTTAATCTGTGAGGAACAGACATCCTCCAAGGAGGTCATTCCAAAACAGATCCAACCAAAACAGACCACCAAGGCAATCACGTGCAAGTATTTGGATAACTCTGCGTGATCAGTTTGGTGAGAACATGAACAGATGGGATGGTCAACCAACTTCTGATCTTTCCAGGAGACTGAGGGAACTGCAAAGTGGCAGAACCCGAGGTAGCAATACCAGAAGGGTAGCTGTTACTTCTACAGTTTCCCAGGACACCTCTAAGAGCTCCAACAGTGGCTCCAGTTCTAACACTGCACACTGTGCTCTTTGCACATGTGGGCATATTCCCCATAACTAGGGGTGCCCTGCCTCCCGCCAGGGGGAGGAGAGGGGTAACAGAGATAACAGAATCTATTGGGATGTGTACATCCAGTGGCCTGGCACTTCACAATTTCAGAAGTACAGGGCCTTGGTTGACACAGGGGCTCAGTGCACCATAATGCCATCAAATTATCAGGGATCAGAGACTATAACTATTCTGGGAGTCACTGGTGGATCTCAAGAGTTAACTAAGGTGGAGGTTGATATAAGTTTAACTGGTAAACAGTGGAGGAAGCATACAGTTGTGACTGGACCTGACACACCTTGTATTTTGGGAATTGATTTTCTGACAGAAGGGCATTTCAAAGACCCAAGAGGTTACAAATGGGCTTTTGGAGTAGCATCTGTAGAAATTGATGGACAAAACCTGAAGCTTTCTGTTAGACCTGAGCTTTCTGTTGAATCTGCAGTTGTGGGACAACACAAGATTCAGGACATTAAATTGCTGGTTCCTTCTCAGACTGTGCATCACAGACAATACAGAACCAACCCTGACTCTTGGTTGCCCATTCAGAATCTGATTCGTCAGTTGGAGAGTCAGAAGGTCATCAGCAAATCTCATTCCCCTTTCAACAGTCCAGTGTGGCCTGTGCGAAAGCAGAATGGAGACTGGCGTCTGACAGTCGACTACCGAGCCCTGAATGAAGTAACTCCACCTATGAGTGCAGCAGTACCAGACATGATGGAACTCCAATATGAGCTGGAATCCAAAGAGGCCAAATGGTATGCTACCATAGACATTGCTAATGCCTTCTTCTCTATTCCTATAGCAGAGGAATGCAGGCCTCAGTTTGCTTTCACCTGGAGAGGAATCCAGTACACTTTCAACGGATTGCCAATGGGCTGGATCCACAGCTGCAGCATCTGTCATGCAGTGATCCATGATGCTCTGGAGAAAGGTGGTGCTCCAGAACACATCCAGTTCATCGATGATATCATCATCTGGGGGTAAAACTGCTGAGGAAGTCTTTGAGAAAAGGTAACAAAGTCATCGACATCCTTCTGAGCGCAGGTTTTGCCATCAAGCAAGACCAGGTGAAAGGACCTGCCAGAGAGATTGTGACCGGTTTAGGCTATGCCTTTAAGAAAGAGACAGTTGCTGAACACTCTGGCTGAATGTTTTTGATATTTAAACAAAAACAAGATAGTCTAAACTAATTTCATTGGGGGATTGGTGGAGTGCAGCTTTGGGTTTGGGTTCTGTTAGTTCAGTCTGGTCTGGGTTCAGGCTGGGTGCAGTCTGTGCTTCTCTGTCCTGTGGGCTGGACAGCTTCTCTCCCTCTGAAGCATGAGCGGCCTTGAGTTAACAGCTAACCAGATAAGAAAACTAATTCTTACATTCGCTTTTGAGCTAACAGAATTTTTCTTCCTTAATTGCCTTTCTCTCTCTCTCTAACCCTTTTTGGGAAAAAGGGGAGGTAGGGAGGGAGAGAGGGGGGTTCAGGGAACCCCCCTGGGCGGCTGGAGGGAAAAGGCTTTTCTGCATTACGTTCATTGCTGTGTATTTCTGTATATATTGCAAATATTGTATATTTGTGTACATATTCATTGCATTCCATTTATGCCTGTAAATATAGCTTTCATCTGCTTCTCCAACTGAGCTAGCTGTGGTTTCTTTCTTTGTGTGTGGGGAGGGAACTTTCTCATCCCACCACAGAGATCCAGTTTCTGGGAGTGCGGTGGCAGGATGGACACCGACACATTCCAGTGGATGTGGTAAATAGAGGCTCTACCATGGCAAATCCCATGAACAAGCAAGAAACTCTACGTTTCTTGGGGATAGTGGGATTTTGGAGACTGCACATTCCTCGATTCAATCAGATTGTGAAACCTCTGTATGATGTGACTCGAAAGAGAAATAGTTTCCACTGGGGACCTGAACAACAAGCAGCTTTTGGCAAGATAAAACAAGAGGTAATTCAAGCAATGGGTCTGGAACCTGTCCGAGATGGTCCAATGGCACTCAGCTCCAGATAATAGGAAATGACAGCTCTCCTATAGCTATAGTAGATGTAAGGATCAGTCCAACTGGTACACTTGCTCTGCTTCTAAAAAAAAGGCACAGAAACTTTAAGCAAAAATATCCTAGCTCCACAGGAGGTCCACATAAGACCCTTAAGTCCTCCAGAGTGAAAAATAAATTTCTACAACTCAAGGACGAATAACTCCTATATCTGATAAGCACATGTAGCTCAGTATAAATAAGGAAGGACTTGTAAGACGCTGCCTCATCTGCTCACTACAGAGGTGCAAAGCACAGAGAAGCAGCACTGGGGCACAGTATTTCTGGGACATGATGACAGGGGCAAGGAGGATATTGAAGAATACTTCTGTTAAGGATCTATACAACCTGGCAAATAACATTCCATGCCCCTCAGGGAGCTCTGAGAGACAACTGAGTGCTGCAAGGGGAAGATGTAATACTTGCTTACCAGTTGAGGACAGTGGTAAACTTTACACTCCTTGCAGTATTTTACTTTATTTTACTATGTACTTTATTTTACTATGTGAGCAGATAGAAAGTAGTGCAATACACTGGTATCAGGCAATTTTAGTTTGGCCATTTCAGCACACAGTTTACTGATGTTTGATGCTGTAGGTAGCTTTTTCTGCTCAGCTGTTCTGACTGGAAAGCTCCAGAGCCATTTAAAAACTACTGAGTAGGCTGCATGTAAAACACATCAAAGAACTGACTGCTAGTCTAAGGCATAAAATAGTTCAGCACTAATAGTTCTTAAGAGTCTTCCTATGCACTAAAAAATTACTGCCCACCCATAAATCAATGTCTTTTTGTTATTTACTGAACCTTGGACTACTTTTCATGAGGGCACTGCACTACGTTTTTGGCCCTGTGAACTGCATACAGAAAGGTGCTGCCTGCTGGCTGAGTCTGATTACCTGATATACATGCACATGTATAAAATGTTTCAAAAGGACTGTTAGAGTCAACTGCTAGTTTCTAAAACTTAACGGCAGTAGAGCATGAATACCAACAATAATATCTCGTGAAGTACTTCTAGGTTTTCCCCACTGCATTTTTTGTGGTTTGTGTTAAATGCTGGCTGGTTCATATGAGGAGTAGCTGAATGAGAGGCAGCCAACCAGCAATTAGGAATTAACTCTGTGTTGTAGGTCACAGCTGAAAGCCCACACTAGCCTTGCAACCACCAATTACTTCCAGCCCAAAATGTGTTTTTAAAAGATTATCCTGCTTCTGTGAGACAACTCTATAGTTGCAATCAGTGACCGATCAACCATTCCTGCACAGTGAAGTCAATTTACAGCTACGAAGTTAGCTTAAAGGACTGTATTACAAATGAGTTCTTCCTATGTTGTTGAAAATACTTTGATGTCTCAGGTTTTAGCACAGTTGAAAATTAAAACAAGCTGCTGTAAGAGAAACGATCCTTACATGCTGCAGTTGAGCTGCATAGATTGAAAGGTTATAGACACAAAGAGCAGCGAAGTATGAATGGGAAGATAAGCTGCCACATTCATCTTCTTGCCTGCCTTGGCACAGACCCACGCACTAAGTAAGAGAAACTACAACTTCAGCAGTCATGAATTAGCTCTGCGTTTTGCTGGGATGGGGAAAAAAAGAAAAGATAGGATTCAATTTCCAACTTCTTCAGATTTAATCATCTGCCAGAGGCAGAGTCTAGAAGAAAAAACCTATTGTTTGTGGCATTAACACCCCTTTCACACTCGGTAATTCTCCTCCCTTTCCTGCACCAGTCTCCCTCAGGCAGGATTTAAACTATGGTACTACAGACTGTTATTTCATAAAACAGCATGCTAGGTGATGGACACAAGACTGTCCCATATTCAAGCTTTCCAGGGATACTGGGCTCTGAGCTGACTCCTTGGCTCTGGTTAGCAGGGTGTATGAGGTTTGGAGTTCAGTCAGTGTCTGGAATGAATCCTCCTGAAGCATGCAGAGATATTAACAAGCAAGCTCTGTGGTCCAGCTGCCTGCTCTAGCCCTGGCCACATTCAACTGCCATTGCCCACTGGATTTTCACAATCTGAAGTGCCCACCTGCCTTCTGCAGTATGGCCTCTGTGGGCAGCTTCTTCAGACCCTTGCACAGTTCACCTGAGGAATAGTCAGAGTTTTCCTGTAACATTACAGTTTATATGGTCTCCAGCACCATCTACAAAGTTATTTTGTTACATTTCACAGAGACCTGAGCTCAAGGGCTTAAAGATTGTTTTGATTGTTCTAACAGCAGTAAAGGCTGCAACATTGTCCTTGTTAAGATACTATGATGACTCTGCCAGCTTAAACAAGTCCCGTAATTTTACTAATTCCACAATAACTGCTGTTTTCAAACATTTTAGAGATGAATGCATTTGATGTTTCTTGCAAACAGCCTACACTGATCTTGTGTTAGTTTTATTTTGATTTTTTTTTAAGCCCTCAGAAAACCAATTACATAAACCCTAAAGTAGTTAGGAGAAAACTAATCTTCCAGTCTTCAGCCCAACAAAGCTTGTAAAACATCTGGCTGAATGGGACACAAGACTGCCCTTGAGTATTATAACGTGCTTGCCACAGAACAAACTCCTTCTGGTTTTGTCACTCCTGACCTAGCAAAAGTCAACTGCCAACATCAACCAATAAAATCTCCTCTAATCAATCAGAGCTGATACTGGAGTATGATGAATGAGCAAGAACACACAGCAGTTATGCTGCAGTCTGTGTTTTTAAAGGATTACACAAACATCAATAAATGATGGGTCAGATCCCAAATTTACACAATCAATATTACTCAACTTCAGCCAAGGCCAATTGATAAGAAAGGACCCGCCTGGTGGATGTGGAGAGGCCTGTGGATGTGGTCTACCTGGACTTCAGCAAGGCCTTTGACACCGTGCCCCACAGCAAACTGCTGGCTAAGCTGTCAGCTAGTGGCTTGGACAGCAACACTCTGCGCTGGGTTAGAAACTGGCTGGAGGGTCGAGCCCAGAGAGTGGTGGTGAATGGTGCCACATCCAGCTGGAGGCCAGTCACCAGTGGCGTCCCCCAGGGATCAGTGCTGGGCCCCATCCTCTTCAATTTCTTCATTGACGATCTGGATGAGGGGATTGAGACAGTCATCAGCAAATTTGCAGATGACACCAAGTTGGCAGCAGATGTTGGTCAGTTAAGAGGGTAGGAGGGCCCTGCAGAGGGACCTCGACTGACTGGACAGATGGGCGGAGTCCAAGGGGATGGCATTCAACAAGTCCAAGTGCCAGGTGCTGCACATTGTCCACAACAACCCCATGCAGAGCTACAGGCTGGGGTCAGAGTGGCTGGAGAGCTCCCAAACAGAGAGGGACCTAGGGGGTGCTGATCGACAGCTGCCTGAACATGAGCCAGCAGTGTGCCCAGGGGGCCAAGAAGGCCAAAGGCATCCTGGCCTGCATTAGGAATAGTGTGGCCAGCAGGAGCAGGGAGGTCATTGTGCCCCTGTACTCTGCATTGGTTAGGCCACACCTTGAGTCCTGTGTCCAGTGCTGGGCCCCTCAGTTTAAGAAGGACATTGAGACACTTGACCGTGTCCAGAGAAGGGCAACAAGGCTGGTGAGAGGCCTTGAGCACAAGCCCTATGAGGAGAGGCTGAGGGAGCTGGGGCTGTTTAGCCTGGAGAAGAGGAGGCTCAGGGGTGACCTCATTGCTCTCTACAACTACCTGAAGGGTGGTTGTAGCCAGGAAGTGGCTGCCTCTTCTCCCTAGCAACCAGCACCAGAACAAGGGGGGACACAGTCTCAAGCCGCGCCAGGGGAAGTTTAGGCTCAAGGTGAGGAAAAAGTTCTTCACCGAGAGAGTGATTCGCCATTGGAATGGGCTGCCTGGGGGGGTGGTGGAGTCACCGTCCCTGGATGTGTTCAAGAGGGGATTGGACATGGCACTTGGTGCCATGGTCTAGTCATGGGGTCTGTGGTGACAGGTTGGACTCGATGATCTTCGAGGTCTCTTCCAACCTTAGCAATACTGTGATACTGTGATACTGTGACTCCAGACTATTGCAGAATTGCCCTTGCCTCATGCTGCTGTTTCTCCTGAGATAAAGCACTGGTCACCTACAATGAGAATGATATCAAAGCTCAGTTTTGATAACAAAACAAGAAAGCGTATTGCATTTCTTTGATTATTTCCTCTTCCTTCATGTCACTGACAGTGGATTAATGGGACTTGGAGTGAGGAGCTCCAAGTTATGAGTTGGCATGACACATGGATCCTCCCCCAAAGAAACAGTCAATATAATTGAGGATGCAACTTCAAACCCTTATTAGGTGCTAAATCTCTGCATTGCACATTGACCTGTAGATTATTAAAATAATCTACAAGCTATCAGCCCATGGCTTGGACAGGAGCACACTGCGGTGGGTTAGGAACTGGTTGGAGGGCTGAGCCCAGAGAGTAGTGGTGAATGGTGCCACATCCAGCTGGCAGCCTGTCACTAGTGGTGTGCCCCAAGGATCAGTGCTGGGCCCCATGCTCTTCAACATCTTTATTGATGATCTGGATGAGGGCATCGAGTCCATCATCAGTAAATTTGCGGACGACACCAAGCTTGGGGCGGGAGTTAATCTGCTGGAGGGTAGAGAGGCTTTGCAGAGGGACCTCGACAGGCTGAACAGATGGGCAGAATCCAATGGCATGAGATTTAACACATCCAAGTGCCGGGTTCTGCACATTGGCCACAACAACCCCATGCAGTGCTACAGGCTGGGGGTCAGAGTGGCTGGAGAGCGGCCAGACACAGAGGGACCTGGGGGTACTGGTTGATGGTAGGCTGAACATGAGCCTGCAGTGTGCCCAGGCAGCCAAGAGGGCCAATGGCATCCTGGTTTGCATCAGGAACAGTGTGGCCAGCAGGAGCAGGGAGGGCATTCTGCCCCTGTACACTGCACGGGTTAGGCCACACCTTCAGTACTGTGTCCAGTTCTGGGCCCCTCAGTTTAGGAAGGATGTTGTCTTGCTGGAACATGTCCAGAGAAGGGCAACAAAGCTGGTGAGGGGTTTGGAGCACAAGCCCTATGAGGAGAGGCTGAGGGAGCTGGGGTTGCTTAGCCTGGAGAAGAGGAGACTGAGGGGTGACCTTATTGCTCTCTACAACTACCTGAAGGGAGACTGTAGCCAGGCAGAGGTTGGTCTCTTTTCCCAGGCAGCCAGCACCAGAACAAGAGGACACAGTCTCAGGCTGCGCCAGGGGAGGTTTAGACTTGATGTTAGGAGGAAGTTCTATACAGAGAGAGTGATTGCCCATTGGAATGGTCTGCCCAGGGAGGTGGTGGAGTCACCATCATTGGAGGTGTTCAGGAGGAGACTTGATGGGGTTCTGGGTGCCATGATCTAGTTGTTTAGGTGGGTTGGATTGGTTGATCGTGGACATGATGATCTTGAAGGTCTCTTCCAACCTGGATTTATTGTATTGTATTGTATTGTATTGTATTATTATACTGCTCCCTGACTCCATCTGCCAGCTCAGGGGAACAGTTGTCTGGAAGACAACCTATCCTGGTATTAAAAATGGTGGCAAAGAAGGTGTTAAGTACCTCTGCCATTTTCCTCATCTTTAGTTACTAAGTTCCACTCCATATCCACCAAGGAGTGAAGGTTGTCCTTGCCCCTCCTCTTACTATTAATGTATTTGTAGAAGGACTTTTTGTTGTCCTTCTCAGCAGAGACCAGTCTAATCTCTAAATGGGCTTTTGCCTCTCTCATTTTTTTCCTACATGACCTAGCACCATCCTTAAACATTCCATGGGTTCCCTCATCTTTCTTCCAAAGATGATACACCCTGTTTTTTTTCCTTAATTCATTCAGAAGTTCATTGCCCATCCAGGCTGGCCGTCTGCCCCGGCGGCTCATCTTCCGGCACATTGGCACAGCCTTTTCCTGCGCCTTCAGGAGTTCTTTCTTGAAGTAGGTCCAGCCCTCCTGGACCCCTTTGTTTTTAAGGGCTGTTTCCCAAGGTACCTTCTGAGTTAGTTCCTTGAGTAAACTGACGTCCGCCCTCCAGAATCCCAGCATGGAGGTTTTGTTGCTGCCCCTCTTAGCTTGACTGCATATTGAAAACTCAATTATCTCATGGTCACTGGACCCCAGACAGCCTCCAACCACCACATCTCCCACCAGCCCTTCTCTGTTTGTAAAAAGGAAGTCAAGCAAGGCATTACTCCTGGTAGGCTCACTCAGCAGCTGGGATAAGAAGCTGTCCTCCATACACTCTAAGAACCTTCTAGACTGCCTCCTCTCTGCTGTGTTAAGTTCCCAGCAGATATCAGGCAGGTTAAAATCACACATAAGAACAAGGTCTGGTGATCTTGAGACAGCCTCTAGCTGCCTATAGAATAATTCATCAACTTCTTCATTCTGGTTGGGTGGTCTGTAACAGACTCCAACCACAATGTCTGTCTTGTTGGTCTTCCCTCTAGTTTTCACCCACAGGCACTCAACCTGATCATCCTTGATCTCTAGTTCCATGGCATCTAGAGCCTCCCTGATGTACAGGGCCACCCCTCCACACCTTTTCCCTCGCCTGTCTCTCTTGAAGAGCCTGTAGCCATCAATTACAGTGCTCCAGTCATGTGAGTCATCCCAGCATGTTCTTGTGATGGCAACTTCATAACAGTAAGTTGTTAACCTTCATGCTACTTTTAATTTTTAATTTACACAGCAATTTTCACTTGCCATAAACTATCTGGAGGACTACAACAGGTATAGCACACTTAATGATTTCCTATCTTGGAGTGTTAAGCAGTGCAAAAGCCACTGAACAGCAAACAGCAATGTCTTACTATGATTAGTGGCTATTTTTTGGGGAAAAAAATCAGATGAAGAGTTGCTATGCATACTGAGGAGAAACCTATATCATAAAACAAACTTGTAATGCTCATCAGCATCATTCCATGCCATCACTTCAACAGGAGAGAAAAATTCCACATACAAGGTAAAACAATGGTTCTTTTAAAGTATACTGAGCATGCACATTACTATCTCCCCTGATCTTGAAAGGCCAGCAGCTGGTAAATGTCAGCACTGAATTCAAAGGCACAATGAAACAGTTATCCTATGCAACATCCCTACTCAGCAGACAAGCGAAAATGAAGTGATGAAGTTTCATCCTTTGTGGAGAGAACTATGCAGGTGCAGAAACTTGCACTTGCTCTTGTTGAACCTCATGAGGTTCACCTGGGCCCACCTCTCCAGCAATGATGCATGCAGCCTGTGAATTAAGTATCATACTTTTACATACTTTTATTCAATTCCAAGTATCTTCTTTAAGCATGTCTCCTCCCTACCTTATATTAGATCAGACAGCTTTGTATAAATAAGACATAATAATCAACAAATGCTAAATGCCTCAAATGTGGACCTACAAATACTGTGATTAGTTCTACAAACTCTAACAAAACCTGTCAGTCTGTTTCTTCAATAAGTAAATTTATAAATAAAAATAACAAAAATAATTTACTATTCTTATCCCACTGACTTTTTAACAGCAGAAGCATGATAGACACAAAGGAGAAACACAAAATATTGCTTAAGGGAGCAATACCCTTTTACCCAAGGTTACATGTGATAACATCTTGCCAAACACAAGAAAAATAAGCTTTTGAAAGAAAAAGATTCAAAAGTCTCTCTTTCCTTACAAAAGCAGCATCAACCCAAAATCATGGAGCAGATTCAAGCTCAGATAATATCTAAGACACAGGTAATATTAAGGTCCAAGACTTTGCTTTGGGCTCTTCCCAATTATCCCAAAAACTCAGGCACTGCTGTGGATGTCAGTGAATGCCTGCTTGCTAAATACATTGTACTTGTAAGAAAACTGAACAAACACACACCACATCAGCTGTGGTTTGGCAGAGCTTGACTTTGGCTGCTGCTTCCAGATGGAACGCAAAGTTTAGAGAACTGCCAGTAGCACTGATAAAGTGACCCAGACCATAAAACACACAGGAGAAGGAAAAAAATTACTTCACCAAGAAAATGCTATTGGCAACACCACAGCATCCTCACACACACTTTTAAACACTCTGGTATTACTCCATAACACTTTTATGATGTTTAAAATGGTATGAACTTGTCTTTCCTAAGAACCAAAAGTTAAAAGCTGACAAGTACTTCCATTATTGATTTTCCCCATATTCATTAGTACTGACTTATGTTCCTTTTTAAATACACCCCTCAGAGTGTCAAATGTGCCTAGCAGAATCAACCAGGTTGGAAGAGACCTCCAAGATTGTCAAGTCCAACTGATCACCCAACCCTAACTAATCAACTAGACCATGGCACCTAAGTGCCTCATCCAGTCTTTTCTTGAACACCTCCAGGGACATTGACTCCACCACCTCCCCAGGCAGCCCATTCCAATGGCCAATCACTCTTTCTGTGAAGAACTTCTTTCTAAGATCCAAGAGGGGATTGAGTCCATCATCAACAAATTTGCAGATGACACCAAGCTCGGGGCAGGTGTTGCCCTGTCAGAGGGTAAGAGAGCTCTACAGAGGGACCTTGACAGGCTGGACAGGTGGGCTGAGTGCAACGGCATGGAATTTAACACATCTAAGTGCCAGGTTCTACACATTGGCCACAACAACCCCATGCAGTGTAAAAGGCTGGGGTCAGAGTGGCTGGAGAGCGGCCAGGCAGAGAGGGACCTGGGGATACTGGTTGATAGTAGCCAGAGGTGTGCCCAGGTGGCCAAGAAAGCCAATGGATCCTGGCTTGTATAAGGAATAGTGTGGCCAGCAGGAGCAGGGAAGTTATTGTGCCCCTGTACTCAGCACTGGTTAGGCCACACCTTCAGTACTGTGTCCAGTTCTGGGCCCCTCAGTTTAGGAAAGATGTTAGTTTGCTGGAACGTGTCCAGAGAGGGGCAACAAAGCTGTTGAGGGGTATGGAGCACAAGCCCTATGAGGAGAGGCTGAGGGAGCTGGGGTTGCTTAGCCTGAAGAAGAGAAGGCTCAGAGGAGACCTTCTTGCTGTCTACAACTACCTGAAGGGAGGTTGTAGCCAGGTGGGTGTTGGTCACTTCTCCCAGGCAACCAGCACCAGAACAAGAGGACACAGGCTCAAGCTGCGCCAGGGGAGGTTTAGGCTGGATGTTAGGAAGAAATTCTTCACAGAAAGAGTGATTGCCCATTGGAATGTGCTGCCCAGGAAGATGGTGGAGTCACCATCACTGGAGGTGTTTAGGAAGAGGCTGGATGAGGCACTTAGTGCCATAGTTTATTTGACTAGATAGTGTTGGATGATAGGTTGGGCTCGATGATCTCAAAGGTCTTTTCCAACCTGGTTAATTCCATTCCATTCCATTCCATTCCATTCCATTCCATTCCATTCCATTCCATTCCATGCCATTCCATTCCATTCTATGCCATTCCATGCCATTACATTCTACTTCTGTGACACATTTTCTGTAAGGCCCTGATGTTTCCCAGCCATACAGGCTGCAAGGTAAAAATGCTTCCTATCAAACTTCACAGGGCTGTCTTACCAGATACTGAAATGAATATATGTACAAAGAGGTTGAAATAATCTTCAGAAAAACATGTGGTTTATTACCAGTGCTCCAATAGCCAAATTAATTAGGATATGGCATTTAAAAATTGTTAACATAATGTATTTAATGACAAAAAATTACTATTTGAAACCTATAAGAAGTAAACCAATTAATCCCTTTGGTTAAACTGGCTCTGATGCAATGGCTGGATAGAAAATAAAACATGGTAAGCAAGAAATTTTCCTTACACAAAATGCAAAATATGTGTGTTTGGGACAACCTGCTCTAACTCCTCTTCCCATGTTCAGCCTTCCCAGAACAACTGTTTTAATAAAGAGGATATTCCTCAAAGCATTTTGACAAAAACAGTAAGAAACACACACAGTAATTTTTGGCAGCACACTCAGACCTGGGGAGAACTGAAAATACTCCACTTGTGGAGATCTGGAAAAATGTATTTGCTACATAAATTTTTTTCAGTCTACTAAATATGGTGGAACAAAACAACAAAACAACAACAACCAAAAAAGTGCAAGTATGTCTTGAATAATAATGTTCACAGAAGAATAATTTCCACTTGCAAAAAATATGTTTAGTTCATTAAAATTAGTTAAGATATTCTTAAAATTAATACAGATACCTTATTCTGGTAGCTTCAGTGTTCAGGCCTTGAACGTGGTTTTACCAAAAACAGTCCTTTTAGAGTCTCACTGCAAATGAGACTGCAAAAAGTCTTACAGAGATATATAAATATTACTACATAGCAGCTATGATAGACAGATTTGTTCATAACCTTCATTTATGGAAAAATGGAATTCAAAGACTGATAAACTGTAAACACTTTTGCCATCACTTCTTTCAAGAATGCCCCATTTACTGTGCCAGTGCACACTGGTTACAAGTCTTTGGTTATAATCTACTTTATAAATATACTCCTCACCCTTTCTGTTTACTTTGAGACATTGTGATGTCAAGCTCTGTGTTTTGCCAGCAGAATTATGTCTGATATTCTTAATGATTATCTGTGGTATAAGGAAATCACACTCTGTGAACACTCAAAAAGGAAGCTGGTTGTTCAAAAAACAAGCATGCTTGTAACCAGCACTTCTCAGAACAAAATATAACAAGTGCATTGCTGTTAGATGGGAATTTGTTACAACATCCATACATCAAATAACATTTACACAAATAGTTTGATGGCTGCTGTGACAACTGTAGAACTGTCTACATATTTCAATGTTGTCTTGATATGCACACATTACTGGGCATGTTGTGCATCCTCTTTTATAGATCTGGATTACAGTTAAAATGGTCACTTCTGCCTATGGGCAGAGCTATCTTTTGCCCCATCCTTTTACTGTACATTTCATTAGACCAGTCAGATGTGACAACACACTTTAGCAGAGTGAGTAGTGCTTCATGCTCTCTAAAGAGTAAATGTCCAACACCTTGCAATTCTAGGCTGGTCTGCACAGGCATATGCATACCTGCTTGTCTCATTGGTGCTGCTACAGCCTGGAAAAGCTCCAGGATCAGCGTGGGATACCACAGCAGGGATGACAGCAAAGGAGGGTATGTTTACACAAGCTTTTGAAGGTACAGACAAACCTCAGTCTAACTAATGCTACCAGGCAAGCCAGGACTGTATGACTGGGTTTTGGCATGTGGGCAAATACGAAGTAATAACTCTAATGCAGCCTGGAGTAAAAGCAGAATAATTTTGCCTGCACCTGCAAAAAAATTCTTAGATGTACCCTGAACAGCCATTAGACGGAGCTGGATTGCATGCTAGTACAGCTATACAGCTTCCAAAAGAGAGTTGTACTCTCTCTGCAACTCTGAGCACAGGGAGAGAGAGCCGATGTCTGCCTGTACCTGAGGAGGTACTCACCAACCTTAGAGGCACACTGTACCTGCAGAGGACCTTAAGCACATTGTGATTTTCACCAGTGAACAAACACAATTTCCATTCCTATTTAGAAAAAAAAAATAACTGACCTGAGGATTAATTCAGGAGCTCCTGTACATACTGCAGTTGCTTCCAGCCTAACCCCAGCCCAGGGGCTACCTTTGTCCAACTTTGTCAAGTAATTGCTGTTTGTAGAGCTCAGTGACCTATACAGAGGAGCTAGGAGGCTGTCAGCTTTCAGTCTTTACTCTCTCTAGCTATCTGGAAATGTCAAGGCTCATTAAGCTTCAGCAGCCAGGTTGTTAGTTCATTATTCATGAATATCATATGGATAGTAACATTAGCCATTACTTTTCACTGGGCAATACACATTTGGAAACAACCTTTCTATTACTGGGCATATGCCAGCTTAACCCTAAATAACATCACTGCAGGTTTTTGCTGGTGTATTCTCTGTGTTAGATCACCGTTGAGCCAGCAGAGCACTAGCCCTGGCCCATTTTCCAGATCAGCTCCTTTAACAAGGTTTCTACCCACTCACAAGGGCCAGCTTTCTTCTTTCAGCCATGCTGGAAGCCCTCAGGTCTCTGAAAAGCCTCAGACACAGCAGGTTTCAGCTCCACTGAGCACCCAAAGGAAGAAGGGTCTCCTAAGCAGTTGTGGTGGAGGTGTCCCTTGAACAGGAGAATATTTGAAGCTTCACTTGGTTCACAGGGAGAGAACTCAGATCAGAGAGCTTGTCATAGCCTCCCTGTTCAAATTTCCATGAAGCATCAGAACTGGATCCATCACAGCAAGACAAAGGAGTTCATGGGCAACAGGTTAAGAAACACTTCTAGTCTACACTCATGGTGTATCTTCCACTTGTTTCTCCACCAGATTACATGCAGTCTGTGTTTTCCTATAGGAAAATAAGACACTCCCCAGGTAGGCAGCCCAGGAAACCTTTTTCTCACCCCACAGAAGCTCACCTCTGTTACCATGTAGAAAGGAACATCAGTCAGTTCCTGATGATTAGCCAAACAGTTTAAATCCTGTTTCATATCTTACGGCACAAATTTCTTGGGCATTGAAAAGCTCTCTGTATGATTCAGTAGTCCAAACACAATGTGCCACATTTGACATTTCTCTATGTAACAAAGATTTTTGTTCATGTAGAACACACTGCTGAGAAGGGGATACAATTCAAAATAAATTGTAAATTAGAGGAAACACACATAGCAAACACACAGAGAACATAAAAGTTTACCTCCTTTGCTAATCTCCCTGACATAATCTGATATATCTTCATGATTACTATAGTGGTGCATGTTGATGTCCAAGCATGGAGACTTAGTGCATCAGCCACTGTAGAAACACACAAAGGTGATTGAAATCCTTGTCCTGAATTGTTTAAGTGGTCTGACACTGAGTAGTGAAAAGGAAAACAGAAAAGCAGAATGATGATGTTGGCACATAAACTGCTTCTACCAAATAGGGAAGGCTAGCAAGGTGTGGTAGTTTTAGGCTGTACCTTTAAATTTTTCCACAGATCTTAAACAGAAAGTGTTCAAATGTAAATAATCACTCTTGGGTGTACAAAAGAAAATAATGGTAAATTCTAAACAAACCACTGGAGAGATAACAAATTTAAACTAGTTGTACAAAACCACTAGCTCTCTCTTTTCACATCTTTGCTCTGGGAGAGACTAACTCGCTTCTGCTTCACCTTGGCTGCACTGTTTTGTTGTGATTGGCATTAACAAAACAACTTCTCTGCTCTTTCTCTTGTCCCTTTTTGTGTACAGGGGAGTAAGGAGGGTGGCAGAGAAGGGAGAAGCTGTTACAGCTCCCCTGGTTTTTGGCTAGGGGGGGTTCTTGTGCTGTTTATCAATTGTAAATACCTGTCAATATTGTAAACACTGTACGTTTTGTACATATTCATTGCACTTCATTGTAGATTGTAGTTTTGCTTGTAAATACAGTTCAATTTGCTTCCAACTGAGCTGGTCTGACAAAATTTTAATGTTGGGGGGAATTTTCAACCCACCACACAAGGAAAGAAAAAGTGTGAGGTAAACTTTGGAGAAATGGAAAAGTTGGAAGGTGCAGGAGGAAAAAAAAAGAAGTGTGGAAGAATGATGAAGTGCCAAGACTGGGGATGCAGACACAGTCCAGCTCAGAAACAGACATGGCCAAGATATATTCAACATGTGCTTTTGTTAAAAGTAAGTTTTGTGTGAAAGCTACCATTTCAAATTCCATCCTAAAATGCTGTTTCTCAGATTTTAAAATGGGAATGAACAAGGCCTGGTAACAGTATTTTGAATGAATGAGTCTCTTGTCAAAAATGGAGGGGTTGCATCATGAAGTCTTCCCACAGAACATCAGATCCTTATATTGGGAAAAACTTAAGAGGCATTTTGTCTTGAGTCTTAATCTGAATCTAAGCATTTAGCTTCCAGGAGCCATGAATCTGGAGTACCTCTGAGAATCCAATGCCCCATAGAGAGGCAGCCCTTCTTGGGAGCTCTACTGGGGAGGGGACGCCAAGTGTACTCAAGAGACCTTTTGGACTGAGAAAGATTTGTGCTGAGCTTAGTGCTGACCTCAAACACAAAATTTGGAAACTAGGCATTTCATCTTAGAAACACTAAACCAAGATGTTCTGACACTTTGAAGGGGATTTATTTTTTTTCTTTTTTTAATTTCCCCTGAAGACTTTGATTTCAGGATGGAAGCAAATCCTAAGACATTAGAATTTTTAACATAACCAAAAATCCCAATTTTGAGATTTTACTCAGGAAAGCTGTGGCAGAGTCATGCTAGTCTTCAGAATGAAACAGTTTTTCCCTCTCTCCCTCCCTCAAAATCACAATAGCTCAGACTGCCATCAGTCATAGCAGATGATTTCCCTTGACTGCCCTGGATCACTCAGCTGAATTAAGTCAAAGGGACCACTAGCAACCTTAAAAATAGGAATGTGTTTAAGAGCTTTGTTGCTGCAGTTGGAAGTTGGAGAGCCATCGATCTCAAATTGAAAACATCATTACTATCTCCATGATACAAAATATAATTTGAATTAATAATTCATTCTGATCTACAGTGCCTTGCATGAAGCTTAACTGAGAAAAGAGTGAGATAGTGTTCTTTTTCCCTTCCTGTTACTTTATATTCATGTGAAAACAGGTTCAATAATCAGAAGAGAGAGGTAAGACATTGGGAAGGGTTGTATCATAGTAAGGAATAATTACAACACAGCACTCAGTGTAATGACACAGTGACAGTGACAAAAGGGTGAGGTGAGACTTCCCTGATACTCATTGTACTTTGTATTATCACTTCGGTGATTTTCAGTACTTTGTAACTAGCATTCCTACACAGTGCCATTAATATTTTTTTCTCCCTTTAAGACTGTGGCTCTAAGCACCAGCAGTATTTCTTCTTGCAGACTTCCAGAAGGAAGACACCCCTCTCAGCGGTGGAAATCCACTGTGCCTTTTCTGTGCTCTCACACACTTTTCCTCAGTCTGTAATATATGTTCCATTATAAATGAAGGATGCCCACAATGGCTCTACTGGGTAATATGTCATTCAATCCATCATGGTCTGAGGATGAATCCATACAGAAGGCTGGCAAAAACAACCCAATTAAAATTTGTAACAAGGGACCTGGAGAAAACACTAATTGTGAAGAACAGGCTACACAGATTCTGTGTTTTCAAATGTACATGAAGTAGAATGCAATACTATGCACATCTCTGAAAGTTTGTATCTACTGCAGAGAAGGAAAGTGTAATAATAAAAATTCAGGAAGGTGTTGGGGAAGCAGACACATCTCAATTTTGCTTTTAGTTAAGCCATGTATTTCAGCAGAAACATGTTAGATCTTCTCTCTTCCCCATTGTCTTAGTTCCACTCTCCTACTTTTCCTTCTGACATTCTCCAATGCAAGCCTGCAGGCTGTGAACACACACACACACACACACACACACACACACACACACACACACACACACAGTTACAGTTTGGGCTGGGTGCCCACTGCTACATGAGGTGCTTCCTGTGTCCAGAGGTCCAGCCCAGTGGGTGGACACAGGAAACTAGGTATTTCTACCATAAATCTCTGCACCACCACTATAAGATCCAATGCAAGGTCTAGCACCTCTTCTTTTTCTTCCTCAACGTCGCCGGTAACTGGGGGAGATGTTGTCTCCCGGCCATGGGCCTGGCTAGGCCCAAGGCCACGGGGGGATGGGCAGTCTCAGATGTGGCCAGCTGAGAGTAGCCTAGCAGTGGGGAGGGGGGAAGAAGGAGCCCTGGGGGTCTTGGATGTACCCCCAGGTGGGGATGGGATCTTTCTGGGTATGTTTTTGGATTTTCTTTTGTCACTGCTTCTGTCTCTCTGTAAACATTCACTGCTTTTTTCATTTAAACTTTCCGTCACTTTTGCAATCCGTTTGTCTGAGTTGTTATTTTTGCCCATGGTGGGGAGGGGGGCTGCCTCAACCCACTACACACACACACACACACACACGAGCGCGCGCGCACACACAGAGTCCCACTAGTGTTACAGGAGTCAGCAGAGGCACCAGAACCAGCATATGGACATTAATAGAGAACATAAACTAGGATGTGTGAAGACAGCCAGTACCTGAGCCTGCCTGTCTCTACTCAGTGCCACAACCAGAGGTTTGGCAAAGCAGGACTGCCTTTTTTCTCTCCTTGAGGTTCTACTTCATCTGCATGGCACCTAGTAATGGGGAAGAACACTTAAGCAGGCTCTCTGATTTCCTCTTTTATTATCAATATCTACTCACACAAACCAGGCCTGCCCCCCACAACAACATGACACTATGCTGTGATATTTGGTTGTCAGGACTCTGCCAAACAGCCATGTTACATAGCTGTTCAACTATATATGAGCCATTTGAAGCTAATTCAACTGCAGTAGTATCAAAGGAGGGTACCACTACAGACAGTCCTGGGCAGGGTTCTGGATGTCAGCGTCCACTGTATCTGCAGCTAAGCAGTGGTGGAAGGAAGAATTTTGGAATATTTTAGCTCCCCTTTGGAGAAGCTCTCTTGAGTACAGTGATACCCACTGCCGTATGACATTCCAATATGCTCCAAAAGCCTTAACTGTTTCCTTACAGAGAGCTGGTGCTTCATCACCCTGGATACTTTGCTTAATGCTCTACAACAAGGTTCAATCCATGACAGAAAAACAGTGGGAAACATCTTACAAGCTACATCTAACAGGAAGCCAAATGGCCACCAGCCCACTGTGGGATAGTAGAAACAGCCCACCTTTCCAATCTTGTGAAGTAGGGCCCAAGGCATTTTCTCCTCTTTCTACAGAAAGCCATGACAGAGTAAGGTAAAAAGCTACACAAGAATCTAACTGTGGCATGACAGGAAAACTCAGGAAAACAGAAGAAACCAGCAGAAAATAGTGTATTTTTTTTGCACCACAGCTAATAAGGAAAAAGAATTTTCCAACAGTAAGTCCAAAGTCACTTTGAGGAGCCCTCAACACTGCTTCATCCTCAAGCAGAGGAGAAGAAATCTCTGCCAGTATGTATGCCACAAAAACTGTAATTATCCTGATGTGTTTTAATAAACACTATATGCAAAATTGTAATTTGATTAACCAAAACAACTCCCATCCTCATTTTAGACACCAGGTAGTAGTAAATATTACCCATTTAGAATTCAGTCTTTGAGCCACTAGGTTGTTTGAAACATGCTTGAAGAGCTGCTCTGCATGGAAGAAGCCTGTCTTTAATGGCAAGTGAAGACCATACAGAAGTTCTGGGTTTGATACCAAATTCACTTGGGAAATCCTACAGCCTTTAAATGAGCAAGAGATCAAGACAGACAACAGATAAAGTTCCTTCTGTCTGAGAAGTCTAGCAACCAGATCATCCATATATTCCCAGGTGAGTCTATCACCTGAGTGAGCTTGGAACTACCACACACAAGTACTCCATCATCTGGAATTTTCAAAACAGACACCATGAGATATTGTCACGACAGTTATTAACAGCAAAGCATAAGTTGCAAGTTGGCTGCCTCATTAGACGAATGAACATCAGCAAAACCATCAACCATTAAAGTTATTAACATTAAAAGCCCTGAAGAACCACATCCCAGACTATTTATAACTGGCAAACACACTAAGATAAAGCAAGCCAGAATTCTGCTAGCAGTTGTCTGCTGCCTCTTTCCGCCTTATCCCTCTCCCGTTACAAGCTGTGGAGACTGTAGGAGGGTTACCTATGGGAGTCCTCTGACCAGGATTAGGCCGTTTCCGATATCATGCACTATCAGCCTCATTTGAAGTGCACAGACCTGAGGTATCGTCAGTTAATAGAATAGAATAGAATAGAATAGAATAGAATAGAATAGAATAGACCAGGTTGGAGGAGACCTTCAAGATCATCGTGTACAACCCATCAACCAATCCAATCCACCTAAACAACTAAACCAGGCAACCAAGCACCCCATCAAATCTCCTCCTGAACACCTCCAGTGAAGGTGACTCCACCACCTCCACAGGTAGCCGATTCCAATGGGCAATCACTCTCTCTGTAGAGAACTTCTTCCTAACATCCAGCCTAAACCTCCCCTGGCGCAGCCTGAGACTGTGTCCTCTTGTTCTGGTACTGGCTGCCTGGGAGAAGAGACCAACCTCTGCCTGGCTACAACCTCCCTTCAGATAGTTGTAGAGAGCAGTAAGGTCACCCCTGAGTCTCCTCTTTTCCAGGCTAAGCAACCCCAGCTCCCTCAGCCTCTCCTCATAGGGCTTGTGTTCCAAACCCCTTTTTCTCTGTATTTTTAATGGGCATGGATGGGCTGCAAAACATCCTCACTAACAATCTGTCATTTCTAATAAACAACCTCTGCTTTCATTGGCTTCACAACTTCGAAATGGCTAGCTTACTATGCGCAGTCAGAACTGAGACACTACTCAGCACACTCCCTGCACCCATGAACACCCTGATTACAAAGGTGATTGCAATACAGGGTTAAAATAAAGTTCTAAAATGTGGTTATAGTGAAAGTTAAACTCCTCTGACCTATGTGGGCATTATTACTGAGCAGTTTCGTAATCCCCTATATCTGCAAGGAGCCATACAATCCCTCCATATTAAAAGGAAAATTATTATTTATCAAAAAAAGCGGCGGGGGGGGCAAAAGGATACAAAATGTCAAGGCTTCATCTCAGAAATAGCGAGGGTTCGCCACAACCTCTGTAGAACAAAGAAACTATTTCTTGTCCTTTTTTTGTTTTGTTTGTTGGTTGTTTCCTAACCCCTCGGGAAAGTCCTGAAGCTAATTGTGGCTGAAGGAATATTCGGCTGGATCATTTTAACACGGACACTGCTAGTCTTGGCTATCATTTGTTGTAGGGTTTGGGTCTGTTGGTTTTTCAGGTTTGTTTGGGCTTTTTTGTTTGGTTGCTTTTTTCTTTTCATGGATGACAGTTCAAAGTAAATCTCAGCTATGCCACTCCCAAAGAAAAAATACTAAAAAAAAATGTTCGCTAGAGAAAAAAAAATTTAAAATCCACTCACAAACACTCCTCTCAGTGTCAGGCATTTTTACTCACTTACTTTTTTACTTTGGACCCTCAGCTGTCCAAATTACAAACTAGATTAGTTTGCTGACGACAAAAAAGCCACAACCAGAAGCCGCCGAGCCTCGAGCAGCCCATGTACGTACCGTGCCCTCGGATTGGCGGGCGCCACGGGACTTCGCCGTCCCCTATTCACGAGCGGGCACAGCCCCCCCCCTCCTCGTCCTCCCGGCAGGGACGGAGCGCGACTTTCCTTCGGCTACTGCTACCCGATGCGCTGACGTGCTGAATTTCCACCGAGGGGCTATAACGCAGCGGCGGGAACGGACGGTGAAAAGTTCAGGGACGCAGAGGGCCTCTGGCAGAAGACGGCAGCGCCACCCTTCGGGGTACCATCGACAAGCTTAGGGCTGTGGGTAGCTGATGCTCCGCCGAGACGCGGCAGCTCCGCGGAGAGCGGCGATGCGGAGTCGGCGGCGATGCGGAGTCGGCGGCGATGCGGAGCGGCACCACTGCCCGCCCCACTCTCGCGCCGCCGCAGTCTTCCGCGGCCGGGCCGCGCCGCGCCACTTCCCCCCGCTGCCGTTACTTGCCGCTGCCGCCTGCAAACGCGGGACGCCCTCCTACCCCAAGCAGTCCCGCCAGCCGCCTCACACCCTGCCCCTGGCAGCTCCCCCACCCTCAGCCAGACACGCTGGAACCTGCAGCGCCTCCCCCTCTAACCCCTCCGGGACCCGCGCCGCGGCGATGCAGGTGGTTTGATCCCGTCCCTCGGGAAACATCGCCGCCTGCTCGGCCCGGCTCGGCTCGGCCCGGCCCGGCCCGGCCCGGCCCGGCTGAGCCCGACTAGGCTAGGAGACCGTGAGGGCACAACTGGGTCCCCGCGGGCGCTGTGGTGGCGGAGGCTGGCACCTGCGGCAGCGTTGAACTGGGGCTGAGCTCGTGCCCAGCGCACGGCTTTGCGAGAGCGGCCAGATGGCGAAAGCTGTGACAGGGAACACTGCGAGAATCCAGTCTAGATTGAAGGAAAACAGCAACAAACAAAATAAACCAAAACCAAACATGGAAAATAAATTCATCACCTTTTTGTCACCAAGAAGTCTAAACCTCAAAATACCTCTTTCTCGGCAGTATGAGGAAAAAAATCTGCTCTGAAGGCAGCTGGACCCCTGGACCTGTAGAGTTTGTATTGCTGTCAAAAAAATGTCCAAGACACTGAAATTTGTTTGAAGCTGTATCTAAAGTGGCAGCCCCAAGCTTAAGACAGCAATGAAGGAAGTAGAGGAAACCCGGAAGTGAATATTTTTTTGCACGTTCAGTTATCATTCGCTATTATTTCATGGCTTTCTCAAGCAACCTTGTTCTCTGTGTTGAAAAACAAATGAATGCTGCAGGGCTGAGGTAGTATCTATTTTGCCATTTTGCCAAGCTGCTATGTTCTCTGGATACAGCTAGAAGTGGAAACACCAAGACATGCCTGCGTTTTGCTAGAAGCATAATCACGTGGGGCTTTGCCTTTGGTACACTTTTCCATCAGAGGAGCAAAAAACATGTATCCTTCTGCTTGGCTATGTGTCCTCCCCAGTCACACAGGCACACTTCAGGTGGAAGAAGCTGCATTTAAGTGCTATCTGTGTTTTAAAATGAGAGAGCCCAACACCGGTTGTTGGAATCACTCAGTAAACTTTGGCCGAAGGCAGGTGAGTTCAATCAAGCAGAAATGTAGATGCTCACTGAAGTGGGCACATAAATTAAGTCACTTGGAACTGAGCCATGCAAACAGTAACTGCTACTACCATGGAAACCTTGTTGCAACAATGCCTTGCCTCTTAGACTAGAAGCTTGACTATGCATCTTGAGCTATTATAAGACATTTTTGTGTGCAAGTGTAGTTTCTGAACAATATTTTTGTCTTTAAGTGTCCAAAGTTTGCAGTGATACTTTTCAACCACTTAATTCCAATTAATCAGATTGTTTTATGATAAATGAACTTAATGTGTTTACCAGTGAACTGGCGTTCTTTATCTCATATATTTCTTCCACTGCAGCAACATGGCTCCTTCGCATATGAGCTGTGATATGCCTTCTGTATGAGAGAAGTTGAATGTCATGCTCAGTACAGAGCTACCCTTTTTGCTCTTTGCTTGGGAGTAGCCAGATGGCCAAAATGTATGGGTAACTTAATTCAAGCATGCTTTTCCTCAACTGGAGGACATAGATAGAGTGATTTCTGTCACCTTCCTGGTAGCAGCTCTTCAGGAAACTTGTAGGAATGTAATACCTAAAAAACCCCAAAACAAACAAACAAACAAACAAAAAAACCCCCAACAACAAAAAAAACCAAAAATACACCCCAAAAAACCAACCACAGACCACACACACAAACCCAACCAAACACACACACACACCAAAAGCAACAACACAAGCCAACCCAACAACAACAACAAAAAAAAACCAAACCAACCAACCAATCCCAAGCAAAACAAAGTGAGTCACATTATTGAACTTGCCCCTGGGTTCTTTAGGAGACAGGCTAGAAATGCATGGTCTATACTAAGGCTCTGAATAAAAGCTGACTCTTTCATATATCCTGATCACCATAGGATGTAGGTGCATTCCAGTAATCACAGTATCACAGTATCATGGTATCACCAAGGTTGGAAGAGACTTCAAAGATCATCAAGTCCAACCTGTCACCCAAGATCTCATGACTAGACCATGGCATCAAGTGCCATGTCCAATCCTCTCTTGAACACATCCAGGGACGGTGACTCCACCACCTCCCTGGGCAGCCCATTCCAATGGTGAAAGACTCTCTTGGTGAAGAACTTTCTCCTCACCTCGAGCCTAAACTTCCCCTGGTGCAGCTTGAGACTGTGTTCTCTTGTTCTGGTGCTGGCTGCCTGGGAGAAGAGACCAGCTCCCTCCTGGCTACAACCACCTTTCAGGTAGTTGTAGAGAGCAATGAGGTCTCCCCTGAGCCTCCTTTCTCCAGGTTAAACAATCCCAGCTCCCTCAGCCTCTCCTCATAGGGCTTGTGCTCAAGGCCTCTCACCAGCCTCATTGCCCTTCTCTGTGCATGTCACATGCTGTTCTTTCACCTTCTCCCCAGGAAAATGGGTTTAGTTGTGTCTCATTGCAGTAAGATTTGTGTGTATGTGTGTGACTGGAGGGAATTCATTCTGTATTCTGTACATAGAATTTTGATCAACCATATACTCTCCAGAAGGCAACATCAAAGAAAAATGTGGAAATTCTGGAGTGCACTCATTCCCTGCAGTTCATTTCACAGACTAGATAGACACCTGGCAGTATTTATCACCCAGAGGCGTTCAGTTTATCCTTTGGATATCCTGGGCATGTATCATGTATCACCTGAATATAAAGACCAAGAACTAGAATTTGATCTGATATGTTATGAAAGGTAAAGGTACAGAAAATAGGGTGGTTTTTTGTTCTTACTATGCATTTTGCCAAGGCAGCACAAGTCAGTATTCAGTTGGAGTTCCCCAGTTAAAACTTTCCTGCTTGAGTGTATCAAGGGCTTAGGCCTAGCCAACATGGATTTAGGAAGGGCAGGTCCTGCTTGACCAAACTGATCTCCTTCTATGATCAGGTGACCCGCCTGGGGAGGCCTGTGGATGTGGTCTACCTGGACCTCAGCAAGGCCTTTGACACCGTCCCCCACAGCAAACTCCTGGACAAGCTATCAGCCCATGGCTTGCACACTGCATTGGGTTAGGAACTGGCTGGAAGGCCAAGCCCAGAGAGTGGTGGTGAATGGTGCCACATCCAGATGGCGGCCTGTCACTAGTGGTGTGCCCTAAGGATCAGTGCTGGGCCCCATGCTCTTCAACATCTTTATTGATGATCTGGATGAGGGCATCGAGTCCATCATCATTAAATTTGCGGACGATACCAAGCTGGGGGCAGGAGTTGATCTGCTGGAGGGTAGAGAGGCTTTGCAGAGGGACCTCGACAGGCTGGACAGATGGGCAGAATCCAATGGCATGAGATTTAACACATCCAAGTGCCGGGTTCTGCACATTGGCCACAACAACCCCATGCAGTGCTACAGGCTGGGGTCAGAGTGGCTGGAGAGCAGCCAGGCAGAGAGGGACCTGGGGGTACTGGTTGATTGTAGGCTGAATATGAGCCTGCAGTGTGCCCAGGCAGCCAAGAAGGCCAATGGCATCCTGGCCTGCATCAGGAACAGTGTGGCCAGCAGGAGCTGGGAGGTCATTCTGCCCCTGTACACTGCACTGGTTAGGCCGCACCTCAAATACTGTGTCCAGTTCTGAGCCCCTCAGTTTAGGAAGGATGTTGACTTGCTAGAACATGTCCAGAGAAGGGCAACGAAGTTGGTGAGGGGTTTGGAGCACAAGCCCTATGAGGAGAGGCTGAGGGATCTGGGGTTGCTTAGCCTGGAGGAGACTCAGGGGTGACCTTACTGCTCTCTACAACTATCTGAAGGGAGGTTGTAGCCAGGCAGAGGTTGGTCTCTTCTCCCAGGCAGCCAGTACCAGAACAAGAGGACAGAGTCTCAGGCTGCGTCAGGGGAGGTTTAGACTGGATGTTAGGAGGAAGTTCTTTACAGAGAGAGTGATTGCCCATTGGAATCGGCTACCTGTGGAGGTGGTGGAGTCACCTTCATTGGAGGTGTTCAGGAGGAGACTTGATGGGGTGCTTGGTGCCATGGTTTAGTTATTTAGGTGGATTGGATTGGTTGATGGGTTGGACGCGATGATCTTGAAGGTCTCTTTCAACCTGGTGTATTGTATTGTATTGTATTGTATTGTATTGTATTGTATTGCATTGTATCTAGCATCTCCAGTCTTGCCCCTACAAGAACTCAGGTTTGAGTACCCAAGATCCACCAGCTTCACAAGAATGGGATGGAACCCTTTTGTCAGCAGAACATGATAGAAAACAGACACAATATTGGTACAGTATAGAGTGAAGCTGACTGGAAAGTGATGCTGTGCCTGAGCAAAAATAATGAGCTATGATCTTGCAAATGCTTGCACAGTTGGCTTTACTTCCACATTCCTGTGCTCATAGTTAGTTCAGATGATGGTATGATTAAAGATGAATGCATGCACAAGAGAGGAATAATACTTTCAGAATAGGCTAAGCCTATGTGCAGATTTTTTTTGTTATTTCAAGGAGTTAGATAAAAATACAATATAAATGAGAAGCATACTTCATGGAAAGAGCTTTCTTTAAGAAGCTAGGAGGGAATCTGAGATTGTGTATCTCAGGCCGCTTTGGGAAGGCTGTACTAGGACAACTATGCTTAAAAGAATGAGACAATCCCTTGTAGGTACTGTATACCATTTTGAAGCAAAAATAAAGAGTCAGGGAAGTAGAACACATAAGCAAGTAAGCCTGGTCAGTATGATTTATTTATAGCTATTGGAAGATGACAGGACATTGTATATATGTTTTTAAATTGGTGAGAAATAGGAAATGTTCATGTTGCATTCAAGTTCTTCTTACCAGAGTAGTACATCATGGAACTTTGCACTCCTGCCAACAGCCTCTTGTCAAAAGGGTTAATTGCCAGGTTGCACTAAGTTGCATACATCTCTATAGGTATATAATCAGCAGGGGCATATGCCTTCTCATTTTAAGGTTATACTTTTAACACATTTGATTAGAGAGATACATATGCTAGGAGTCTGCTGCACTTACTACTTTCAAAAAGAAGAAAAAAACCCCTGAAGTTTACTTATGATACATGCCTTCTTGGTTTTGGAAAATGAAGACAGCTGACCTAGTCATGACCCTACTCATGCTAAGTCACACAAGCACTTAGCCTGTCTCCCTACATCAAAGGAAATGGAATGTGGTTAACTATTTGAGGTAAAATTCTGGTCCCATTGAGGTTAATATATTATATTGCCTATGGAATACAAATCCGCATGACTATTTGTCATGGATTGTGTTGAACCTGCTGCTGTTATTCATACCATGCTGCAGTCATGCCAGCTTCAAAAACGGAAGTGCTAAATGGAGCAAATTATTATGGGGCTTGAAGTTCAGACTGAAACATGGGAGGCTTCCTATTGGGGTTGCTGCTTCTGAGTTCTGGGTTCTTGGGTGTTGGCTCTTTCAGCAAGCATGGTGGTGGAACAGATGGGAGTCAGGTAGCCAGCTCTGGTTGTCTGTTTTATGATGGTTTTTCCCTGTGTATTTCCACATCACTTCTTCTGCAAATAGGCAAAGCTAAGGTAATTATGTATTGTACTATTAATTAGATTATTAGTTAAGGTAATTATGCATTGTGATTATGATATCTTATATTAAACTCTTACCTCTTTATCTCAACCCTGAGTTTTGTGTATTACTTTTCCCCTCACCATTGTGTTGGTGGAGCAGGCAGGTTAGCCCTTGTGCTAAACCATTACACTATTTTTAGGAGTGATAATGGCATGGAAATGGAAGATAATGTTGAAATACCTGTCCATTTGATCTGCTGCTTGGAAGATGTGAACTTCAGGGTTCACATGTGTAGGTAGTTATTGAATGCCTTATTATTGCACTGAGCAGAGCAACTGACATTGAAATGAGGAGGTAGCCTCCTAAGTTTTTACTTTGGTATTTTGCATACCTGAGAGAAGGGAGTAACATCATCAGCAACCTCCATGCAATCTAGTTTTGTGATGAGAAACCTGCAGTAGCACCTATGGTCCAAAATGAACTGCAAGCCTCTTCTCATCACCCTATCCTGCCATTCTTTTATCTAGAAAACAATGGTAGCATTGTCTTCTTTGAGATGTGCCACCAGCACTCTATATATGAGTTCAGTCAGAGGACAATCGAGAAGGTGAAAATAGAGTTAAAATTATAATATAGTAACATTTTCTCAAATACTGCTGGAAGGTTTTGGCAGTGTATCCCATGTATGACCAAGCGCTGCTTGGAGAGGAGTGTCTGGCAGTGATCTTTCCATGTCATAGAACATTCACCCTGGAGTCCAGGCTAGTTGCTTGCATGTGGACTGACAATGACCTTTTTTTACACATTTGAATCTACTACTTGTGTTGACAAGGAAAACAGGACAGGTATGCACAGTGCAGGGTTGTGTGTGATTCTGCACCAGAAGAAGAGTTGTGAGAAACAACCAGCCTTTCTCTGTATATTATATGCAACTAGCACCCACATCCAGAACTAAACTAAATCATCATCTAACTGAAAGAGCCTGTGTCATAGACAAAAGCTATTATGAAAATCCTGTGATATTTAATTTTACAAAAAAAGGGGGTTGGAAATCTGATACTGGCTACAAAGAAAAACTTCAGTCTGAATAAATAATGAACATGAGATTCATTATCTCCTATATGATGAAGAAGCTTGCTTTTAGCTTCCATATCTAAAGGAAACCTTATTAAAAATAAAGGCATATTGCTCTCTAATTGTTATTCCAGCCTGTCAGTGTTGTATTTTGGGCAACAGATAAATCCCCATGACCTTGTTAACTTTGAGATAATAATGCTGCAAAAGCACTTGGTCTTTGGTTGACAAATGCTGTATAGCAGTTTTTATATTACAGCACCTCAACAAGGAAAAGCTTAGGCCCTCTGAAACTATCTCATATTATAGAAGGAAAGCAAACAGCACTTGCTTGCTGATACAGAGGTAATTCAGAACTATCCCCACAAGTCCATGGGACCAGATGGGATCCACACTAGGGTGCTGAGAGAGCTTGCAGATCAGCTGGCCAAGCCACTCTCCATCATTTTTCAACAGTCCTGGCTCACTGGAGAGGTCCCAGATGACTGGAAGCTGGCTGAGGTGGTGCCCATCCACAAGGACAGATGGAGGAACCTGGAAACTACAGGCCTGTCAGCCTGACCTCAGTGCCAGGCCAGGCAAGATAATGGAACAGATCATCCTGAGTGTAATCACACAGCACTTACAGGATGGTCAAGGGATCAGGCCCAGCCAGCACGGATTTAGGAAGGGCAGGTCCTGCCTGACCAACCTGATCTCCTTCTAAGATCAGGTGACTGCTTGGTGGATGTGGGGCAGGCTGTGGATGTAGTCTACCTGGACTTCAGCAAGGCCTTTGACACCCTCCCGCACAGCAAACTCCTGGCCAAGCTGTCAGCTCATGGCTTGGACAGGTTCACTCTGTGCTGGGTTAGGAACCAGCTGGAGGGCTGAGTTGAGAGAGTGGTGGTGAATGGTGCCACATCCAGCTGGCAGCCAGTCACTAGTGGTGTCCCCCAGGGATCAGTGCTGGGCCCCATCCTATTCAGTATCTTTATCTGGATGAGGGGATTGAGTCCCTCATCAGTAAATTTGCAGATGACACCAAGCTGGGGGCACGTGTTGATCTGTTAGAGGGTAGGACAGCTCTGCAGAGGGATCTTGACAGGCTGGACAGATGGGCAGAGTCCAACGGCATGAGACTGAACACATCCAAGTGCCGGGTTCTGCACATTGGCCACAACAACCCCATGCAGTGCTACAGGCTGGGGTCAGAGTGGCTGGAGAGTGGCCAGGCAGAAAGGCACCTGGGGGTACTGGTTGATAGTAGGCTGAACATGAGCCAGCAGTGTGCCCCATGTGGTCAAGAAGACCAATGGCATTCTGACTGTATCAGGAATAGTGTGGCCAGCAGGAGCAGGAAGGTCATTCTGCCCCAGTACGCAGCACTGCTCAGGCCACACCCTGAGTCCTGTGTCCAGTTCTGGGCCCCTCAGTTTAGGCAAGATGTTGATTTGCTGGAACATGTCCAGAGAAGGGCAACAAAGCTGTTGAGGGGTTTGGAGCACAAGCCCTATGAGAGGCTGAGGGAGCTGGGGTTGCTTAGCCTGGAAGAGGCTCAGAGGAGACCTTCTTGCTGTCTACAACTACCTGAAGGGAGGTTGTAGCCAGATGGGGGTTGGTCTCTTCTCCCAGGCTACCAGGAAGAGAACAAGAGGACACAGTCTCAAGCTGTGCGGGGAAGGTTTAGGCTGGATGTTAGGAAGAAGTTCTTCACAGAAAGAGTGATTGCCCATTGGAATGGGCTGCCCAGGGAGGTGGTGGAGTCACCATCACTGGAGGTGTTTAAGAGAATAGAACAGAACAGAATAGAAATAACTGGATGAGGCACCTGGTGCCATGGTTTAGTTGCTGCAATGGTGCTGGTGATCTCAAAGGTCTTTTCCAACCTGGTCTTTCCCATTCCATTCCATTCCATTCCATTCCATTCCATTCCATTCCATTCCATTCCATCCATTCTTTAGCAGTAACTTGTACACTTGGAAGTTTGACTGTACCACTATGAACCACAGGCAAAGCTATGCTGCATCACACAATTCAAGAAGCCTTTTTTTCTCATGTTGGGGAAAGCATGAAACCTAACACTTTGTTGGGTTACTCAAGTTCGGTCACTTCTAAGAAGTTTCAGTTTGTATTTTTTTTAACTACTTCCTCAAATTACTTAACTTAGTTATTGCAAATCTCATAAATTCATCCTTTTTGGTGCCACTCTTTCTGCAGACCTCTTGAGGATGATGAAGTGCAACCAAATGAAAGTTTCTGAAATCCCATCAATTGTAGGATATGATTAGGTGATGGCTAAACTTGCCTTAGCTCTTTGCTATAAAACAGGCACAGCTTTCCCCCCGGAAACTCTTTGAAACTTTCAGAGCCCTTCTTGAATGGACTCAAGTTGCTGTAAAAAAGTTTTCTTACCCTCTGCTGCCCAGAAAAAATTCACCTTGTGGCATACGTCAGATGTGGGTTGCAAATGATCAAATTGCTAAAGACAGGGTAGGGTGGGGCCATATAGGAACTGCCCATTTTTACCAAGGCAGATCAGCTGGCTTCTTAATGAACCATACTCCAACAGCTAAAGTCTGCAATGATTTTCAGTTTGCTGTTCTGTTTGGGTTCTACCCTCTGTGAACACGTATCTGTCAAGTATCCCTGTTCAAATTCCAAGTGATGAGACTGAATACTACCATGGTAGAAAGAACAGAAATGCAGCAGGTAGAGATTAGTTTCTGTGTTAAGTAGATCAAAACCACCAACAACATTCTCCAGTCCACATGACAGACTATTCAATTTAGAATAGTTGGCTTTCCTTAATCTAATTTTCTTCTCCTCCTGGATATAACTTGGACACTCTGTTGTCTACTTCACATCCCTATGTTGCCAGTAATGTACAAAACAGAACTGCATCAACACTGGGTGAAAGGGTATGTTGCCACATGACAAATGGATGTGCTGTAGTGTTGCAGACAGAAGTGAAATATGATTCCTATCAGAAAGCACAACTGCACTCAATTACCACAGAACTCTAGTCCATAAGACCAAAGACTGATACAGAGGTAATTCAGAGCTATTATTTAACAGTAACTTGTACACATGGAAGTTTGACTGTACCACTAATGAACCACAGCCAGTTATGCTGCACCACACAATTCGAGAAGACTTTTTAATTTATTTCATAATAACAAAGAAACATATTTCCCTGTTTGCTGCATTTGCAAAGATGGAGAAGCACTACAAAGCAGAAGACCATACATTTGCATGGATTTTTTTAAAAACAGAACTGGACACTAAGGGAGAACTCCTGTATCTTAGCCTAGGACTTTTTTTTAGACAATGGCACTTCAGTCAACTCCCACTCTTGGGGAGTAACCCAAGTACCAAGCAGCTCAAAGCTTGCTGTAGTAGATTAAACAGACTTAAGTGCAACATATGTTCACCTTGTTAGAAGAAACATACTATTGAGTCTTCATGTGTTGGTAACAGCATACAGTACTTTCAGATCCATACTAGAGCAGCTGCATTTTTTTCACTGGTTTGTGTCATTTTGCAACTCCATCTTCATAAGCTGGTCCTCAAATTTTTCAATGTCTACGTGATGCTTCATTAGGAACTTCCCATTTAAATGAAAGACAGGTATGTCATATTTGTATTTATCATACCATGCTGAATTCTCTGGAAGGGTAATATCCACCTCCTGCAAAACAAACTGTGACACAAAGTAAGTTAGTACCTACTGGGCACTGAAAAACAATACCTGCTTGTCTCTTGAACAGTATTTTTTCCAGAAAATGCAAGGCTGTTTTCTTGGTGATTTTCCATTTATTCTTCCATCTTGTAGATAACTGCCCCTTTTGTGAGCATTAAACTTGGCTCCATGTCCAGTAAGGACTCTCTCCCTTGGTACACTGTGCAGAACCACCTTCATGTAAGCACTAACACAACAAACAAGCATCTGGCAACACAACAGTTGCCCTACAGGCAGGAGAGTGCTACACCTCTTAATGCTTCTGTTAATTTCTTCCTTCAATAAAGAAGTCAAAATCCAGTCGAAGAACAGCAAAAACTGTAATCATATACACAGTGCAGATAGTTGAAGCCCCACTAACATCATTCTCAAAAGATATTACTTGCCTTATAAAAGTTTCAAGCTGCTGTATCAGAAAACTCAGCAGCATCTACAAAAGCAGTGGTTTTAAAAACTGCTGTGACAAGGTGTATGTTGGTTTCGTTTGCTGATGTTTATTTGAGAAGTAGTCACAAAATGCTTTTGGAAAATTATTTTTACATAAATCAGTGCCTAAACTGCCCTGAAGAGGTCACCCATGAAAGAATAACAGATACACACAAATCCAAGCTATTTTCTTTTTCAAAAAAGAATTTTGATAGACCATTCTTTCTATATACAAAATGTATACAGTATTGCAATACATTACCCTTCTCTTATATGGCTCAAGCACTTCTTTTGCTTCATCACACAGTGGGCATGGTTTCTAAAGGAAAATATTCAGACTGACTTAAAGCATACAGTAAAAGACACAGATCATTTGTGCTGTAAAGCAGCATATAGAGACTGGAGAGATCATTACTTAAAATAGAGGTTCCCTCCCCACATGGCACCCTGTGTCACTGCTTTCCAAGTCTTTATCAGTGCTGCATGGATGGAAAATAAGCTGTTCAGCCAGGTAATTTAATTATTTCTCATTTGCTATTATTTTTCTCATGGTGCAAATTAACACTTTTCAAGAGCTCTTCTAAAGGCTGATTCAAGGTCATGGTTTGGAAGGTCATACAAAAACCCCTTCTTTTGGTCAGCAGCAATGAGTATTCAAAGCACTGCAAACACCAGTTGAAAACAACTGCAAATACCACTCTCGACAGAAGAGTTTTCCTTGACAGAAGAGGAATGAGGAAGTCGCAGAAGTGTTTTCTAATATGTTTTGCAGGAAGCCACTGAAGTCCGTTCAAACAGCAAAAGACATGGTTAGGATAAGCTGGCTGACCTTTACTGAAAGAAATTAAGCATGATCCTCCATTCTGCAGAGCTGGGAGGACACTAACTTACAGCAGGGAGCACTGCAGACAGCTGCAGTGTTTTGACCTGTGATGGGGTCAAGGAAAACCTCTCAAGTTTTTTAACATTTCCTGCTCTTCCACCACCGTTACACCACTGACTTTTGCTGATCATGCATCATGATCATCTGAGCAGTGCACACCTCAAGCAACGCCTCACATAAAGGTATGTTGTTTGACTGTAATAGAATCATAGTATCAGTCAGGGTTGGAAGAGACCACAAGGATCATCTAGTTCCAACCCCCCTGCAATGGGCAGGGACACCTCACACTAGATCAGGCTGACCAGAGCTTCATCCAGCCTGCTCTTAAACACCTCCAGGGATGGGGCCCCAACCACCTCCCTGGACAACCCATTCCAGAGTTTCACCACTCTCACGGTGAAGAACTTCTTCCTCACATCCAGTCTGAATCTCCCCACCTCCAGCTTCATTCCATTCCCCCTACTCCTATCACTACCTCATATCCTGAGAAGTCCCTCCCCAGCCTTCTTGTAGGCCCCCTTCAGATACTGGAAGGCCACAATGAGGTCACCTCAGAGCCTTCTCTTCTCCAGACTGAACAGCCCCAACTCTTTCAGTCTGTCCTCATAGGAGAGGTGCTCCAGCCCTCTGATCATCCTCGTGGCCCTTCTCCAGACACGTTCCAGCACCTCCAGATCCCACTTGTAATAGGGGCTCCAGAACTGGATGCAGTACTCCAGGTGGGGTCTCACCAGGGCTGAATAGAGGGGGAGAATCACCTCCCTTGACCTGCTGGCCACACTTCTCCTGATGCAGCCCAGGATCTGATTGGCTTTCCTGGCTGCAAGTGCACATTGAGAGCTCATGTTGGGCTTCTCATCTACCAGCACCCCCAAGTCTCTCTCCTCAGGGCTGCTTTCCAGCCAGTCACTGCCCAGCCTGTACTTGTGCCTGGGATTGCCTCGACCCAGATGCAGGACCCTGCACTTGGTCTTGTTGAAGCTCATGAGGTTGGCCTGTGCCCACCTCTCCAGCCTGTTAAGGTCCCTCTGGATGGCATCCCTTCCCTCCAGCGTGTCTGCTGCACCACACAGCTTGGTGTCATCAGCAAACTTGCTGAGGGTGCACTCGATGCCACTGTCCATGTCACCCACAAAGATGTTGAACAAGACTGGTCCCAGGACTGATCCCTGAGGGACTCCGCTTGTCACTGGCCTTCACTGGGACATGGACCCATTGACAGCCACTCTTTGGGTGCAGCCATCAAGCCAGTTCTTTATCCATCTGGTGGTCCACCCATCAAACCCGTGTGTCACCAGCTTGGAGACCAGGATGTGGTGCGGGACAGTGTCGAAGGCTTTGCTCAGGTCCAATAGCGTAATTTGGTATAAAATTCACATAGCAAAGTACACAGGTTGAGGTGATGCCTCTGTCCCTCTGGCATGAAATACTTCTCACAGATAGAAAAGACCTTCTCCCCCTCCCATTTAAGCTTTCCTAGGACTTGTTTAAACATGGAGTTAATATGAAACAGCTACTTCTTGTTTCCTGCCTGTGAATTAATTTGGATAAAAGACACCACCTTCAATTCACACCTAATCTAAATTGTCTTTCCCATACAGACAAATCCTTATGCTCTGAAAACCTATAGACAAGCCTGAGGTGCCTTTTGCCTCAATCTTTAGTACTAAGTCCAGTTGTTTGCTATATACCCAGCCCCTTGAGCTGGAAAATAGGGATGTGAAGTAGAATGAAGACCCCCATGATCTCAAAGGAGATGGTTTACGACCTGCTGTGCCACTTAGACATATGTAAGTCTGTGGGGCTGGATGGCTTACACTGGAGGATCTCTGCGATAACTCTCAGAAGTCCTCACTAAGCCACTTTCCATTGTTTACTGTTAGTCCTGGCTAACCAGGGAGGTCCCAGCTGACTGGAGATTGGCAAGTGTGACACTCATCTATAAAAGTGGCCAGAAAGAGAATCCAGGAAACTACACACTTGTCAGTCTGACCATGGTGCTGGGGAAGGCCAAAGAGCACATCATCTTGAGTGCCATTACACAGCAACGTGTAGGATATCCAGGTGATCAGGCCCACATAGCATAGGTTCATGATGGATAGGTTCTGCTTATCCAGCCTGATCTTCTACAACCTGACCTGCATAGTGGATGATGGAAATACTATGGATATTGTTTACTTGGACTCTGGTAAAGCCTTTGACACCATCTCCCACACCATCCTCCTAGAGGAACTGGCTGCTCATGGCTTGGATAGGTGGACACTTCACTGGGTGAAAAACTGGCTGGATGACTGGGCCCAAAGAGTGGTGGTGAGTGGAGTTAAATACAGTTGGCTGGTTACAAGTGGTGTTCCCCACGGCTCACTACTGGGGCCTGTTCTCTTTGCTATCTTTATTGATGATCTGGATGAGGAAACTGAAGGCACTCTCAGAAAGTTTGCGGATTACACTAAACTTGGAGGGAGTGTTGATCTGCCTGGGTACAAGAAGGCTCTACAGAGGGACCTAGACAGGCTGGATTGATGGGCTGAGGAGAACTGTATGAGTTTAGCAAGGCCAAGCACTGGGTCCTAACAACGCTACAGGTTTTGGGAAAAATGGCTGCAAAGCTGTATTGGTAGAGAAAGATCTGGGAGTGTTCATCCATGGACTGCCACATATGAGCCAGAGGCATGCCCAGGTGGTCAAGAAGGCCAGCAGCATGCTGGCCTGTATCAGGAGTACTCAGCACTGGTGATGTCACACCTTGAGAATTGTGTTCAGTTTTGGGGCCTTCACTACAAAAAAGGACACAGAAATGCTGAAGTGGGTCCAGAGAAGGGCAACAAAGCTGGCAAAGGGTCTGGAGAACAGGTCTTATGAGGAGCAGCTGAGGGAACTGCAGTTATTTGTCTAACCTGGAGAGAAGGAGGCTGAATTGCTCTCTACAACTACTCAAAAGGACGTTGCAGCAAGCTGGGTGCTGATCTGTTCTCCATAGTGCCAAGTGATAGGATGAGAGGAAACGGCCTAAAGTTACACCAGGGGAGGTTTCAATTGAATACTAGAGGAATTCTAATTCTTGGTTATTCTTTCTATTCTTTACTGAACAGGTTAGCAAACACTGGAATAGGCTCCCCCACAATGGTGGTTAAATCACCATCCCTGGAGGTGTTTAATGATGCACAGATGTAGTGCTCAGGGAGATGGTTTAGCAGCAGACTTGGTAGAGGTAGATATTGGACTCAATGGTCTTAAATGTCTTTTTCAACTGACACAATTCTATGATTATGAGATGCTTAAGATCAACAGCAATGTGTGCCTGCTAGCTCTTGTCGCTTTTGGAGGGACCAATACATCTGATACTGCTGATTGAAAGGAACCTCTCAGAATCCTGCATGTCAGGTTCATAATGTGCCAGGCTCCTTACAGTTAGAGTAGGGTCCCCTAGGCATGTGGAGAGCTCTGTAACATCATTGTTTGTTGACTTTTAGCAAACAGTATATTTGCACTACTGCTTCAATGACAAGCTTAAGTGCAGAATTCAAGTACTAATAAGACTGGGACTGGTTTAGTATAGAATCATATAATGGTTTGGGGTGAAAGGAACCTTTAAGATCATCTAGTCCCACGCTCCCTACCATAGGCAGGGATACTTTCCACTAGACCAGGCTGCTCAAGGCCTCATCCAACATGCTTTTGAACACCTCCAGGGAGGGGGGCATCCACATCCTCGCTGGGCAACCTGTTCCAGTGTCTCACCACCCTTACTGTAAAGAATTTATTTCTAACATCCAGTCTAAATCTACCCTCCTCAAGCTTCAATCCATTCGCTCTCATCCTATCACTACAAGCCCTTGTAAAAAGCCCCTTTCCAACTTTCTTGTAGGCCCCCTTTAGGTACTGGAAGGCCATTATAAGTTCTCCATGGAGTCTTCTGCTGTCCAGGCTGAACAGACACCACTCTTAGCCTGTCCCTGTAAACTATTTCAACTAACTATAGATAGCGAAGTATTTTGACTAACAGTGTACTCTGTTTAAACAGCCTATTTACATCAGTACATATTTTTTCAGCAGAACAGTGCAACAGTAGGCCTCTGCCATAATTTCACTTGCATTAATTTGTAATAGGGATGCCTGGATAGAGTTGTCTTGGACAACCTCCTCCTTCAGATATGTATTATGGTGGCAAAAGGGACTCCTACTGCTGAGGCAGTAAAAATCCTGTTAAGATAATATACATGGAAGGGACATCTTTACTTCTACAGACAACTGCCATTTATGCTGTACACTTAAACTGCAGTTTTGTGGTCATTTTAAGTTGGCTGGCTTCCAAAGGAAGCAGACCCACTTCCTGTCATTCCTTCTTGTGCACTGGCATAAGCACTCTAACAGCTGTATAGCAGAGCTAGACAGGAGAACTGAGTTAATACTAAACTACTAAACCAAGATTATTTTATTTTAATCTATAGCAGTTGCACAAATACTTGACTTGGCTTCAAATGAGCCTGTAGCCTGTGAGGGGAAAACCACTTGGCAGTGCCAGGCTCTATCAGTTTGAAGTGGCTGTAGAAGTCATAGTTATCTCCTGCCTCCTCCTCCTTTCTCCTTATTCTTAAAAATAGAAAGGAGGGAAGAAATAATAAACTAAGAGTGCAGATTAGATTTATTTTAAAGTAGTCTGCATTTTTCAGTTAAAAACCATACTCAACAAAAGGCCACTTTAAAAAACTATCAATGCTGTTGGAAAACTTTATTTCATGCAGTGTCTTACTAGTTAGAAACGTTAAGAAATAAAAATCATACAAAGAGCTTTTTTCCAATTATTAACCCAAAGGTCAGGTCATTATTCCCTACCAATAAAGCAAAAAGAGGGTAATAAACAATCTGATTTTTCCTCGTATGCTACCAACACTACTTGGATACATTTTCAGTCTCCCAGGTAGTGCAGCATGTTTTAGGACATTCAGTAAACAAGAGTGCATTCATTAAAGATGAGTGCTTTGAGGAACCTACTTTGGCTGTTGATGCTTGCCCTGGGCAGATTATATATAACAACTCACCTTTGTTCTCTATTTCCACTGGCAGCTAGAGAAAATTTTCAACTAGTAAATGGTCCATAGCATCACTGAGACACAACTATCTTGAAATCTTAATTTGTACACTGTAATTACTTAATTGCTACAATGACGGTAGGACTCTGCTGTAAAGCCTGGTGTGAAAACATGCCTTTAGTAAACTGCCCAACACTGCAAATACTTGAAGGGGACGAAAAGCGTGGACAAGCCATTCTGTCTGGGATTCACATGCATCAAAGTTGATAAATATACAGTCTTGCCTAGCTTTATTCTGTAAATAACTTTTACCTTGGTGAATAATGTCAACACCGGCTTATTTGTGCTGGTTGAACAGAGTGGTCTCCCAAGTGGATTGGATGAATGTCTTGCTAGTTGCAGTGTTCTGCTCAGAAAACAAAGCACCATAGTCCTGTTAAGGCAAAAAACCCTACATGTTTAATTGCTTTGTGGTATGTTACAGTTCATGAAATTCAATGTTAAGATAAATGTGATACTGCAATTGAAGATCTAAAATATGCACAATCAAGCCACTTCCCCAGAACCTTTTAAGTTCATAGTATCAAGACATTAATCAAGAAAATGGTTTACTGTGTAGCAGGCCAAGAACATGGCACAGCTCAAAAAGTGTAGTCACATTTTTAAAAAAAACATCCTATGTTTTCTTGTTGCTTCTTTTAAAATGCTTAACACAAATACTGACATAAATGCATTGTGCTTTTTCAAATGCAAGTAAGAATTATATGATATTAATAAGATGAGAAGTGCTGTGCTTTGAACCTCAATAATCTTGCTGCAGTGCTTGACATGTTCTACTTAGTCAAAATTATTCCATCAAAAAACTAATCTGTACCTAGTCAGAATATCAATATAACACTTTCTGCAGTGAATAAAAAGCTGCAGCCAAGACCTTGACTTATTTTACATGAAAAGGGAAAGTGGGTTTGGAAGTGTCATGAAATCATCCAATATTCAAAACCCACTGCAAAGACAGGTCAGAGTGGACATACTTCAAAGCACCCCTTGGTATGAAGACACTGCAAATATTTCTATTGGTTTGCAGGGGACTGTGGCCCTGTCTAAATGCACCATGCAAGGGAATTTTCCTACAGACACTAAAACATCCAAAGGAGAATTGAAGCATGCTGTATTTGTCTTTGGAAGGCTTGTCCCTGGAGAAAGCACCCACCAGTTTTACTCAGTTCAAATATAGCAACCCACAAAGGCCGGAATTACCTAAAAAGAGGTTCCTGTTTTGGGGAAGGAGGTAATTTGTACAGCAATCTAGAACAATGTGTGGATGTGTCAAGGAGTGGCCCCAGTATACTTGGTCCTATGCAGGGAGTGGACTTGGGCCTGCCAAGCTGGATGCTTTCAAACGCCTTGCTGCTGTAGCACAGGTTTTATCTAAAGCACGTTTATTCTACATAAAGTATTTTGCGTTATCAAAGCTTGCAGGTCTCTACATAACCTTGCCATTTGTTCCCAAACAACAGGATTCAAAATACTAATCAAGATGATTTAGCTTGGTAATATTAAAAACATGCAGATTGCCCACAGTCCTTCCTACAACAGCACATTCATTTATGAAAGACACTGATGGGTTTGTGATTTCTTTGGGAGAGTTTAAATAAATTAAATATTGTTGAAGAGTGCTGCATTGGAGTCTTGAAGCCACCTATGCATAATTACACTAATAACAAGAGTCACCGCTTGTTTCCAATTTGTGCCTTAATGGGACCTTTACAAGGCATCTTAAGACTGAAAGGTAAAAAGCAGAAACATAAGGGAGTGAGCATGGAGACTACTGACAGACGTGACACAACTTCAAGAGCCTGCATGGAGAACAAAGTCCCTTCTACATAAAGCCCAACTGCTTCTGTTCAGTTTCTCTTCAGGTATGACCTACCTGTAGTTCCAACTAACACACATAAGGTTAATCAACTTAAGTGTGACCAAAGCTATGACTGGCATGTTTTAGGACAATCAGTAAACAAGAGTGCACTCATTGAATCTGTCAGTACTAGGATCACATACTTTTGGTTTAAGACAGACAGTTTAGCCATCGTAACTGCTAAGGAAGAACAAACACTGCAATGGCATCTAAACTTAAAGCTACTTAACTGCTGTGTTTCCAAGCAATAACTACAGGAAAAAGCAACAGAATAAATACAAAGAAAATTATTACCCTTTGAAAACTATAGCCTGTATTATCATATTTCATATGCTATGAAATAATCAGCTACTTTTTTTAAAATCACATAAAGCTGAAGCTGTCTATAACAAAGTACTCTACAATAAACTGGCTTCTGGGTTACTGTTTAGTTTGGTATGGAATGGGTTCTTCATCTGTATGTGTCAGGCTTGATACCAGTAAGAATCAGCTACAGTGATGTTCACTTGCTGTCACTGCAAAGTTGCAGGGGACCGGCACAACACACACTGCTACTGGTCACAGTCCTTGGCAGCTACTGCAGCTGTTTTACTTAGCCATGTGAAATTGCCTGGGATTTTACAGGACAAATATAAAAACAAGCTTGGAACTTTTGGGGAAAATGCAAATCAGTATGATAGTAAATAGCCTCAGTCATACTTTGAAATTTTCACATCCACATTAGGGGCTGTCTGGAATGGAAGTGCTTTTGGCATTAAAAAAAAATGTAGCATTGGCCTGCTCATATGCACAATAAAAATGTCAAAACAAATACTCTGTCAAGTTTTTAAATGAATGCTTTTGTTGCCATCCTAACAAGCCAAATTTTGTGCCTTCAAAAAAAGGGAAAATTCACCCAAATTGTTCTGTGAACAGCAGGATGAATAACACCTAGAATCCCATGTATCTTACTGCTCTATATATACATGCATGCATATATAATGTCTCTACTTCACTCCCTTATACCTTCTCCTTTGATACACACACCCTCCGGTAAATTTGAGTCCAGTAGACTACTCCTAACAAAAGATCAACTGAAGAGGAGTAAATAAGACAGTATCAGTAACTAAGCTTCAATATCCCACAAAAAGAAATAAGATAGCATCATATCTTACTTCCTTACTCATTTTAAGAACACTGTCTTTGGGATTCAGGAGCGTATCTTCATTGACTGATACTACTAATGAAGCAAGAGTTTGCTGTTTCTAGATGAGCATAGGATTCAGTGAATGTTTATACAAATAACCAAAGGAAAACAGAATGCTGGCTGTCAATTTTTTTCATCTATGTAGAACAACAATAAGGCCATACAGTGATGCCAGTTACAAAAAGAATCCAAGGGCTAATCCTGATCTATAAAATCATCACAGAATCATAGACTGGTTTAGATTGGAAGGTAATCTAGTCCAACCTCCACCTGCAACTAGAGCAGGTTGCTCTGAGCCCCAAACAACCTGAGCTGCAATGGTTCCAGGGATGGGGCATCTACTACCTTGCTGGGCAACCTGGGACAGGGTGTCACCATAATCAAACCATCACTCCTTGTCCTGTCACAACACCTCCCATCTTTCTGATCACAGAATCATAGAATTGTTAAGGTTGGCTCATTCAAAACCTATTCAAAAGCTATGGTCATCAAGGAATGTAAACTCACTGGCAGTCTACTGTTGTCAGTTTGATTAGTCAATGCTCAAAAAAATACAGTGCCACAACAAGAGACCAAGGAGCATGAATGAATAGGGACACCCAATCCTGTAGTTGTTGAGCTCTCGTTAGTTTCACCCCACTCTTGCAGAAGATGCTTGCAAAACAAAGGAAAAGTTTGCACCACTTCTTGCAAATACATGGAACACCAGAAGTCTTTAGGGAATAATCAGGTTTTGAAATAATCTCAGAAACGTCACCATTAATACCACTTTTTCTTTAAAGAAAATAAATCATTACAAATGTCTACACTTTTTCTCCTCCAAACCCCACTAATCTGAGTAATTGCCACAAGCCTATAGCACTGCATCCCAGGAAGGACTGAAAGCATAATTTCATCCTAATGTGCAACAAATTTTTTTTAGTGATCCATCCAGAAGTACCCATTCTAGGCTCTGGCCCAAGGCCTATGCTCCAAATTTCAGGCAACAATGAATTCTATAGGTTTCTGTGTAACAGTCATAAGGCCATTTCTCAAGACTAAAGAACTTTCATATAGACCATTAACACACAGTGAACTAGTTTTAAAAGCCTGTTTTGAACATCTCCATCTGAAAACTTTTCCGTTAGATGCTCCATTCCTCCCTAAGGGCTGGGGCGGAACCGAAGTGGGTAAAAGTGCATCCAGGGGACTTCCCATTATCTCCCATAAAAAGAACGCCGTACTTCTTCTGAGGGTACTTTCTAAATCAGTAATGCCCTCTACAGACAGAGAAGACTCAAACCAAGGGAGCGCAAGGCTCGCCACTGCCGGCTGTCCAGGGCTCCGCCAGCGGCGCCCACCCTACTCGACCGAGGGCCCCGCCACGCCCCCTCCCTCCGCCCGCCTTCCGTTCTCCAGGGCAGTGTTCTTCGGCGCGGTGCCGGCGGAAGACTGAGACCCGGCCCACCACGAGGCCCGGGCGCCCTGCAATTGCCCCGCCAGCCACAGGGAGGCCCCACCGGGCGCCGCTCAGGTTCTACGGGTCCAGCCTGGCGGTCGACGTCCCCGGCCGGGGACCCGCACGCTGGCCTAGGCTGGGGACAAGGCCCGAAGCGCAGAAACCCACCTGGCTGCGGCAGCCTGCCTCCTCCCGGCGGGTACGCGGCCTGGGCTTCCGGCAGGCTGGGAAAGACAACGGGGCGGGCCTGACTCGGCAAGGCTGCGCAGCTTGGGGGGAGTAGCGCCCTCTGCTGGGCTTCCGGCTGTCCCCCCTCCTTCCTCTCCCTCCCGCCGTTCCCCCCTCTTCCTCCCCTCCCTCCCGCTCTCCCTCCTTCCCTTTTCCCCTCTCTTCCCCCACCACCTCCTCTTCTCCCTCCCTTCCCCTCTCCTCGCCCACCTCGCAATTCTGACCGGGTCGTATTCGACGCAGGTGGCAGGAGGCTCTCCCCAGGTTGTCCAAACTATCGCGGAGCCCATCCCTCTGCAGAGGTTCCCATTTTCCCCCCAAAGCAGCACCTTACAGGTCTTGCTGATGTGGGATGGTTGCCCTGCCTCCTGCGGATGTCCTCCTTCGGGCCAGAGGAACCTCTGCTGCTGGCGCTTGCCGTCTATCCAGCAGCTGGGAGCTCAGACAGAACTCGGCACCGTTTTTTTTTTCTGCTAGAGGGGGTTTCTGGTTCCAGCCTCGACCAGCTCCCCGACCAGCACCCACCCCTGTTTCTTTCACGCCCTGCCCTTCGTTGTGTATCAGAAAGCAGACAGCTGCCTCATGATCTTCTCCATGCCGCACGGCTGTAGTTGCAGGATCTCAAATTTGGCTGCCCACTCTGGCCGACACAGGTATACCTCTAGATATCATGACGCCCAGCTGCCCCTGGTCCCCTCGCACCCAGTATTAGTGTATCATTAAAGCAAAAACAGTCACGAGTACACAGGAAGCATAAAAGATACGGGGGAAACACTGAGAAATTGTAGGCAGCACAGGCAGAAACGCAGATTTTGCTAAACTAAGGACCAGTCTTGCAGTTCCTTTGGTCATGCTTCTCTATTAGCTTCAAATGGAGTAAGTGGACTTTAATTTACTTTTCTTTGACATTGCAGTAAGTTTAATGGAATAAAAGAAAGCAATGGACCCAGATTGTCTTCCTGATGGTACATGTTTCAGTGTTAGACTTTCTGTTTCCCTGTGTGATGTGATACATTGTTTTTTTTAATTTTCACATTTTAGCATTTAATGTAGGCAGCGAGTAGTCATGACTAAGCATAACACTGGCAAGACTACAGACATCCATTCTAAATATGATACTCTACCATTTTCATTAACAGCTTGAAGCATTACATGATATGTATGCTAACCAAATTAGGTACTATGAAACTGGGATCAAATAAGAATATTTTGAAGTATATTGATAAATTTTTAATAGGCTGTTTAACACAACAAGATTCAATAAAAGTAGAAAATACATTAATTTAAACAAGTTATCAAGCTGACAGTCCCCAGGAAGACTCTTTTCTTGCTGAAATGAAATACCAGATTCTTGTCCGAAACTCAGCTTTTTGTCCCTTCCCTTGTCACAGGTCACAAGAGAGGGCCCCTATGTAAAGAAATATGTAGAGTGTCCTTTTCACCTGATGCAGTGTGACTACTGTACAGTGTTTGTCAACTGTGTTCATTTTCCTTTCTGCAGAAAAAGTTTTTTAAATAAAAAAAGCAAGTGTTCAGTGCTGGAGAATGAAAGCTGTAGGCTCATGTTCTTTTTGTCTTTCTGTCAAGATTTTGGTTGTGCTTTTATAGTTGTTCCTAGGCTGCAAGCAGGAGACAAATCTTCTGGAATATAGACTCAAGACAGCTTCTGCTTTTCATCTGTGCTTTGAGAAGTGTAACAGCCTGTAGTGGGAAGGCCCTCCTGGAGAGAAGCCCTACCCTGCTGCCATGACATACCTAGTTAACTAGCAGACTAAACTAACATGAGGATTAGTCAGCTTTAGATCCTGGTGACTAATTTTCAGCCACTATCTCAGTTTCAGAGGTGTAGTGCTGGCAGCTGACACGGGCTGCTCATATTTATGTGAGACTCAGAAAATCCAGTATCAGACTTTGGTGTTTGACATAGGATTATGCTGGACCTGGCAGGCCTCACACATGGGAATTGCTGAAGTGGCTGCAATTCATCTTTTAATTTCTGAGAGTAGGTAGGAGGAAGATAGTGAGGTTGAAAAGCAGGGGTAAGTAAAGAGATAAACATGTTCTTGACATCTCAGGTTCCACATCAGCTTTATCCCTCTCACTCCAAAAATTAGTCTAGCCTTCCTTGCGATCTGTGTCAATGACTTCCAGAGGAATGTAGAGGAGATAGGCACAACACACAAAATGATCAGTTTATTCAAACAGAGTTGCTGCTAAAGCCAAGTATTTCTCTGGATGTGTTTCTTTCCTAATTTCAGTGTGGCTGTCATGTTCAATTATTAACCAAACCACTAAGTGGCCTTGCCAATGTAACTGTTCAGAATGGCATTAACTTGATTGTGTGTTATTTGCAAGAGACAAATATTTTTCAAGGGCTTTCAGTCTTACATTGTCACTTGTATTTATTTTTCTCTGTGTTTTGGTGTATCTGGTGTGGGCTGTTTTCATCCTTTAACAAGGATGTTTATAATTTGGGATAATTATTTTTAAAAAAAATTTTTATAATACTAACTCCTGAAAAGAGAATTTATTATTTAGAGTATTTTGTGACTATTTCTGTTTTGCAGGTTTCTGGTACACCATTGTGGATAGTTCAGCATAAAATTACTTTGGTTTTAATATGTTACTTATGTAATTAATCTTTGATAGTGTACATAGCAATTGGAAAAGAAAAAAATTACTGATGCATTAAGAATTATTACCTTAGAACATGCATCTCTATCTCTGTGCTTAGGAGTAAGATGGTTTGCTGTAAAGTTTGCTACTTCAAAACATGTTCTGAGATCTGAAGGAACTGCAGCTCCACCCTACTTTTAATTCTAGCACATAAAATGGCTTTAAATATTAAGAGCCGTTATGAGTCAAAGGTTAAATTTACTGCATAGACATCCTTCTGTGATGCACAGATCTTCCTTTCTTTTTTCTGCATATATTGCTAATAAAATGTGGCTATGCTTCCACAATTTTGGGCTAAAAGGACACATGTAGTGATGGATTGCTGTTCCAAATGGCACTCAATCATTTCTGTTTTATTTTATTCCCCTGGTATTTTGACTTAATGTATGTCTTCAAGATTTAGTATCTGATACATATCACTATGTGCTTTTCATTATCTTAAATTATTTCTTTTATTTGGACTGTTTTTAAAATGCATTTTAAATGTATTTTAAATGCAGCATAACACATACAAAAGATTAATTGTCCCCTTCTTCAAAAAACAACCGCAGTACTAATAAAGATGCCATGCAGCTATGATAGGGGCCTCCAGATCATGATCCTTAAGAGCAGATGGATGTGCTCTCACTCTTCTATTTATTCTTACAAAGGCTAAACAATCCAACATCCTCTCCTCAAGACCTTCAACACTTAATTTGTGAATACATCACTCAGTCTTGCAGACACCATGAAACTGTGACTAAGGGCCCACCCCACCCATGATTCCCCTGTGTGAGGTTTCTGGGTTACAGTGATGCTATTAAGCTAAGCTGTTGTTTTTATGCCCTTCAGTATAATGCAGTGTAGTTAAATGTGATGTTACTATGATGCTTTCATAGATGAGGGTTCCAAGTTTGTGTAACTTTCTGTGTAATGAAAAATGAGTTGAGCTGTATTGCTCTTCATCGTCTAGACATCTCAAGGATTTGATTCATCAGCAACAAAACTCAGTTATGCTGTGCTGTTTAAATCACTGAGTGAATTAGATCTCAAACTATATTCATAGCTAAACTTCTGAGGATCAGCCTGGCCTGTAGAGCAGTACAGCCCTGATACTAGATAGACTCATGGTGGGCTAACTTACGCCTTGGGTGTTACTGTAATTATGATTCTATGACAGAAATGTTGTAAGGTGGCTATGATAATGACACTTGGCTATTCCTAGTGATATAAAGCTTCTCATTGTGCTTTTCCTGCTGCCCTTGGATCTGTCTATCTAAATAGCCAGAAAGGATGGCAGCTTTAACTCATTAGCATTGTCCAGTCAAAGCAATTCTGTGGTAATTTGTGCACACATGCTATCAAAGATGAGCTTTTTATTTTATTCCTCATCAATGCATCAAAATCTCCTTTCTCTTTGGCTAAGTTTAACAGTAGTCTTTTGACACCATTAAGTACTTTCTTTGAACTGTTAAACTGGAGATCCTACAACATAAAAGGATCACATGCATACACTCAGAGTAGTTATTTTTCCTTTCCCACCTAAAAGTCAAGATTTTATCTAAAAATAAGATTCAGCAAGACTATTTTTCAGTAGGCATAAGGGAGAATGGGAGAAAGAATTTGTTGTTTTCTACTCACTCCTACAACACTGGGTTCTTCAACTCTGATCAGCTTGTGTGTTTGTGAATATCTGCATGTGGTAACAGGCTGAAAATGGTTAAAGCAGTCAGAGTCCCATAGTATTCTTGACTTTCTTTCTCAAACCCTTGTTTCTTGGTGAGTGATCAAATCCTCAAACATAGATTCAGCTATTGTTTTAAACTAAACATTTGTGTATTCTGGACCACTACCTTGTGTCCAAATGAAAATATAGGAGCCTCCCATTCTTCCTTTCTCTCTTTCTTTTCTTTCTTCCTTTCTTTCTTTCTTTCTTTCTCTTTCTTTCTTTCTTTCTTTCTTTCTTTCTTCTTTCTTTCTTTCTTTCTTTCTTTCTTTCTTTCTTTCTTTCTTCTTTTCTTTCTTTCTTTCTTCCTTCCTTCCTTCCTTTCCTTCCTTCCTTCCTCTCCTTCCTTCCTTTCTTCCTTTCTTCCTTTCTTTCTCCTTCCTTCCTTCCTTCCTTCCTTCCTTCCTTCCTTCCTTCCTTCCTTTTTTCCTTCCTTCCTTTCTTCCTTCCTTTCCTCCTTCCTTTCTCCCTTCCTTTCTCCCTCCCTTTCTCCCTTTCTTCCTTCTTTCCTTCTTTCTTCCTTCTTTCCTTCTTTCTTTCTTTCTTCTTTCTTTTTCTTTCTTTCTTTCTTTCTTTCTTTCTTCTCTTCTTTCTTTCCTTCTTTCCTTCTTTCCTTCTTTCCTCCTTCCTTCCTTCCTTCCTTCCTCGACAGGCTGGACAGATGGGCAGAATCCAACAGCATGAGATTGAACACATCCAAGTGCCGGGTTCTGCACATTGGCCACAACAACCCCATGCAGTGCTACAGGCTGGGGTCAGAGTGGCTGGAGAGCAGCCAGGCAGAGAGGGACCTGGGGGTACTGGTTGATTGTAGGCTGAACATGAGCCTGCAGTGTGCCCAGGCAGCCAAGAAGGCCAATGGCATCCTGGCCTGCATCAGGAACAGTGTGGCCAGCAGGAGCAGGGAGGTCATTCTGCCCCTGTACACTGCACGGGTTAGGCCGCACCTCGAGTACTGTGTCCAGTTCTGGGCCCCTCAGTTTAGGAAGGATGTTGACTTGCTGGAACATGTCCAGAGAAGGGCAAAGAAGTTGGTGAGGGGCTTGGAACACAAGCCCTATGAGGAAAGGCTGAGGGAGCTGGGGTTGCTTAGCCTGGAGAAGAGGAGACTCAGGGGTGACCTTATTGCTCTCTACAACTACCTGAAGGGAGGTTATAGCCAGGCAGAGGTTGGTCTCTTCTCCCAGGCAGCCAGTACCAGAACAAGAGGACACAGTCTCAGGCTGTGCCAGGGCACGTTTAGGCTGGATCTTAGGAAGAAGTTCTATACAAAGAGAGTGATTGCCCATTGGAATCGGCTACCCATGGAGGTGGTGGAGTTACCTTCATTGGAGGTGTTCAGGAGGAGACTTGATGGGGTGCTTGGTGCCATGGTCTAGTTGTTTAGGTGGGTTGGATTGGTTGATGGGTTGGACGCGATAATCTTGAAGGTCTCTTTCAACTTGGTGTATTGTATTGTATTGTACAGTCCTGCTATACAAAGGACACGCTAGCTTTATCTGAGCAATACAGGCAGAAAGTTATAAAAGAAAATGCTTAACTCTTAATTTGGCTTCAGTGGGGCTGTGCGGATAGGGATTTTGTGCATCAGCTCCTACTAGGAGCTCCATCACAGTTTACTCATGGAAAATGTCTTACACCCTTGATTGACCTATTTTATTAATCTCTTAGACATGCTGCAAAGCTTAATCCTTTGGGAGCAATTTTGGTTACATTTGAATAATTCCAGCTCTATTTTCTATCTTCCTTTAACTAGTGAAAACTAGTATCTTGGGAAAAGAGTGTTAAATATGGACAGGATAATTTCATGCTGCTGTACATTATTTTTAATTCATATTTGGGTGCTAAGGATAGTGCATGACTCATTAGGTGGTCACTGCAATGCTGACCAAAGAAACAAAGTAACAGATGAAGTAATGAGTCTGGATTTGGGATGACCACTACAGAATCACAGAATTATTGAGGCTGGAATAGACCTTTCAAGGAAGTTCAGTTTTTATCTGGAAGATGTGATGTTAAATTCCTTTGGTTTCAGTTAAGTGGGGTCCCTGGCAGGATACAAGACTGAGCCTCAAGTCTTTGTATATAATTATCTGTTCATGGACTTCCAGTTTGTCAGAGAACAGTACATCAGAATTCAAAGGGTGTAACAAGCATAGAACTAATCCTTTAAAAATATACTTATGACCCTTTGGCCATGCAGAATAAATCCCTGAAGACTTTGAAACAAGCAATCCAATTTTGCAGGTGTAATATTTGACTTTAATTAACAGTTATTGACTGTAATGCACTTCCAAATGTTTCTCATATCTGCCAGGTGTTCATAAAGCCATGAAGTTTTAAGTACTTTTAAATTTAATCATAATTACATTGTGCTAGTAAGGAAAAGGAATGACAGCAGACTTGCAGACTTCTTTTTTTTTTTTCAATTAGCATGGTCTGGAAAGCTGGACAATTAAATACTTGGCAATGAAATAATCTTGAAAGTATCATTTTTAGTCCTTAAAATCACACTATCCTTAAAATCACTTTTATTTATATTTGTGGAAAATATCAGAAACAAATTACACCATTTCAAAGTCAGATGCAAGGTCTCTGTCTGAAGAATTAGTTCTAAACAACAAAGTTTACTTATCGTTCCACAAATAGTACTCTAACATTGCTTATTAGAGAAAAGATGGTACTGTGCTGATTTAGTCTTCTGCTCACATTAAACCACTTGCATGGCAGTGTAAGGAATTTCTTTAAATGGCAACTTCAAAGAGATTAAACATTTCTCCAATTGCAACTTGCAGCACCTACAACTTCAATTTCAGAATTTATACAGTACTTTTACAATTTTTTAAAAAATATGTCAGATCTACTCGAAGATTATTCTGTGATGCAGATAATATGGTGAAAAGTATTTTCACAATAATCTGTTCCTAAGACGTATATTAATTATATACTTGAGTCCCTATAGGCAATGTAGCAGAAGTTTGTAGCTGCCTGACAGCTGCGAAAGTTTTCCTTTCATGTTGAGCTTTCTCACCCTGACATTTGATCATTTGTGTCCTTGACAAAAAAATGGCAAGTAGCCTAAGCAGAAGCGAAAGTTTAAGTGCATTTACAAACTTGGTGAACTCTCCAATTCTTATTTCTTTTGAATTTGTTGTATAGAAAGATATACCTAAAAATGTTTTGACATCATAAGACTTTAACATAAATTCAGGACAACAGATTAGTGAATTCTACTTTAATCTCAGGTTTTCTGCAATCTTTTCATTCAAGCAGTCTCTGGAAATTGCATTGACTACAATAACTCATGTCAGTAATAAAATAGTGTGAACATGCAATGTCCAATAGGTTATTATTTTTTGGCTAATCATTAGTAGTAGCACTCTAACATTTACCTAATTGGTTTGGATGTCTGTTTAACTCTATAGTATGATACTTGTGATACTGCAATATACTGCATGCAGCCCAAGCACAGTCTTTCTCAATAATATCTATGTTTGGTTGTGCAAATAGCTGGGAAGTTTGTGAAGAGTATGATTATGTATTTATATAGGAAAGAATGCAAGACTGAAATAATTTTATCAGTATAAGCATACCTCAGTATTTATTCTGGTGTTTACCACCAATAATACCAAATACACAATATTCCAAATCCTATGGTCTTGGTATACTTTAAACTAGCTAGTCTCGCTCTGCTGTCCTCAACAACTTCTTCCTAGCAGCTAATCTAGAAATAAATATTGCAGTGTTCTACCCACAATACAGTTAGTTGATATGTGATTTTTTTCATTTAGCTTTGCTCTTGGTTTTGCATTGCCATGAGGAGGTGGTGGTGCTGACTAGACCCCATTCACAAGGTGTGAGGTAGGCTCCAGTTCGTAGCTGGGAACTAAGATTAGAAACATAGCAACAGAAATCAGTAAATCAAAAAAGTTTGGGTCCTACAGTGACCTAAGTAGGACAGTCTTCTGTTTGCCAGAAGCAAAGACATTCTCAGCAAGGCAGCTACTAAAAACCTGACCAATCTATTACTGTGAGTTATGGTGACAAGCTATTACAAAGTAAGGATACATTTTAGCCATCACTTCAGTACTTTGGGTTTACTACAAGAAGAACCTGTGAAGCATTATGATTTCCTTAACAAGGTATGTGCAATTTTCCTTGCAAAGCAAATGAATCAGTAATTTCTACTGATCAAGAAGAGCTGACCTCTGCCAAGGTCATTTTGTTATTATTTTTAAATCAATCAGGGCAAAACACTTTTTCTTAAAGCAAGCATTGGAAAAAGCTGTTAACTACTTAAACTCATACACATCACAAGTGCAGAGGGATAACTCCTAGAAGGTTTTTCCAGCCAAAGAATGAAACAGATTTTAAATTAAGGAGAAGTCTGTGCATAATACTGTAACAGGTGGAGCACTGTGATCTCAAGGGATCAACTCCAAAATGTTATGAGCCTGTCTAAATACAGTACAAACTAATTACACCAGAGACTAAAGCATCTGATCAGAATTTTGTGTGATGATGGAGTTTGTCAGGCTCTATCTCTGCATTGTACTCCTTTCTGTTTTCTGTTCATGTTGGATTTCAGTCTTTGTTTTAACCAGTTTGGTTGTAACACACCTTGTAATTCTTCAGGAAGAGTCATCAGGATGCAAAATCATTCTTTGGTTCTTCTAGCTGCATTTCCAGGTATCATTACAACTTTTCCTATTGTCCTAACTTTATTGGGCAAGTAAAATGCAGAAAATGTTGGTTGTTTGATCATAAGACTTAGCGGCACCCTGTGGTTTGTGCTTGGCTCTGCAGTGCAACAGTTCTCAAATGTCCCAGATCAAATTCCTGTGATGCAGGCTCATTACTAGTATAATGCACGTGAAAATAAGTGATTTATTTTAGCTCATGAAAGATAGAGGGGTTTGATTACAAACCCTGATTATCTGCATATGAGATAAAGTCTGTCTGGGAGAAGAGTATGACTCCATTATTGAAAAGTTAATAAAACACAGTGTGAGAAACGAGCTCACTGCAACTGTTTGTAAGTACAAACAGTTTATTGTAAAATAAGGGCAAAACAGCACTGGGTGCACAGCAGATTCACTAGAGGTGCGCTGTAACAACATGAGTTGAGCTTCTATAGATGTCATACATATTCATACATGTCTCCACAAATCCCTTTATATTTCCCAAGCATGCTCCCACCCCCCTCCATCAGGGCTGGCACAAAGATTTGCACTCTTGACCTGGCCAGTCTTCAGATATCTCGATGCCTCACCTTTCTCTCCCAGTACACATCTCACACAACACGACTAACAACACTCCAAGCAGCTTAAAGATCAAACCCCACTGTCCCCAGCAATTCCCCTTGCAAAAAACAAACAGTACAATTTCTCACAACAGTTCCACTATTTTATGTCTACTCTCTTTTTTGTTATTCACAGAAGGCAGCAGCTCACAGTCTCATGCCCTACTACCTGAACCCAGGCCAGACACAGACTGAACTAAGAGAACCCAAACTCGAAACTGCAACCAATGAAATTAGTTTAGACTATCTTGTTTTTGTTCAAATATCAAAAACATTCAGCCAGAGTGTTCAGCAACTGTCTCTTTCTTAAAGGCATAGCATCAACCGGTCACAGCTGTGAAGCCAGCTGTGAAATCATATACTGTCATGTGTATTTCCAACAACATGGAGCCAGCAGTGTGCCCAGGTGGCAAAGAAGGCCAACGGCATCCTGGCCTGTATCAAGAATAGTGTGGCCAGCAGGAGCAGGGAAGTCATTGTACCCCTGTACTCTGCATTGCTCAGGCCACACCTTGAGTACTGTGTCCAGTTCTGGGCCCCTCAGTTTAAGAAGGACATCGAGACACTTTGAACGTGTCCAGAGAAGGGCAACAAGGCTGGTGAGAGGCCTTGAGCACAAGCACTATGAGGAGAGGCTGAGGGAGCTGGGATTGTTTAGTCTGGAGGAGGCTCAGGGGTGAACTCATTGCTCTCTACAACTACCTGAAAGGTGGCTGTAGCCAGGAAGGGGTTGGTCTCTTCTCTCTAGCAACCAGCACCAGAACAAGAGGACAGAGTCTCAAGCTGCACCAGGGGAAGTTTAGGCTTGAGGTGAGGAGAAAGTTCTTCACTGAGAGAGTCTCACCATTGGAATGGGATGCCTGGGGAGGTGGTGGAGTCACCATCCCTGGAGGAGTTCAAGAGGGGATTGGATGTGGTACTTGGTGCCATGGTCTTGTCATGAGGTCTGTGGTGACAGGTTAGACTTGATCTTTGAAGTCTCTTTCAACCTTGGTGATACTGTGATACTGTGTGATACTGTGTGATACTGTGATTATTAATCTAATTGACCTGGATGTCAATAGGGCCTCACATAGGGCTTTGCCAACCTAGTCTCTTGGTATTTAGATACCTAATATGCATTTTTTTTTCAGTTAGGTTGTAAAATAAGGGCTCTGATAGCTATTTCTGAAAGCCCTGTGTACCCCTTTTTTGCTAGTGCAAAAAAATGAACAGTAAGTCAATTTAACAATGATATGAACAGGGTCCTGCACCTAAGGAGGAATAACCTCGTGTATCAGTACAGGTTAGAGCTTAACCAGCTGGAAAGCAGCTCTGTGAAGCAAGACCTGGGAGGCCTGGTGAACATGTTAACCATTAGCCAGAAGTGTGCTCTATTGGCTAGGATGTGCAATAGTATCCTGGGGTGCATTAAGAAGAGTGTAATACCCAGCAGGTTGAGGGGGATTCTCCCCCTCCTTTTCTCTGCACTAGTGAGGCCACACCTGGACTACAGTTTTGGGCTCCCCAGTTCAAGAGAGAGAAGGAACTACTACTGGAGAGTGTCCAACAGAGGGCTACAAAGATAATTATGTGAGTGGAGCATCTCTCTTGTGAGGAAAGGCTGAGAGATCTGGGCCTGTTTACCCTGAAGACTAAGAGGGGTATTATCAGTGCTTACCAGTGCATGTGGCTCTGGGCAACCTGATGTAGTGGAAAGTGTCCCTGCCCATGGCAGGGGGTTGGAACTTGAGGTCCCTTTCAACCTTGACAATTCAATACTTAAAGGGGAGGTGTTAAGATGATGGGACAGGGCACATTTTACTGATGCCCAGTGATAGGACTAGGAGAATAAATTAACGAGGCGGGAATTATAAAAATATTGTTATCTTTATTTTCCCAAAACGCCTGACCCAAATTATGTACAAAACTGGTTTAATTTTATTTACAGGTTCTATTTGGTCGGGAATTCTGCAAGGATGCTTATGGGCAATTTTAATACCATTTAGAGAACTCAGAAAATGAAAAAGGCCAGACCACAAAATGGCTTTACCCCCCTTATAAAATTAGAGGCAAGCTAAGACCCTAGGGAAAAGCCAAGAGTGCTGAATTTTACTCACAAGAACAGAGTAGGAATTTAGAGATAGTCACTGGATCTCTCCGTGGTGGCAGCCTCCAGAACTGCAAGCTTTATAATCCAATTTGTGGATCACACGGCATAAATCCAAAGGAAAAGGAAGCCACTGAAGTTGAAGTGTCCTTAGACATGGCTCCCACAAGGCAAATCTTGTGGAGCAGCACTGCCGTAGCAACACAAAAGAAGCCTCACTGCTGGCATGTTTCCAGCTGCAGATTACGGCAGACAGGGTCCTTCTAGTGGAGGAAGGGAGTAGGAACCCAGGGTACACAGGTACAGGGAGAAGTCAGGTCTAGGTGCTGTAGGCTAATCTCTCTAATTTTGCCGCGAATGTAGTGAGTCCGAGCCCAAAATGAATCCAACACGAGTTCCAGAACCAGTCAAAAAATGAGCCCCACTGTTGTGAGAAACAAGCTCACTGTTAAATTTTAAATACAAGCAGTTTATTATAAAATAAAGGCAAACAGCGCTGGGCACATAGCAGATTAGCTAGAGGCACGCCGTAACAAGATGAGTTGAGGTCACTCTGTTTAAGATTTCACCAGACAATGTGTATGGTGCCAATACATACCGAGAGCAAACAGCCCAGCCAATCACAATTCCAAATCCCAGGGCGGGGTCCCCAGGAGTGAATACACATCGGGGAGTTTAGTTCCCAGCGGGAGGAAAGGCGTCTTTTTTTGCATTTCCCAGCTCAAGCCCCCAGGGGGAGGGGAATTTCGCGCCTTTATCTTCCCCCCATTCAAACCTCCCCCCCACACACAAAGAAACCACAGCTAACTCAGTCGGAGAAGCAGATGAAATATGCTATATTTACAGGCATAAATGGAATGCAATGAATGCAGTATTTACAATATATACAGAAATATACAGCAATGAATGTAATGCAGAAAACCCAGAGCCAGAGGAGGGTGTCCCCCCCCGGCCCCTGTATCCCCTCTCCCTCCCTCCCTCCCTTTTTTTCCCAAAAAGGGTTAGAGAGAGAGAGAAAGGCAATTAAGGAGAAAAATTCTGTTAGCTCAAAGCATATGCAAGAATTAGTTTTCTTATCTGGTTAGCTTTGTTAATTCAAGGTCGCTTCTGCCTGGCAAAGCTGTTGCTTCAGAGGGAGAAACAGGCCCACACAAACAGAGGGAAAAGTACAGACTGCACCCAGGCTGAACACAAACTGAGACAGACAGAACTTAAAGTTGCATTCTACCAATCTACCAATGAAATTAGTTTAGACTATCTTGTTGTCATTTAAATATCAAAAATATTCAGCCAGAGTGTTCAGCAACTGTCCCTTTTCTTAAAGGCACAGCCTAAACTGGTCACATGGGGGAAGGGTGGTTTGGAGCACCCCACAACACACGGTAAGTTCCACCTCACTATGATGAAAAACGTCTTTACTCTGAGGATGAGGAGGACTGCAGCAGGCTACCCAGAGAGGCTGTGAAGTCTCCTGTGGCGACGTGCCTGGATGCATTCTAGTGCAACCTGATTTAGGAGAACTTGCTTTAGCACGGAGCTTGGACTAGATGGTCCACATGGGTCCCTTCCAAACCCTACCATTCTTTGATTCTGTGATTCATGGTGCCTCTCAGTATCACCTACTGTGATAGGTGATACTGAGCACCTACTGTGCTCCTTTGCATCTAGCTCCTGCAGCCACAGGGGAGTGGGATCTGTGGTATCGTTCAGTGTTACTGCCACTCATAGTAGTTTAACAAAATCTGCCACACTTGTCACCAAAAATGAAGCAGTGACACAACAACAAAGCATGCCATTGTTTGTACTCTCCCTCTATTGCTTTATTTATTTGTAAAACAACCCTAAAATCACTGCAGTTTTTTTCACAGCCTGTGTAATTATATTCTTCTATTAACAAATCACTCCAGAGATTGGTACCTTACATCGAGAGGAACAGAAACATTGATGTGGTTCTGTTTTCTAGCTACCATTTTTTTGGTGCTTAGCATGGCTTAGACAACAGAAGTCCCAGCAATAGATTTTGTTCTAGATACATGGACCTGTAAATCCTGGTTTTGACCGTGCAGTATAAACAATAAATAGTGTTTTCTGATGGGTGAAGTATACCTAAAGCACCCAGAGAAGTATAAAGGATGTTAGCTGGATTGAATTTAGGTATAAATTTGGTAATATATGGATGAAATGAGGGCTTACCTAGGGCATGCTGCCCAAAAGTTGACGAAGCTGTGAAATATTGCAGTAGCATTTGTTGTTTGTTGCAGTGATATACTGCTAATGCCAGAGCTGCTTGTTTCATATGCCACATTTCTGCCTCCTAATTTTGGGTCCATATTTCAGGAATTTTCTTTAGATACTGAAACAAAAATTAAGCAGCCTCTGTTAGAGGACATTATTTCTCACATACATTCAAATGAGAACTAGCATTTCAAAATGAGCAATTAACAGCCTGGCTGTGTTTGGCACAGAATCATAGAATGGTCTGGGTTGGAAGGGACCTTCAAAGATCATCTTGTCCAACCCCCTCTGCAGTAAGCAGGGGAATCCTCAACTAGATCAGGCTGCCCAGAGTCCTGTTACCTTGAACATCTCCAGGGATGAGGCCTCAACTACCTCCCTGGGAAATCTGCTCTGATGTTCCACTACCCTGATACTATGCTAAAGAATTTGTTCCTAACACCCAATCTAAATCTACTCTTCTCTAGTTTGAAGCCATTGCCCCTCATCCTATCATGACAGGCCTTTGTAAAGTGTCTCTCCATCCTTCTTGTAGCCTCCCTTCAGGTACTGGAAGGTCATTATTAAGTCTCCCCAGAGCCTTCTCTTCTCCAGGCTGAACTACCCCAGCTCCCTCAGTCTGTCCCCATAGCAGAAGTGTTCCACCCCACTGATCATTTTTTGGCCCTCCTCTGCTCCTGCATCATCAGGTCCATGTTCCTTCTGTATTGAGCAGTACTCCAGGTGCAGTCTCAACAGAGCAAAGTGGCTGATCACCGCTCTTGATCTGCTGGCTACATGGAGGCAGCAGGACTGAACAAACAAAGCCCAGAGCAACTTGGGAATGTAAGCAAATGTAAGAAAACAAAAGGGAAGAGGGCACAGAAAATGAGTTTATGGGTGTACATGTGCATACATGAGAAGAAAGAAGATCCTTTTATTTATTTGTTAATTTCTGATAGCTATCTATTGGATTATCCTTCCATGCAGAAAAATGACAGCAACACAGTAGAGGTGTCTAAGCTTGCTTTAAACTGACTGCACTGAATACTTAGATGGTTAGCTACATCATTGTTGCTCAGTGACAATTTTGTCCTAATGAGATATTAACTGACACATTTATGTACTAAGAGCTACTTAGTGTTGTTATCATTGTACTTGTGAGTACGTATCACTAATACTTGATGATGTTAGATACTCTGTCAAAGGCTTAGAAGCCATCATACTGTCCTTCAACATAATACAACTACATCTCAGGTAACATAATAAAGAGAAAATATTGCATTATCCCAACCTTTCAGTTGGATTTGTAAAAAGGAAGGCATGATTTTGGCCTCTGAGATAAACACTGAGTTTCACAAGTACATTTGCAATCATTTATCCATTTCAGTTCTAATGCAGAATAGAAATAATGGTTTTGACACATTAGAAGAATACATGAACTGAAGTCGGTTAATATGGCATTTCAGTACCTGTGCTACATCCTGTCTGTAGTTAGTGATGGATGGAACTATTAGTACAGGACCTTCTATAATTAGGTCCTTTGAACATTAACAAAAGTCTGCAAATTATGTGAATTATACAGAGAGGGCTTTTTCACTCAAATCTGCTTGTATTTAATTTGGAACATACAAAGATGATAGTGAGATTAAAGAAAAAAAAATTAAAGAATCCAATATTCAAAATAGGGTATGTGGCATACATGCTTTTTTTGTGCAAAATACATATTATCCTTCATGTTGAGCGCTGTTTTACAGTATGTACAGCTTCCTGTGCCTTGCAGCATGCAAGGACTGAGAGGCTGGCTAGGCTATTAAAAAATTTTGTTGAAATTTGCATGAAGATTCCTAAACAGTCAAACATATGAACATACTTTTCTGAAGAAAATATTGTAATTTTTGATAAATGGATTTTATTATACCAAGATACCTATTTGCATTCCATGAACCTAACAGCTGATTCCTAACCTTCAAGTATGTTTTTAAAAGAAGATAAAATACCTATAAATTTTAGTCTACCTCAGATGCTCTCTCTGAAAATTTCCTGTTTAGTAATAAAACTGCAGAATTATTATTTTTGATTCATTTGTGATCCCAGCTATTTTTTAACATATTATTCTATTTTTAAAAAATCTATGTAAAGTATCATAATCTCACTAATTTGGTTTGTGAAAATATGTACTACATATGTAAAACTATGGTTTGTATGTGTTATATCTGGAAGAAGCCAATTGGCATATACTGTTTTGTGAATACTAGCTCACTATTCAAGTCTGGATGTCTGGGTTTAGGAAAGGTAGCAATGAACTAAATGGAAGAGATGGAGGTTTAATCAGAAACTCTGTTCATGTAAAGCACCAAATCATTTTAGGAAGAAGCTTTTTATTTTAGATAATACATAGCACAGAAAAGTTTCCTGAAGGAGGACAGCAAAAATTACTTCAGGCTTTCTGTTTTGGCCATTTTCTCCATGGGTCTGAATTGTGGGGTTTATCCTTCCTCATGTGGTAAAAAAGGGATTAAGAATGACAGCCCTGTTTCCCTGCCCAGCCAGAGGATGGGCCTGGTGATGTGGTGCTGATGTAACAGCAGACAGAAGATTGCAGTGGTGGTTGCCACGATACAGAGCATTGGCAACACAGCCATCCGGGACCTTTTTTGAAAGGGTGCACAGTGACCTGGCCCAGGCAGGAGGTGTTTGGTGAGTAAGGGCCGAGGCGAGAGGGTAGGGAGGCGGGCAGAAAATAGATGGCAGGGATGTTGGGTCTGGACAGTGAGGGAGGGATTGCCCATTGCACCACAGAGAGTGGTTGCTCTTCCTTTGTCTTTCACAGGCAGAGACAAACTAGGGTAGGATCAAACAAGGGAGCACTCCTGATATCAGCCAGAAAGCCACAGGGATTACCTGCAGTCTACAAGGACACAGACATTGATTTAAGTAACCAAAAGCTTGGCAGAAACTAGAGCAGCCATTGTCAGTGCTCAGCATGGGTGGCCGATCTTTTTGTATGTATATTTAGAGATGAAGACCCAGGCAAGCTCAGAACCAGGCCATGGAGCCCTGCGGTCCGCAGCCACACAGCGAGAGGAATTTTGTACACTATGTCCCTACAGGACAATGACATTGACATTGAATTAAGTCAACACCAGACTGGCAGAGCTTTCAGGGGGGGTTGCCGATATGAGCAAAGGTGGCAGCTCCATGGTTTTGTTACCCTGTCTTTTAGAGCTGCAGACCCAGAGAGGCTCAGGACCAGCCATGGTGCACTGTTATTCAAGTTAAAAAAGAAAGAGGTTCCCTGCATTCTACATGGACACTGCCATTGAGTTAAGTAATCTCCAGCCTGGCAGAGCTTTGGGCAGGGGTTGCCGATGCTGAGAAAAGATGACTGCTCCATTATTTCATTACCCTGCCTTTTAGAGCTGCAGACCCAAACAGGCTGAGGATCAAGCTATGGTGCATTGCTGTCCACAGCCACAGGGCCAGAGAGATTCCCTGCAATCTACATGGACACTGCCATTGAGTTAAGTAATCACCAGCCTGGCAGAGCTTTGGGCAGGGGTTGCCCATGTTGAACAAAGGTGGCTGCTCCCTTGATTCATTACTCTGCCTTATAGAACTGCAGACCCAGGGAGGCTCAGTTCAAGCCAGGATGCACTGCTATTCATAGCAAACCAGAAAGAGGTTCCCTGCATTCTGCATGTGCACTGCCATTAAGTTAAGCAATCACTGGACTGGGAGAGCGTTGGGCAGGGGGTTGCCCATATTGAGTAGATGGCTGCTCCTTTTGTTTTTACCCCTGTCTTTTAGATCTGCAGACCCAGACAGGTTGAGGACCAAGCTATGGTTCACTGCTATGCACAGCCACAGGGCCAGAGAGATTCCCTGCAATCTACATGGACACTTCCATTGAGTTAAGTAATCACAGGCCTGGCAGAGCATTGGGCAGGGGTTGCACATGTTGAGCAAATGTGGTTGCTCCATTGATTCATTACTCTTCCTTATAGAACTGCAGACCCAGGGAGGCTGAGGACCAAGCTATGGTTCACTGATATTCATAGCAAAACAGAAAGAGGTTCCCTGCATTCTACATGTGCACTGCCATTAAGTTAAGCAATCACTGGATTGGGAGAGTTTTGGGCAGGGGTTGCCCATGCTGAGCAAAGGTGGCTGCTCCATTATTTTATTACCCTACGCTGTAGATCTGCAGACCCAGACAGGCTGAGGACCAAGCTATGGTTCACTGCTATTCACAGCCACAGGGCTAGCAAGATTCCCTGCAATCTACATGGACACTGCCATTGAGTTAAGTAATCACCATAATCACCAGCCTGGCAGAGCTTTGTGCAGGGCTTGCCCTTGTTGAGCAAGGGTGGCTGCTCCCTTGTTTCATTACCCTGCCTTTTAGAGATGCAGATGCAGATAGGCTGAGGACCAAGCTATGGTTCACTGCTATCCACAGCCACAGGGCCAGAAAGATTCCCTGCAATCTACATGGACATTGCCATTGAGTTAAGTAATCACCAACCTGGCAGAGCTTTGGGCAGCGTTTGCTGATATTGAGCAAAGGTGGCTGCTCCATTATTTTATTACCCTATGTTTTAGATCTGCAGACACAGACAGGCTTAGGACCAAGCTATGGTTCACTGCTATTCACAGCCACAGGGCTAGCAAGATTCCCTGCAATCTACATAGAAACTACCATTGAGATAAGTAATTACTGGACTGGGAGATCTTTGGGCTGGGCTTGCCCTTGTTGAGCAAGGGTGGCTGCCCCTTTGTAAGTTCTCCTGCCTTGTAGAGATGAAGACCCAGACAGGCTGAGGACCAAGATAGAGTTCACTGTGTCCACAGCCGCAGGGCCAGAGAGTTTTCCTGCAATCTACATGGACACTGCCATTGAGTAAAGCAATCTCCAGCTTGGCAGAGCTTTGGGCAGGGCTTGCACATGTTGAGCAAAGGTGGCTGCTCCCTCGTTTCATTACCCTGCCTTTTAGAGCTGCAGACCCAGGCAGGCTGAGGACCAAACTATGGTTCACTGCTATCCACAGCCACAGGGCCAGAAAGATTCCCTGCAATCTACATGGAAACTGCCATCGAGTTAAGTAATCACTGGACTGGGAGATCTTGGGGCTGGGCTTGCCTTGTTGAGCAAGGGTGGCTGCCCCTTAGTAAGTTCTCCTGCCTTGTAGAGATGAAGACCCAGACAGGCTGAGGACCAAGCTATAGTTCACTGTGTCCACAGCCGCAGGGCCATAGAGATTCCTTGCTATCTACATGGACACTGCCATTGAGTTAAGTAATCACCAGCCTGGCAGAGCTTTGGGCAGGGGTTGCCCATGCTGAGCAAAGGTGGCTGCTCCATTATTTTATTACCCTGCATTTTAGAGCTGCAGACACAGACAGGGTGAGGACCAAGTTATGCTTCACTGCTGTCCACAGCCACAGGGCCAGAGAGATTCCCTGCAATCCACATGGTAACTGCCATTGAGTTAAGTAATCACTGGACTGGGAGATCTTTGGGCTGGGCTTGCCCTTGTTGAGCAAGGGTGGTTGCCCCTTTGTAGGTTCTCCTGCCTTTTAGAGATGAAGACCCAGACTGGCTGAGGACCAAGTTATGCTTCACTGCTGTCCACAGTCACAGGGCCAGAGAGATTCCCTGCAATCTACATGGACACTGCCATTGAGTTAAGTAATCACCAGCCTGGCAGATCTTTGGGCAGGGGTTGCCCATGTTGAACAAAGGTGGCTGCTCCCTTGATTCATTACTCTGCCTTATAGAACTGCAGACCCAGGGAGGCTCAGTTCAAGCCAGGATGCACTGCTATTCATAGCAAACCAGAAAGAGGTTCCCTGCATTCTGCATGTGCACTGCCATTAAGTTAAACAATCACTGGACTGGGAGAGTGTTGGGCAGGGGGTTGCCCATATTGAGTAGATGGCTGCTCCTTTTGTTTTTACCCCTGTCTTTTAGATCTGCAGACCCAGACAGGTTGAGGACCAAGCTATGGTTCACTGCTATGCACAGCCACAGGGCCAGAGAGACTCCCTGCAATCTACATGGAAACTGCCATCGAGTTAAGTAATCACTGGACTGGGAGATCTTGGGGCTGGGCTTGTCCATGTTGAGCAATGGTGGCTGCCCCTTTGTAATTTATCCTGCCTTGTACAGATGAAGACCCATCTGTGTTGCACTGCTGTCCACAGCCACAGTCCCAGGGATATTCCCTGCATTCTACATGGACATTGCCATTGAGTTAAGTAATCACCAGCCTGGCAGAGCTTTGGGCAGGGGTTGTCCATGTTGAGCAAATGTGGCTGCTCCATTATTTTGTTACCCTGCCTTTTTGAGCTGCACACCCAGACAGGTTGAGGGCCATGTTATGTTTCACTGCTATGCACAGCCACAGGGACAGAGAGATTCCCTGCAATCTACATGGACACTGCCATCCAGTTAAGTAATCACTGGACTGGGAGATCTTTGGGCTGGGCTTGCCCTTGTTGAGCAAGGGTGGCTGCCCCTTTGTAAGTTCTCCTGCCATGTAGAGATGAAGACCCAGAGAGGATGAGGACCAAGCTATATTTCACTGCTGTCCACCGCCACATGCCAGAGAGATTCCCTGCAATGTACATGGACATTGCCATTGAGTTAAGTAATCACCAGCCTGGCAGATCTTTGGGCAGGGCTTGCCCATGTGCAGCAAAGGTGGCTGCTCCCTTGTTTGATAACCCTGTCTTTTAGAGCCGCAGTTCCAGAGAGGCTCAGGACCAGCCATGGTGCAGTGTCATTTACAGCCACACAGCCAGAGATTCCCTACAGTCGACGTGGTCACTGCCTTTGAGTTAAGCAATCAGAGGCCTTGGAGAACTTTGAGCAGGGGTTGCCCATGTTGAGCAAGGGTGGCTGCTCCCTTTGTACGTTATCCTGCCTTGTAGAGTTGAATGCCTGGACAGGCTCAGTTCCAGCCCTGGTGCACTGCTGTCCACAGCAACAGGGCCAGAGAGATTCCCTGCATTCTACATGGACACTACCATTGGGTTATGTAATCCCCAGACTGGGAGAGCTTTGAGCAGGGGTTGCCCATGTTGAGCAAAGGTGGCTGCCCCTGTGTAAGTTATCCTGCCTTGTAGAGATGAAGACCCAGCTGTGGTGCACTGCTGTCCACAGCCACAGGGCCAGAGAGATTCCCTGCACTCTACATTGTCAATGCCATAGAGTTAAGTAATCACCAACCTGGCACAGCTTTAAGCAGGGGTTTGCCCATTCTGAGCAAAGGTGACTGCTCCCTTTTTGGTTACCCTGGCCTTTAGATCTGCAGACCCAGAGAGGCTCAGTTCCAGCCATGGTGCACTGCTATTCATAGCCACACACACAGTTCTGTGGAAAGAGTGATCTGAACTGCCCAGTGCTCTTCTTTCCTAAAGCTGATAGCACAGAGGTGGTGAGAAGATAAGGAACTGAACAGCTTGTAAGGAGAATCTCATGGGGATGGGACTACCTCAGTGTAGAAGTGTCTCTGGATGGTTGCTTCTGAATGGAATACAATACTGCTGTGGGATAACTGGCTAGATTGCTATGGACAGGAATACAAGCTAATTTACTGTGCTTCAGGAGCAAGTCCCAGACGCATTCAATAGATGGAAATGAAGATCTGCAAAGCAACCCTCCTAAGTGGGTGAGAGAGTCTTGTGAAGATAATACGACCCTGGTTCAGCTAAAACAACAAAGCAAGGTTGTAACAGCAAAAAACCCACAGCTTCAAACCAGATTTTGAATTTTGTGGTGACCAAGTGAAGACCTTTGCTTAATGAACTGCAATTTTAATATCAATATGATAACAAGCTAAATGGAGTACATGCTAAACTCTCTACCCAAACCATGCTAATCGTCACCTGAAATGCAGAGACAGATGGGGTTAAGGTATAAAAAGCCATGAGAGGAAGACATCTCTACAGGAAGAAAATACTGAATTTAGCACACAGTTCATGGGCTGTGTTCCTCTTGCACCACCCAAGACTGGGATGCCTCCTTTTTAAGAACTGCACGTGCAATATATGGCTTCACTTTTGCTAGCATTACCATTTCTAGCACACATTAGTGCTACCGCATATATTTGCATCTCCAGTTTTTTTACCTGGGATTTATTAAATTGAGTTCCATCACTGTGGTAGCTTTAGGCTATGCCTTTAAATTTTTTCACAGAAAAGTAGTAAAATGCAAATAAATCACTATTGGGTGTAGAAAGGAAAATAAAGATAATTCTAAACAATCCTATTGGAGAGATAAGGAACTAAAACTAGTTGTCCCAAAACAATTTTTCCTCTCACTTCTTCCCCCCTGGGAGAGATACTAACTTGCTTCTGCTTGACCTTGGCTGCATTAGCATATTTTATCAATCCTGAATTTGTTGTACCTGTTGCTTTAATAAATTAAACCTATAAATTATGTTAACCTCATGAAGCTGTGTCTGTGCGAGTCCTCATTGGGGCATTGGAAAAGAGGCAAAAGTTAATATTGTCAAAGAGTAGGAGTCCTGGATCTGAGACATCAGGTTCTTACTTGCAACATGACAGGCTCCACTGGGTATTACTATTTCGACATACTGGAAAGGGACAGAAGAAAATTCCATTTTAACACAGAAAAAGAGGTGTCATCAGGCTGCGGCGGTGCTTTTCTAAACAGCGCGTGTGTCTGCTGGTAACACTGAGGATGTTGCTATGGCTGGGGTTTCGTTATCTTTTCAAAAAGTCGTACACAGGGTAGCTCATTTTGTCCTAACATTTCAGAGTGTAAGACTAATTGCTTCTGAGTTCTTGGGGAAAAGTTACATTTGGAGCAGTTTAGGGATATCATCTGGTACCGTCAAGTAGGGAACCATGATTCAACACATCTAAGGCCTGCTTTAAGCTCTGTGGGTCAGTGAGTCTGAGGGTCAGTTTACCAATGCATATGCAACTTTTGTATCTCCCTAGAATGAAGGAATCATAAAGTTGTTTTGGTTTGAAAAGACCTCTAAGATTGTTGAGGCCAACCATCAGTATAAGATGGCCACCATGGTGATGAAGCCATGTCCTGAAGGGCCATGTCCACATGTTTCTTGAACACCTCCAGGGACGGTGACTCCACCATCTCCCTGGGCAGCCTATTCCAATGCCTGACCACTCTTGCAGGAGAGAAACCAATCTAAACTTCCCTTTGGACACACACTGAGACGGACAAAAGAGAAATATACTTCCATGAAGTTAATCAAACTTAAGCAACAAGCATACAACTGACACAGGTCATCTTCAGTTGGCTAGATCAATTCCTTGTGCCAACAATTACCATTTTATTCAGGATAATTAAAAAAAAACCTGGCTGTAATTAGGATACTTGATTTGAACCAGCTCAAAAAAGGTATTTATTTTTTTGTATTTAGTTATTTCTTAGAGGTTTTTTAATCATTTAGGCTTGAGATAAAACTTCTAGTAAGGTTAGCTACAGGTGTTAGGAATATGCATGACAAGAAATGTTGGGTTATGGCTTTATTTTGTTTACTTCAAAACATTGAAGATACTCTCTGCAGACAGTATTGCAGCTCTGTAGCTGCCATAGCGTACTAGGAGTTGCTCAAAACTCGGACTCCTGCACCAACAGCAGGTGTCTCTGCTTCCCAGCACATCCCGCCACAGCTCCGAGCGCCAGCTCCGGTCCCCCTTCTGAAGCCTGCCCTCCCTGTCCGCGCAGGCTGGGCCCCGCCGTCACCCGCCCGTCTGAGCTGCCGGCGACGGGAGAAACTACTCGTGCTTGTGTAAAGGCAAGGATGCTTTCATGGCACAGCTTCCTACTGTGTGGAGTGCAAAGAGCAAAATTCCTCCTACAGATAAAATATTCCCCATTACGCAAGGCAGATTTCCCCTTGCAGAAGCTAGTTTGGTAGAGTAGCTGTTGTCCTCATTAATTACAATTGCTTTTCATATTTTAACATATTATCATTAGTCTTTGAGAGGCTGTGCTAAAAGGAGTTGAGGGGACACACATTACGTTTCTAAGATACCTGAGTGCTCTTTTATATAAAGACACAAGCAGTAGTTGGTTAGTTTTACAAGACATTTTCCTTCCCATGCTCCATGCTGAAGCTTTAGACAGGTATCAGGCTCGCAGGTCTGACTTGGGTGAAATGTTTGGTGAATGATGAACTTTCCTTGAATATGCAAATATAGCTGGAAAAGCAGTGATGTCCTTCCTTTCTCAAGCAGTACTGGAGGGGGCTACATGACGCTTGTTTTCATGTGGATTTGGGTACCCTGAGGGAGCCAAGGACTAACTCGCTTGTGGAATCTAAGGAGCTTTGATGATTTTATTTCTGTCAACTGCTGGATACCCATTCTTCTCGGGACTGAACGACATGGTATCCGAGGCCCCTATGTATCTTTCAAGTTGTCTGCAAATGACTGGACGGAGGCAGTTTTGGGGCGGGAAAGGACAAGGAAGGCAACACCGTTTCTGGGGATAGCCCTGGGGACGGTATCAGCCTTAAAACCCTACAAGTGGTTAAGCGCCTGTCCGCCCCTCGTGCCCACAACCCGCATCTCGGAGGACGCCGCCCGTTCGCCCGCCCCGGCGGCGGGGTCGGGAGCAGGAGCCGGGGCAGGGGGCGGGGCGGGCCAGGCCGAGCGGAGGAACGGCTGTACACTGCCTGCCCCGACGCACACGTCGCCCCTAGCTCTGCGCGGCGACGACGGCGCTCTGGATCCGGTCGGACGGGGAGGGCGCCCGCGGCACAGGTAGGTAGGGGACCGTCCTGCCTCGCAAAGACGGCGACGGAGTCCGCCCTGCCAGGCACAGGTGCGGCGGCATTCCAAATCAGGCGGTAGCATCCCAGGTCGGGCGGTGGCTCCGAGTGGGGCGCGGCGTTGGGCTTGCCCTCGGCAGAGTTGACCTCAGGGTAGCGGTGCCGCCACCTTTGCAGAGCAGACAAGGTCCCGCGCGTGTTTTCCTCCACGTTGTCGCCGCTGGGTGATTGGGCTGTTGGGGCGGCTCTGGGGCTCCGGGCAGGCGCTTCTCGCTCGTCCCCGCTCTCATCGTATCCGCCTGCCGCACTGTAGCGGTCCGGAGCCAAGAGGGGTGGGTGCCGGCTCTCCGAAGAGGAGAGGATTGGCGCGAGAGACTTTTTTAAAGATTACCCTTCGTTTTCACGGGAAGTTTTTGACATTCCTAAATAGCGACTGGAACGAGGGTGCATACTGACGTAGAGAGATGTTTATGTATATCTGTAAACGTGTAACCAGAACGTGAAAATACATATATGTTTAATAACTTGAGAGCCTTCCAGTGTATGTCTTTCAGAAACTCTCAGTTGTGTGGGAATCCTGTACAGATTTTCTTTTGGCGACAGTCATAGTGCTGTTCTGTGTTTCAGCCAAGAAGTAGGCTTGAGCTGGAGATGGAGGTACAAATCTATTAGGAAAAAAAAGCAGTTGCTTTTCCTAGAATGAATTTCGAGTTCAAAGCTTTATGGTAGTTTTATAAATTACTTAAATGTTGCCCCCACTCTTCGAGTACTTAAATGTAGTCAAAGAGATGTATTTTCTGGAATTGTGTACAGTTCAAGTTTTTCTCAAGTACAAACTTGATTGTGGAGTGAGTTTAAAACTTGTTTGGAACATGCTGTCAGTACTGAAGTACCTACAATTAAAAGTCTTAGATGCTTTGACTGAGCAGCATATCTGCTGTGAGACTGAAACTGAAAGCTGGCATCAGTCTTCAGTTTACTTGTCAACATCCCTAAACGGCATTTGTGTCCAATAGCACAATACCAGGAGGAAAGCATACATAATGAGGTATGTGCATTCTTCTTGAAGTGCATGGAAGCGTGCAACTGTCTGAGCAGGAGATACAATTCAGGAAAATAATAGTCTGGGTAGCCAAATGATCTCTGTTGATTACAACTCAATGGCTCTGTAAATTAAAAGTTATTAGGAATCCTATTTTTATCTTCTGTTGCAAGTCAGAAAGGCCAGCAGGTGTGCTTCAGATTCATAATAAGCTGGACAAACAATGTAGTTGAGGCTCATGGTTCTTCTTGTTTGCTCATATGACTCATGAACTTGCACAGCATCAAAACATGAGACCTTAGTTTATTTTTGCTTACATAGATAACTGTAATCACTTTGTGGCCTTGTCATAGAATAAAATTCAGTTCTCATGAGGTGGATCAGTTGCATCATATTAGTACTAGTTGTTAATATGCTGTGGAGATGGCATGACTTTGCATTTGGATTCTTAAGATAGTGCAGTTTTAAGTCTGGAGTGTTGCAAGTTTCTGACAGAAGGTGAGCAGTTCACAGAGTTGGCGCTGAATTTTCTGTCTCATTCAGTGATTACAAACCGTATCTTGCAAAGGCATTCTCACCTGTTGGCAGCTCAGTGACCAGTGTGAGGTAAGCTATTTAGTTCTCCTGGAAATTACTTACCAGATAGTTCTCCTCTTTTGAGTCTTGAGTCTAAAGCAATGAGTCCACAGTCTGCACAGCTCTTGAGGGAAGGGTTGTTCACTCTGGTTTTGATTCCCCACAGGTAGCTCCAGTATACGGAAACTGTACAGACTTTGCCATAACAACACAATGGTTTAGCCCAATTTATATGGTAAATTTTACCTTATAGGTATTGAAGCTAAAACATGCATGGCTAATACCAACACTTTAAATGTGACTAAAGGTGTGGAGTTGTGTTCTCACAGGGTGGGCACTGGAAGACTTGTCCATGGGTTACAGTGTTAAATGAGCTGTTCCAACCCTGCAGGTGAACAGATGAGACTGACCAAGTGAACAGTCCTTTAGTAACTCTCATGACCACAGTTTCCACCAAAGGATACACTCTGCACTGTGAGGGCACTTGGGAAGTAAATGGTGTTTAACAAAAGCAGTTAACTCATTTATGCAAAGGACACAAGAACTGTACACTAACATACTTAAGTTTGATTAACATCTAACAGAGTTTGGAGCGGGCTTTTAACTACATCTGGTAAGGATCCCTTGAATTTACATGCAGATTACTTGGCAGGAATTTTGCTTTGTCTGCACCTACCTTTTTCTTGACTAGGCATTTTCACTTCTCATTAGGAGAAGTGTCTTTTGAGAAAGGAAATAATTAAACAAATTCATTGAATATATGCTGTAATTCAAAGATATGTTGATTCTTCCATAGAAGATTCTGGGTGTGATCTAGTATGGGGTTTTTGTTTGTTTTTGCTTGGGTTTTTTTAATGGAATGCAGTGTAGCGCAGTAAAAATTCACTGTAAGACTTTCTTTAGATATACCGTGGAATGTTGTGATGGAATTTCAGTCAAAGTTCTTATATCCTTATTCCAATTAAGCGGTATCTTCTTTGATGAATGATGCCTGTGGCGCCAGATTTCACTATATGGTAGTCGTTATCCAACTCACTGTCAGCAATGGAATTTGACCCTGATTTTTAATGATAAGAGGTGATTTTCCCAGTAATTGGTATTCGTATTCCCCTTTGAAGATTTGAAAAATTTGCTAGAACCAGCCTATCATGAATGTTGATATAACTTCCTTAATTTTTAATCTATGAGAAGAATCTGTGTCTTGATATTCCTAACATTTTTCTTAAGGAAAGAGTATGTATTATCTAGAACCATGTGTCAGAAAAACAGGAGAAGTATTTTGGGATGGGATTTGCTTTGCTAGAATGGCTTTATTGATTGCCTCACCATTCTTAATTAACCCATTCAGACTGTCTGGTCTTTAATAGAAGTTTTGCTTCTGTAGGAATTTGTGGTTTATGCCTTTGATTGTACACATTAGGCTTATATTAAAATTTAGACAGCCAGCTCTTCATGTTTTATCTGTGTTTTGTATCTGGTTGTTGGAGAAATTAGCCCATAATCAGCAATGAGATACTAATTCTGAGCCCTTTTGATGTTCAAGACAACAAAACAGACTGACTTGCTAAGTGACCTCTGCAAAGAAGTGTTTCCTGCTGCTGTAAAAGAACAGTCTTCGAAACCTATCAAGTTTTTTTTTTATTGAGCACACACACAGATGCACGTTAACTCTTGAAAATAAACTTGAATTTAAAGACTTCATATTCATGTGTTTTATATATCAAATAGAAACACTAGCACTAACAGCTGTAGGTTTTACTGCTCTGTTGTCCCACCAGTCCAGGTAGTCACAACAGCAGAAAAATAGTGGTGAAAGTAATGTTGCCTTTTCTAATATAAAATTTAAGACAAAGCTGATAGGAAATAAGGAAAGACAATGAAATAATGAAAACAACTGTCAAGCCACAGTTACATAGTTATTAAAAATAGTGGAAATTAAAATGTTTAAAGGGATTAATGATAGGTTTTTTTTCAGGTGGTAGGACCCAGTGTAGAACTTCTATGAAACACCAGTATATTACTTATGAAGACTCTTACCATGGCCTTACAAAAGGACAGGTCAGCATCTTGTTAAGTACAAGAAACGGTGGCTTTGGGAGGAGACTATTAAAGACAAGGAGAGACTTGGAGAAGTCATAACCTTAAGGCAGTGCAGAATATGAATTTGTCAGGCTGGACATGGGAAGACTGGCAGGGTTTTGTGGTGTGGATGAAGTTGTCTGAGGGAGCCCTGACCCAGCTCTGTGGTGTCTCTCGTAGGCACTGCTGATCCAGCAGACTGTGCTCAAAACAGCGGTGGAGGGTGTAAAGTAGGACCGCTTAAGGCTGCTCAAGAATGAAAAACAATCAGGAAAGTGCTAATGCGTGTTTAAGGGACTGACACCTCTGTGAGCATTGGTGAGGTGGAATACTACTGTGTTCTGCTAAACACTGGTTTAGCAGAAGATGCGTTATTTTGATGAAATGTGAGGGAAAGAAAAATAACCTGGACAGAATCCAGTAAGCAAGCTTGAGGTTTGTTGTTTGATGCAAACTTCTTCTGGAAAGAAACCATTGCTTTGTAATGTTTTCTCTATATCACAAGCATGATGCTATGAGTTCTTGATGCTATGAGTTCTTGATGCTATGAGTTCTTGATGCTGTGAATTCTTGCTACATTGTGCTTGTTTCTTTCAGGGGCAGATCTTACAAGCTCTCTTCCAACTGAGTAGCAGTGTATCCATAAGTAACTGAGAGACAAATACATGCAGCACAAAATGATTCAGAGAAACAGTAAGGACAGGAGGATGTTCTGAACATATTTTGGTTATAGCTCTATGAGAATATTTTTCACTAATGAAAACAAAGACATCTGTGTAGGGTCTGATTAAGTTCAGTGTGTTCCCAGCATCTTTTGAAGTTTCTCCTATACAGAAGTCTTGTTTATCAACTTTTCATGACTCTTTGGAGTACTTGGTGAATTTAAAAGATTTGCACAGCAAGTAATAATATTGTCACCTTGTAAGCTACTTGTGTTTGTCTTGCAGAAATATTTTGATTTTGTCTTGCAGGCATTCTTCTGAAGTACAGGAGAAAAATATTCAAGGTGGTGGTAACTAACTTTGGATTTTTCTGATCCCCAGCTGCTATTTGTAAGAAAATAATTTTCTAAGGGCTTAGAAAAGTCATGGTTTGCAGTGGATCTGGCATTGCCACACACCGCCTGTACTCAGCAGTCACACTGCAGTTCTGCCCTGATGCCAACCCAGGGTGTAGGAGCTTCCTGAGATTTTCCCAGCTCTTGATCTGCTTGTGACTTGAGATTTCTCATGGGGAGCCAGCATGTGCTGTAGGAACCTATATGGTGTGGTCTCATTTTGATGTGAATTTGGACTATCATAATTCATGCGTGAAGATCCAGGGCTACAGGGTGCTTCAGACTTGCATTGTAGACACAGGCAGGAGCAGTGAGGTTGTTAGCTGGTGGAACAAAGGGGAAGAATTTGCAGCTGTAGTGCTGTGCTTGTCTTTTCCTAAACTGGGGTTTAGAGGGATCCCACTGCCATGGCGGTATCTGTCTGACCTCACATACTGCAAAGGTGAACTAAATCAAACTTACTTTTATGTTTTCACTGCTGTTGGCTTCATTCAGAACTTCTGTACTATGGAAGTATTTTTTTTTTTAAATTGCTCAAGAATTTAGCTTGGTGTTGATTCATACACAGGAATTTAGATCATGGCTATTTTATGTTATTTTCCATTTCTTCATGTGACCCCTAAAACAATGTCAGAATCAGTTGATTTGGATGAGGGCTTTTGAATCCTGACTTTTAAAGTTTCAGCGTTGCTGAACTGATTAACTAAAGAGAAGGGAAAGAGTTTCAATCGCAGGGCTCTGCCAAAAAGAGCCCCCCGAGTGAATGTTTTATGTGAAAGCCAGCCTTGCAGTTTAAGCCCAGAGTGACAAAGATTGTAACACAACGCTGTTCATGTGACAGCCAGACAAAGAGGCCATTATGCACGGCTGGCTGGCATCAGATCCTCCCAAAGCCAATAGCCAGTCTAAGCTTGGTTGCCTCAAGAACATGAATACAGTGGAATTGCTTGCATGTTAAAAAAGAAGGGAAAGACAATTCTCTGTATGTGTGTGCGTGCGCACACGTGTGAGCTGAGGTCCAGTTAAGTTGTAGGTTCAATATGACATAATCGATTTGTGTTGGGTTTGGTTGTTTTTTGTTGTTGTTGTTTCTCTTATTAAGGTGTTGTCAGAACTCAGGAAAAATCATGTAGCTTAGCACTGAGGACAGATATGGTGGAAGCAAAATTCATATGTCAACAGACTGAGTAGATCTGGCAGTTCCATTGCTGGGTGCTACAGGATTGCTTCCCACTGTGAACTTTTGAGCATCTGAAACGGAGTTTTAGTTTCTTCTAAAGGGTTTACAAAGTTTTGGACCGCACTGCTCTGTCAACACATGTTACGACCTGGAACTTAGGCACAAATAGTGCTTATGTGTGTTTGTAGGATTCATTTAAATGTTTGTTCACTTGGAAGCCTTCTTCAAAAGGTTCAGGACCACTGTCAAGAATCACAGCACTTGGTACATGAAGACATGTCTCTGACAGTTTGTAAGATGTGGCCCCAAAGACAGCATGCTTGTGTCAGGCATTGTAAATCTACTTAAAAACAAGGATATCGCATCTGAAGTGGAAAGCTCTTCAATTAGAAATCTGTTTGTTTAAAAACAGCTGTTTTGCCTTTGCAACCCAGAGGGCTGGATTGTCTTCCCTAGTGTGCAGGAGGTGGCACATGATGGTGACTGTAGTCACTGATAATCACACCCAGCCAAGGCATTTTGGCCTCATTTCCTACCTACTGCTGTACATTTTTGTTCTTTTTGTTTATCTTTTAGGTTTTTTTCCTTTAAAAAAAATCCTCTCTTTTTTCCTTATTATATCTTCTTTCCTTTTACCTTCTTGCCTTCTTTTCTTTTATACTTCTTTCATTTTTTCCTCATTTTTTCTTCTCCTTTCTCCCTTTATTCTTTCTATTTTTTTCTGTCTTTTTCTCACCCTCTTTTTTTTTTTTTTCCCTTATTCTAATCAAGGACCTTATTAAAGTAGTATTTGCTTTTCAGTGGTATTTTCTCCTAAACACTTCACTTTAGGGAAACACATCATTTACAGATCTGTCTTTGCCTCTTTGGTGGTATGTTGATACTGGTATAAAAATAACACACCATGAGTTCAATTTCTTTTACTTCACTTAAGGTTCAAATACACTTTTTTCCTATTTTGCTCTGGGTGTTACACTTTCTGAATACAGAAATTCAAAATATAAAATTATTTCATATTCTGCATTTGTTTTGTTTATACTGACACATTTTTCCTACTTTGTTTACACTTTCCTAGTGAATGTTTTACTTTAGAGAAACTTTCGAAGTGCAAAGAGGAACAGAAAGTATTATTTTGTAACTGGTGAAATACTATATAATTAATTTTTTATTTAGTCAGTTCTCCATCCTTAGGCTTTTCTTTGAAGAGGATTTTTGTCTATGCATTTGGGAGAGTCAATCACCAAAAAGACTTATACCTGTATTAAGAATTTAGTGTCATCAGGAATTAATTTGAAGAGGGTTATGCTGTATTCTTTGGTGTACAAATGATTAATTAGGAAGCATGCTATATTGGCCACTCTATTTAAATGCTCAAACGGGTGCCTGAAATACTGCTGAATTTGTCACTCTGACCTGCACCAATGAAGGTCCAAGCTCAGTCCTTTATCTAGTATGTGTTGAGGGCTGTCTACAGCAGGCAGCTCTTCTGTAAACTCACCCATCATGCTCCACAAAATGAGAGCTCAGGGGTTGTTTCAGGCTCTTCACGAGCTGAGCACTTCTGTTCACAGATTCTTTTTTATGCCAAGTTGCCTGTGGTTGAGAATCAAAACTAGAGAGCTGAATTAATTTGTCTGAATTTTATGTCACCCAGTTTTGGCCTGAGACTTTGATGGGTTTTTTGGTGGTTATTGCTTCTTTCTTTAACTCTGGTGTGCTTGCTCCTGGGATAAAAAACAGGTGTTTGGTTAGGGAAGCAAGGTTGGTATCGTTATAGACTAGCTTTTACCCCCAGTGTTTACCTTTGTAATGGTTTAGTGCAAGGGCTACACTGCCTGCATCCTCACACAAAAGTGAGGGGAAGAGCGACACACAAACTTCATGGCTGAGATAAAGAGATAAGTGTTTAATGTAACATAAGGTATCATAATCACAATGTTTAGCTAATAATCTGATGACACTAATAATACAATGCATGATTACCTTAGCTTAGCCTATTTGCAGAAGCAGCACAGTGAAATACACAGCAGGGAAAAAAAAAAGATAAAGCAGAAACCCAAACCCAGCAGCTACCCAACTCCCACTCTTTCCACTGCCCTGCCCACAGCAAAGAGAACCCAGAAGCACATGCAAGAAATCAGAACCCAGAAGCAGCAAATGGAACAGGAAGCCTCCCATGTTGCAATCTGAAATTCAAGCCCTGTAATACTTTCCTTCAGTTAGCACTCTCATTTTTGAAGCTGGCACGACTGGGGCATGGTATGAATAACAGCAGCAGGTTCAACTCAATCCATGACAACCTTACATGTTGTAGCCCAGCCTGAAACTACCGCAATAATGAATGTCCTAGAAGTGCACGTCATGTGACGCAGCATGTTCTCTGTCCCCTGAAGGCAGCAAAGGAATCAGCTTCTCCAAATTGGAAATGTCATCTCTCACATGGCCCTTTTACTCAGTGAAGGGAAGTTACCACTTTGAAATAGTAATGTTTGGATTTGTTCAAATGAACTTATGTCCTTGGTGTGCTATACTGTTCAAATCACATCCACTTGTACCATGTTTGGTTTTGGGACCAAGCGAATACAAGCATGTATTTTAAAAACTATGGATAGGGATGAATGTGGAGGTGGTGCTGTATGATTTCTGCCTGCTATATACACTGTTGTATAGGTGTCACCATCTCTCAGGATGTAAGCTCTCTGAGCCCTATTTGATATCAGATCCTCCCATCCTTTTGCTATTTTCTGATGTACTGGAAATAGCCAAATTACTGTATTCATCGACATCAAAATATGGAAAATTTAAAACTTGTAAAATTTCTCTCTCTTTTTTTTTTTTAATGATGCAGTCAGGAGGTTTTCAGGAATCTAATTACATGTAAAAGATTATGTGGAAAGATGGGAAAGAGATTTAGAAGTTGTCTTCAACAAGTCTTAGTTTATATCCTCTCTAGAGTGGTGTTTACTTCCACAGAAAATCTAAATAACTAATAGGAGTAAAACATCTAAACAAGAGTTTTTTGTCAAGTGCTAGCTGGGAGTCCTATTTATTCATTTGTACCTTTGTCCTATTTGCCCCTAAGTTTGTGATGCTGCTTCCAGAGCCATTACTCATGTGCCTTCTGAGTTCTAATGGCCCCTCAGTTTAGGAAGGGTTTTGACTTGCTGGAACGTGTCCAGAGAAGGGCAACAAGGTTGGTGAGGGGCTTGGAATACAAGCCCTATGAGGAGAGGCTGAGGGAGCTGGGGTTGCTTAACCTAGAGAGGAGGAGACTCAGGGGTGACCTTATTGCTCTCTACAAGTACCTTAAGGGAGGTTGTAGATAGGAAGAAGTTGGTCTCTCCTCCCAGGCAACCAGCACCAGAACAAGAGGACACAGTCTCAGGCTGCACCAGGGGAGGTTTAGGCTGGATGTTAGGAGGAAGTTTTACACAAAGAGAGTGATTGCCCATTGGAATGGGCTGCCCGGGGAGGTGGTGGAGTCGCCGTCACTGGAGCTGTTCAGGAGGAGACTTGATAGGGTGCTTGGTTGCATGGTTTAGTTGATTGGGTGTTGGATGATGGGTTGGACACGATGATCTTGAAGGTCTCTTCCAGCCTGGTTTATTCTGTTCTATTCTATGAGTGAGCAGGTGAATCATACTAATACTAATAATATTATTATCATTGTCATAATCTTAGTTATTTTTGTGGATTCTGATTTAATCACATGGTTGCTTTTAAGAGTAAGCATGCCAATTAGGTTTTTTCCCTGCCAGGACAAAGATCTGGGTACCAGTGACTGGATGGCCTCTGCTGCTGTTTTACACTGATGTTATCTTCCTGACGCAACCTATAGAAAAGCAAACAATACATAACAGTCTGGAGTTTCCCAGTGTCTTGTTCATGAGCAGAGGAACTCTTAAGTCCAGGAGCAAAAAAGAGCCCACCTCCCTAGCCCTGTTTTGCTTGCCTGCTGAGGTGGAGGAAGAGTGGTGGTCTACCAAGTGTAACAGCCCTGACAGCCCTGTTAAACCTGTCTCCTTCTCTTCTCATGCAGGGGACTAATGTCTTAAACCTTGGTTAGGGTATGGATATTCTGCGGGCTTAAGTGCTCCAACTGTAGCCTGCTAAGGCACTGAGGAATGAGTTCTTGCTTTTTGGAGGAAGCATCTCCATATGGGGAACCTATGCATCACATACTCAGGTGTTTGATGTGGAGACTGCACCTTCCTCTGTTTTTCAGTTTTCACATTTGCACCAAAATCATAGGCTGCCCCTTCACTATCCTCTTTTTGCTTACAAAATCCCCTCTTAATGCACTCATCTCCTTCCCTGTTTAGACTTCCTTCTGTTTAGACAGTGAAAACATAAAAATGGTTTGGCTCCTTTTTTGTGCTATGAATGGCTGTGGACCATTGGAGAGCTGTGCACTGGGGCAGAGCACTGGATGGGAGCATTTTCCAGCAGCAGCAGCAGCAGCTTCTGCATTTAACTCATGGCTCTGCTGCTCTGTAATGGAGCTTTAGTGCTGCTTTAATCCTCACCACATGCGGGTGACCCGAGCAAACCCTGTGGGAAGACAGAAACACTGTTGTGTGTTTGCAGAGCAGTTGCTTGGAATCTGATGTTCAGCTGTGGCCTGGCTTGTGTGGAAGTGAAGAGTAACTTGATCTTTCAATTTTTTACTCCTACCCCCCACCCCCCCCCCCTCCCAACTGATACTGTAAATAACAACTGTTTCTGAAGACTACCTGCCAGTGTGATTAAAATGTGCATTTCAAATGGAGGGGGAGATGTCATGAAGATTTCAACTGTGTGTAAAGAATGAGCTTTTAGAAAACTTTTATTTACAGATTAATTTCAGGTAGTCTCATTTGTTTTAAAATGAAAGGCACAAGAAAAAGATACTGAGGGCCTGATTCACTTGCATTGAATCAAACAGGAATAGCTTGAGTGAAATCAGTGGATTTCAGAGTAACTGAGGTGAGGTGTATGAAAATGGATCCCTTGTACATTAATCCCCCATCTAATGCATAGTGGGATCTGTGAACATAGACGGCTGTTGTCCAAAGCTGCATCCAGCAAAGCCACAACAACTGTCCTTTTAAAACAGATTATTAAACAGTCATTTGGAAAAAAGCTGAATTGCCAGTGCTGTAATGACTGCTGAGAATGCATAGTAGCACTAATGCTCTTTATGTTTGAGAATTGTTTTGGACTGAAGGCACAATGTGTGGCAAATATTGCTATGCAGGTATGCCACAGGGCTTACTCTAGGACAGAAGATGGTACTGAATAGAAGTGAGTTATGCTAGTTTGGGGAAGTTGTTTAAACTCTGAGCCCACAAAAAAGTGTATTATTAATTATTGAATAAGAGTATGAGTAAGTAGTTGTTGAAAAACAAAACAAATGAAAGAACAAACCAACAACAACAAAAACACAGCAAGAGAGTTGCTTTCTTGCTTTGTGTATCCTTGCTTTTAAGTATCTAGTACTGTTACTAGATTTTTCCATTTCCATAACCCATTTCTTAAATCTGGGAGACTTAATCTTATCTCTGGAACAGTATTGTTCCTCTGCAACTTTAATGAACTTTCAAGATATGCTGCATTCCCTCTTGCTGAGCACTAGTTCTTGCCAATTTACATTATGTATGAAGAACAACATCCAAGATAGGCATTCATGGCAAGTGAACCTCTAAGGATGCAGAGGATTCTGATCTGGGCCAGTAAAAGAAAGAAGAATTTGTATCTTTTCAGACTGTCAATCTTTCTGTGTGTCCCACACCCTTTACAAGTTGACTTTTATTTTTGACAGTGGATCAGCTTCAGAAAATAGATTTTTGGGTTGGTTTAGTTTCCTAAAGCAGTGCTGGTATGCAGGGAGGAAATGCTCTGTCTCATCTAGAAGTGAGAGAAGATGTGAAAAAAGTCTGAGTTTGCTGGTTCTTAGTCTTCAGTAGGACATTTTTGGAATAAGTAAAAGTTTATTGCAGTCACTCCAAAAATATCTAATTGCATTTAGAAGCATCTCTGGAGGTTGCATCCTAGGATGTACTTTAGGCTTTCTTCTTTAGTGGGAGTCTCTCACTACACTTACAAAAATTACCCTACTTTCTATCATATTACATATCTCCAGGGAAATAACAAAGTTTTAATACAACGAGGTTTTCTCTTAAGGACAGATGTGTGGTTTTCTTCATTGCAGAATACTGGTAGGAAAAATAAAGAAAAAGCAGACAGACAGGAGAGTGATATTTGCCTCTTTGGGGATGATGTGGAATTGTTTAAAATTCTCTCAGTCATGGTGTTGTGAGTAGTGATTCTTTGTCTCTGTATTTCATGGTTCTAATGCTACACCCACAGCAAGCGCTGTAAGCATTATGTGTGTGTTGTGGCTTGCCACTCTGGCAAAATATTGAACTGTAGGCATGGGCCTAAGGGTAGAATGAAAAGGGAGACTTGTAAATTCTGTTTTCATCTCTGCTGTCAATTTGGTTTATGAAATGAGATAAAACATTTAGACAATCCTTGCCATATACAGTGTTGTTACTGAGAATAACCTTAAGAACAGAAAGCCTTACAGTGTTAAAAAAAGTGCTGTAGATCCTAGGGAGGATAAAAATTGGTAAAAAATATTATTAGAGATTATATGAGATTATTACTTAACATGTACCTTAAGTGTGCTTAAGTAAGTAAATCCTATCTTTTACTTAATTAAAGCGGCTGAGAGTGACCAGGTATTGGCAAAAGGCACATGGCAGGAAAGATATCGTAGAGAGAGAGAGCCACATGGGTCTTGCTGGAACCCCTTGCTGTGTGGAACAGCCTTGGACTCCTGAGAGCACAACAAAGGCCTTCAGACAGTGACAGAGAGCATCTGCCCTGGCTCATCTCACCCATCAGGGGAGACTCTTTCCAAAAAAATAGTCACTTGCTGTCCTGAAGGGTGGGGATTAGAGTGTCCCAATCTGCCTTCCAGAGGGAAGAAAGATTTATTCATGGATTATTTCACTGGGCAGCTGGCAGGTTGGGTCAGATGCGGTGCTTGTTGCTTGCCCCAGCCTGTGGTAGGCAGCTTTGCTTTAGCTTTCTACACAAGGGCATCCCTCTGCTTTTTTCAGGAGTGGATGCGATGGATATCAGTACGGATTTTGTTCCTCTTCTACACATTCCTACCTTTCCTTGCACTTTCTAGAGTAGCACTGAAAATCTCTTAAGGGAGGCCAAATAATCCCTTGCTGTTTACTGGATGAAAATGAATAAAAAAAAAAAGTAATTTTAAGCAATATGGCAGCTGGCCTGTCCGTCTTCAGTGCTGACAATAGCAACATACATTTCTGTGCTCTCAGTAGACAGCCTGTGTAAAATTGGGAAGGAGTTAGTCGTGCCAGAAAGTGTGTCTCAGCTCAGGGTTGTTTTGCTGTGTCAGGTCTGTTGGATGCTAAGAGCTTGATTTATAGATCCAAAAGAGGATCAGCTGGTAGTAAAACCAGTGTAATACCAGTTACTGGCCAGCCCAAGGGAGGAGTTTTTACCAAGTGCTGTGATCATGAATCTGAGTACTTACTCATTAATAGTCAATTCTGAGCACCACCCACATACAAGGCCATGGGCAGGAGAAGGGATGTTCTTCCTTCAGGAAGGATACCTTGGGATGATTCCTCTACCTCTCCCTCTTGCGTGGGCTTTGCTTTCCTTACTTATTTGCACTGTCTGCTGCAAGGGAGCTTCAGCTGAATTTGCCATCTTATCATGAAGTGCCCTGCTAAGCTGCCTGGAGTGGCTCTGCTGCAGCCAGCACGGTGACCTGGCAAACACTAGTACCTTTGAGCTGTTGAGCTGCTCTTGGTTTCACAGAAGCACAGAATTTTAGGGATTGAAAGGGACCTCATCTACTCCAACCTGCCAAGGCAGGATCACCCAGAGTAGGTCACACAAGAATGCGTCCAGGTGGGTTTTGAATGTCTCCAGAGAGGGAGACTCTGCAACCATTCTGGGCAGCCTATTCCAGTGTTCTGTCACCCTCACAGTGAAAAATTTTTTCCTTATGTTCACATGGAACCTTATATGCTCCAGTGTGCACCCATTGCCCCTTGTCATATTATTGGACATCACTGAGAGGAGTATGTCTCCATCCTGTTGGCACTAATCCTTCAGGTTTTTCTAAACATTAATGAGGTCACCCCTCAGTCTCCTTTACTCCAAGCACAAGAGACCCAGCTCCCTCAGTCTCTTCTCTCCCTTGATCATTTTTGTGGCTTTGCACAGGAGTTTCCCAAGTTTTTACCTGTCCTTCTTGAACTGAGGGGCCCAGAACTGGACACAATACTCCAGATGTGGCCTTGCCAGGGCAGAGTAGAGGGGAAGGAGAACCTTTCTCATCCTACTACCCACACCTCTTCTAATATACCCCAGGATGCCATCTGCCACCTTGGCTGCAGGGGCACATTGCTGGCTGATGGTCATCCTGTTGTCCACCAGGACTCCCAGGTCCTTATCCCTAGAGCTGCTCTCCAACAGATCAGAGAGAAAAGACAACTGCATGACTGAGTTCAGATTTTAGTTTCAAAATTCCCTGGTGATGCGATGAGCGTGTCCATTCCATTTTCGCTCTTCCCAGAAGCTCCTTCACTATGATTGTCCATCCCTCTGCAAGTTGCTTGCCTGCTAACAATGTAAAGCAACAGATGTATTACTGAAGGTGAGTTTCGTCCTGTGCAATTTCCAAACTCTGTATTGCTTATATTCCATTAATGGGAGATGCACACATTCAGATAACTATTTTCCCTCTGAAAATAGTGAATGCCTGTAGTTTACCTTTTTAAAAGAACCAACCAGCCATGCACAATTTGCCATACTTGTTTTCATTTTTAATGAATGGCTGAACCAAAGCCAACGTTTCTGTTGTTTTAGCTGAGCAGCAGCAGAAGTTGTAACAGAGGTGCTGCTAATGCCAGTTGGGCTGTAAGTTACAAGTCTCTTTAAAAGTCTGCCTGTTTTCTGGCACAGTCTCTGACACATACACTCCAGTCAATCACAGTAAAGTGCCTAATAACAGATGTGGCAATTAAGCTGAAGAATTCTATCTCTCTTTTAATTTTTATTACAGAGAATAACAAAGTACCTCATTAAACCCACCATCACAGAGGATTTTTTTTCTTAATTTGGCATAATATCTGCAAAAATTAGGTCTCTGAATAGGATACCTTGTTACTAAAGGTGCTTTGCCAGACAATGCTATGAATAGACCATTTTTGTAATGATGGGTATATGCTCATGCTACTGCTGTCATTTTACAACTCATACTGCTAAGATATACATTTTGATGGGTTTAGGCCTTGTGCTCAAGTTAATACAAATGTGGTCGTCATTGTTCTGGGTTCAAATTACACTGCCTTCAGCTGAAATTAACAGCAGACATTTAAGAAGGTTTCAGATAACCTGCAACCAAAGTAAATGAACATATTTTAATAAGAGAAATTCTTTTGAGAAAAATAGTAGTTGCTACCAAAATAGTAATCTTTTGACTGTTAGATCTTCTGAGACATTTGCCTTAATTAGTTTCTTTTAGTGATCTACCTGAGACTGCTTTTAAAGGAGAGTCTGATTCATCATTAAAATAAATAAGGATTTAATTGAGGGGTCTTAAAAATTATGGTATGAGAAAATTTTAACTGACACAAAACAAAACTGGAAACTTTGATATAAAATTAGTCTTTTAGTGTCAATGTGATTTTGTGGGTAAAATACAAAGGTGTTTACTTCATAATTGTTCAGAAGGATATTATTTTTTTAAATGCATATCAGGAATGTTGGTATCAGTTTTATTTTGCAGAGGTGTTATTTTTTCACTAAAGCACTGCATCTTGTCTTACAGTCTCAGCTCTTTGTCTAGGAATATGCTGACTCTTTGTCTATGTGTGTTTACCTGCATGTATATGTGCACCCCTGCAAGTATGCATGCATACATACACAAACACATGAAAGGCAGACAATACAAAGATACCACTGGTAACTTGCAAGCTGAAATTCTTCCTAGGAATTGTTTTTTTATCTCTGTTGACAGACAGGGAGACTAAGCACTAAAATTATCTAGTTGTAAACATGGTTTTAAGTTTGTAATGTTTTTCAAAAGGAATGTCTTGTTCAAATGTCATAAATGTTCAGCTACTCCTCAACCTGTTGTTCCTATTATATCTCTAGAAATTACAAGCCACACATGGAACAACGATACCAAATTGCCGCTCTAATGATACGGAGCAATAAAAATCAAACAAGACATTAAGTAATGGTCAGTGAGAAAGCTCATGGATATGTAAGCATTGTTTCAATAAATACATACGCTTACAAGTATCAGGAAAGGTATTGAGCAAGCTCATGGGTATGTAAGCATTGTTTCAATAAATAGGTATGCTTACTACCATTATGAAAGGTATTCAATTAGAATAATACTTAAGTCTTGTTAGAGCCTTCAGCTGTAGTAAATTAACTGTGTTGGAGAGAGACAAGGAAATGGCTGAGAAATGAAATGAGTAGGTGGGAAAATGGGTCTGGTCTTACACTTACAGTAGAGTTCCTTCCATTTATTCTAGCAAGTAGCAACTCCGAAAGTTGTATTGAAAGAATCTTCCAATTTTGTTGAGCTAGTTTACCATAGTCTTATATGTCACTTACTCTATAGGATGGCCTTATTAGGTTTTGTTGGAGTGTCACTGAAAGCTCTTCAGGGCAAAACTGACTTCAGTGGGAATAGGATTTTTGCTCTTTAGTTGTGGTTTTCCTAAACACCTAGAACTAACTGCTCTCTTTTGGTTTTGCTTTACAGTCTCCCACTTTCCCTTTGAGGAAAGAATACAGGAGAAGTACATCCATTCTGAACTTTCACATGCCAGAATAAAAGATGGAAGAAGTGAATGGATGGAGTGTCAAGGGAAACACTTCTGGGTTTCCCATTTTTCTACCAGAATGTTTCAGAATGTTTTGGATTTACTCTGTGGTGGGGTGTGGGAAGATTTTGCAGTGACTCATAGATGCTTTGAACTAGGTTGTTGGGTGTGGAAGAGAAAAGCTTATAAGTGTTCAGAAGGTATTAACTTGAGATTATGTTAGTGTTAATTACACTTCCCCTCCCCCCCCAAAAAAAGATAATCTGAAAATTGAAGTGTGTAACAAAGTACTGTGATAAGGATTTGCAGAAGTGAAACACTTGGTCTAAATCATGAAAAATGAGCTAACTGGAATTACAAGTTTCTTTTCTGTAGAGTGTTACATGCAAAATATCATTTCCTTGGACAATTTACAAATAAATGTACGTAAGCAGTGTTACCAACATATTTATGCATGAATTATAACAAACTGTTAGTTACTAGAAGATATAAAAAAATAAGGGTGTTCATATGTCTAATTTTCGTAATGAAAGGATCCAGTGAAAAGCTGTGACAAGTGTGGATAGCTGCAGACTGAAGAATTTTGCCAGTGATAATGAAGGCTGTATCTAGGAAAGGGAAGAATCTGATGCATGATGGAAATGTATGGGGAGAAAGAGAACATGCATGTAATTGAGGAAAGAAAGAAACAGAGGCAGTCTTTGAAGAGGGCTAAAGTAAGAAAGGAGAAGACTTTTAAAGGAAAGTGAGCACATGAATCCTAAATTGCATAGGAAGCTAAAGGGATTGTCTGAATCCTGTAATTGTACTCCTTTACATGCTGTCAATAAACTGGAAGTTGCACAGTGTTTGGAAGGCTGGTACTTGAGATAATAGGAAAAGGGAGGTCACACAAGCTACCATCAAGAGAGAGTAAAGCCATGAATGGGGATTCCTGCAGCAGTGGAAGCAAGGCACTGATGTATTTAGGCAGCCATGGGATTGTCCCAGGTGACTTGTCATCAGCCATGACGTTTTCAGAGTTACATCCATGAAAAAAATATCCTGTTATTCCCATTATTAAAAAAAAAATCAAATACGAGATACCTGGTGATGCTATCTGCTCAAGGAATGATGCTAAAAATTCAATACATAGTTCTAATCATGTTATTTTATAATAAACAGAGCTTTCATATATACCACTAACATCTAACTTGAGAAACAGAATTGTTTGTGAGATATCCAGCCCCTGATCTGGAAAATAGGGATTGAGAGCAGAATGAAGCCTGGTCTAAGAGAAGATGGTTAATGACCTGCTGCACCACTTAGACATACACAAATCTATGGGACCAGATGGCATGCACCCAAGGGTACTGAAAGACCTGGTGGAAGTGCTCTGCAAGCCACTTTCCATCATTTATCAGTAGTCCTGATTAAATAGGGAGGTCCCAGCTGACTGGACATTGGCAAATGAGATACTTATCTACAAGAAAGGCCAGAAGGAGGATCCAGGAAACTACAGACCTGTCAGTTTCACCTTGGTGCCAGGGCAGGCCATGGAGTAGATCATCTTGAGTGCCATTCTGCAGCATGTGCAGGGCAGCCAGCTGATCAGGCCCAGTCAGTCAGCATGGGTTCATGAACAGCATGTCCTGCTTTACCAAACCTGATCGCTTTCTATGACAAGGTGACCCACTTAGTGGATGACGGAAAGACTGTGCATGTTGCTTACCTGCACTTCAGTAATAGTCAATAGTATGAGATTCAGGTCAATAGTATGAGATTCAACAAGGCAAAGTATTGGGTTCTGCACAGCAAAAACAACCCCATGCAACACTACAAGCTTGGGGCAGAGTGGCTGGAAGGTTGCCCAGTGGAAAAGAACCTGAGGGTGCTGGTTCACAGCTGTCTGCACATGAGCCAGCAGCACAGTCAAGAGGGCAAACAGCATCCTGGCCTGTATGAGGAACAGAGCAGCCAGTAGGAGTAGAGAAGTGCTCATGCCCCTGTTCTTGGCACTGGTGAGGTTGCACCTTGAACACCTGTGTTCAGTTTTGGGCACCTCACTACAAGAAAGAGATTAAGTTCCTGGAGCATGTCCAGAGAAGGGCAGCATGGCTGAGGGAACTGGGATTGTTTAGTCTAAAGAAGAGGAGGCTGAGGAGAGACCTCATTGCTCACTACAGCTACCTGAAAGAGAAGAGAAGGCTCTGAGAAGACCTTATTCTTGCCTTCCAGTATCTGAAGGAGGCCTACAAGAAAGCTGGAAAGGGAATTTTTAGGGTGTCAGGTAGTGATAGGACTAGGGGGAATGAATCCTAACTAGAGGAGGGAAGATTTAGATTGCATGTTAGGAAGAAGTTCTTCACCATAGGGGTAGTGACAGAGTGGAACAGGTTGCCCAGGGAGGTAGTGGAAGCCCAATCCCTGGATGCTTTTAAAGGCCAGGCTAGATGTGGCTCTGGGCAACCTGTTGTAGTGGAGGATGTCTCTGGTCATGGCAGGGGGCTTAGAACAGAATGATCTTTGAGGTCCTTTCAACCCTTAAAATTCTGTGATTCTGCGAAAGAAGGATTTATTGAGATGGGGGTCAGTCTTTTCCTTCTAGTATCAGGTGATAGGATGAGTTGAACTATCCTGAAATTTTCCAGGGCAGATTTAGATTGGATTTTGGGAAGAATTTCTTTCCTGCAATAGTGGTCAGGCATTGTAATAGGTTGCCTGGGGAGGTGGTAATCACCATTCAAGAAAGATGTGGACATGGCACTTTGGGACTTGGTTTAGTGGCCATGGTGGTGTTAGGTTAATGATCTTAGAGGTCTTTTCCAAACAAAGCACTGCTATGATTCTGTGATTCTAAATCACTTTCCTTTAACATACGCATCCAGTTAGTTTTGCTCAGCCTTCTAGCCTTCACCTTTACTAATAAAAGAGCCTTGTGATTAATATACAGCTTGATGGTCCAGTAAGGTATACATTGTTTAGCTTTAAAAAAATCAAGGGGCAGAGTGGGCAAAGGCACTCTGTGTGGATATGGTTTTTGTATCAAGCCCCATATCGTATTGCCTCTCTTAAAATTTGCTTTCATTACTGTAATTGACTGTGAATGGTAAACATCCACCTTGGGAATGATGTCCAGGGAGGATGATTGCCTCATCTCAGACAGGTGACATCACCAGCCGGCCCCTGGCTGCTATGTTTCTGCATCTTACTACAATTTTCTTCAGAATGTGGCCTGTGGCTTCCCTGGGAGGAGCTGACCGACCTCAGGGCAATCTGCAGCTCTGGAGAAGGGGTGGAAGGGGGAGAGGAAGACCTTGAAGATCTGTCTGGAGGGAGCAGGCAATGAACAGCTGCAATAGCTCACCTGCAGACAGGCATTCAGCTGTGAAACATCAACCTCCAAAGAGCTACACACACTTAAGAGAAATGTATGTTGTCTTTACCCCCGAGGCAATACAAGCACAGACACATCCTGTGAAGATTTTCACTGGTCTGTGTTTGCAAAATTGGTTTATTATAAAGTCTTCTCATAAACAATTTCTTTTTGTTTTTCTTTCGTCATCTAACATATTCCTTCCCTGTCCTTTGCTTACTCTTACTTCATTATGTGTCTTGTGACAAAGGATTTTTAAGCATCTTGAGAATTTTTTTTTTTTTTGGTATGGAAGAGTGAAGTTAAAGCAATAAATTATTGCCCACTAATACCCAGATCAGAACTAAGTAATGAGTATACTTACCTGAAGAAGCTTTACATGCTTCACTTGTTCTCTATAAAAGAAGTACATCAAGGTTTCAAGTTTTTTATTAACAGTCCATCCTGATGACTTCCAGCATGAATAATCTATAGACATACAGCACCATGGGCTATAAGTTACTTTACTGACCACAAGTTTGTTATGTTCAAGACCTATACCTGTTATCTGCCTGGGAAAAAAAAAAAGAAAAAAAAAGTGAACCATGCTCTAATTTATTGGACAATGACAGCTACAATGAAGTGACCCCATGCTTGTGATGTTTGGCAGACTGCCTCTGAGGAATAATAATGAGTCCATCTGCAAAGGATCTGGCATGCTGACATTTGTCTTTAGCATGCCTTTTTCCCTCATGCAAACTTGACTTCCATTGAAGATTATTTCTCTCTCCTTGTAAGAATGTTTTGAGGGAGGACTGATAAGTGGGTGTATCATCCCTGCCAACTTAGCAGCTATGGAAACTCTCACTATTTGATGAGAGTGTTGCGTGGCAGTAAGTGAAGTTTGTGGGCCAAAAGGAGTCCTGTTTTTCAAGAGGCTAGAAGACTCTGGGGTAATTCTCATGTGATATTTGTATAGACTCATGAACCGTTTTGGTTGGAAAAGACCTTTAATATCATCAAGTCCAACCATTGTCTATCTTCTTCCTTGCTGACTTGTCTTTCAGCACATGGGGTCAGCCTGCCCCTGCACCTTTTGAGACTTCCGTCTTGAACAATGTCCAACTTCTCTGAACTTCTTGGCCCTTCAGGACTGCCTCCCAAGGGACTCTGTTACCCAGTTTGTGAAATAGACAAATTTTGCCTTTGTCCATGGGTGGTAGTTTTGCAGACAACCCCTTCCCCCCAACAGCTACTGTAAGAACAAATCTTGTAAAATATACTAGTGAGTGACTTTCAGGGAAGTACAAAGTCCTAGGGACTCAGTTTGTACTGGTGGTGTAATAGCACTGTGCTTTTGGTTCTGTACTGCAGCATGACGTTGAGGTAATCAGTGCTATGATGGGGCCAGCTGTCTGAGACCATGCTGTGGCACTGGGTGGCATTGCTCATATAAATCTAGATGTTCACAGAGAGCTAAAAGATTTCTGCTTTCTATAATATTTGTAATTACCTTTTTTCATTCTGAAAATGGAGCTGTCCTTGTAATTGCAGTCCAAGAGGTTGTTTGACACAAAGTGATGTGCAGTGAGAGCTTTCATTGTTTCCAGGCTTGTAGCTGAGAGTTTTTAAGTGGAAGGTACCTACTTCAAAGTACAATTTACCAGGTACTTTCTGTTATTTAAGATCAGACTGTGTATTGTTGTGCTTGTACTTGGAAGGTATGGTATCATAGTATCATAGTATCAGTCAGGTTTGGAAGGGACCACAAGGATCATCTAGTTCCAACCCCCCTGCCATGGGCAGGGATACCCTACACTAGATCAGGCTGGCCAGAGCCTCATCCAGCCTGGTCTTAAACACTTCCAGGGATGGGGCCTCAACCACCTTCCTGGATAACCCATTCCAGGGCTTCACCACTCTCATGGTGAAGAACTTCCTCCTCACCTCCTCAAATCCTCCTCAAATCTAGCCTGAATCTCCCCACCTCCAGCTTCATTCCATGGTACAGATATGCAGCCTGTGAAATGATAACATTACTTAAAGGATCATCTTGCCATAGCTCTCAAAACAGATATTTCTGCAGCTTATGGGCAAAGAAAGCCTAGTCAACACCAGACTTGTGGATTGTCAGTGGATTCTCTGGAACTTGGCAATTCAAGATTTCTTCACTTCTGTTAACTCTAGTTTAAGTGACAAGTGAATTTGGAAGTTCTTTGGCATGAAGCCTAGGAACCCCTGATAATTAGAGACAGAAAAATAAAAATGAACTAATCTAATAAGTGAGGAAAAATGGAAATCCAGTAATGATTTTTTTTTTCTGCATGAGCAGGGGACTTCAAAAAGTATCAGTAGTGTCCATTTCCAGAAAGGAGATTTGTTCCAGCACATTATTCTTCTGGTACCAGTCTAAATGAATTGTTTTTCCATTTCATGTGCTTAGTTCATCTGAAACACATTTGGAGTCTTCAGATGTGTCACTTTCTCGCAATTTCAATTTCAGATACTAACTCAGATTTGAAACTTCATGTAACTGTTTTTGAGTGACGGGGAGGTGTTCTCTTTTTTGTGCCAGGCCTGCTGGCATTTGAGAAGGAAAGCCTGGCATGTGGCGGTGTTGGCTTGTGGGCCTAAATTTGTCTTAATTGGCATAAATGGCTGCCACCCACAGAGGGACCTCAGGAGTGAAAAATCTTGGAAGAGGAAAACTGGAGGGGCTGCTACTCTTGTGTGCTAGGGTATGAAATGAATATTGTGTTTTAAGGGTGGGCTCAGTCATTGGGTTGGTGTGGGTTGTCGCTAGTCATATACTCAGCAAATTCATCCACCAGGCTCTGGCAAGGGCAATACCTGTCAGCACATGTTTGGGTGAGCAGTGAGGTTTAAAAGTAAAGCCGCATGAGCTACGAAGGTCAGATTTGATTAATCTGCATCAAGAAGGGACCTTGTAATCTTTGATTATAGGGGATGTGAGTCATTTCAGTTTAGGGAACAGTTGCTTTATCATTTAGCAAGCTGCCATATTTGCTGTGCAGATACCATATATTTTGTACAGTACAGAGTTTCAGCCTTGGTGGCTTGTATTCTGATCTTTTCTCAGCTTCCCCAGCTGGCAGTGAAGCCTTTGGGGTGACATATTTTGAGGGTTCAAGAAAAGGCCTGTCGGTTTATTTACATTTGCTGTGACCGTACTTCTTCAGTCAGTCTAGGGTGTGTGGGATGCTGCTGCTATTTAGGTTAATTCATATTTGATTTTTAAGTGAGGTTTCATGTGACACAGCATAAAACTGATTTACTAATTTCCAAAGAGAAAGTGTCTTCTGCTCTTCACCCATTAATTCTCTAATGTTATCAATAAAAGCAATCTCTTTTTTTTTTTTCCCATCCCCCACCCCCTCAAGTTAACATGGGACTAATCATCATTGACTAGATTAGGTTGGGTTAAAATTTTTCTCTGCCTGACACTGGTAGCTTTAGAGATGACTTTATAAACAGAACATGCCCCTGGTAGAGGAGCTGAACTTCAGGAGTGAGATTATAATGTTAAGAAAAAACACTGCATAGGAAGTGGAGGACCAAACAATTCTTCACCAGAAAATCTTTAGAAAAAAATCTTTGTCTCATCTGGAGCCATGATTTCCACTTGCAAATGGCAGACACTAAATCTGTTATGGGATGCTTTGTCATACTCTGGAGGGCATGCAGAGAGGCACCCACAAGGGAATCTGGAGTAATGACTGTGTAGTGTGGTTTACAATTAAACCTGAAAGTTTAACAGTGATGTACAGAATGAATGTTGTTGGCTTTTTTTGTTGTTTGTTTGTTTGTTTTAAATAGCATTTGCTGTATGTGCAGGTTAATGCAGTATAGGCGTAATTAAAAACCGCCCATGGGATTATAGCCCAGAGAGCAGCTTGACATAACCTGTGCTGTATCACTGCAGAAAGGCAGGAGTGTTGCAAAATCTTGGAGATATCATCATGGAGTATGAAAAGCTCTTGCTATTTTGAAGTTCATCTTCTAACTGAACAGCATGTTACTTCTGCCTTTTTTATGTTACAGAGGTAAAAGTGCTTTTGCCACAGTAATGAAAAATTTCTTGATTTTGCTGACCAAAAAAAGCTTCTTTACTGCCTTGTGCACCCTTCACTTCTTTTAAGTTTTGCATTGTTTTACCTTCCTTGCTTCTCCAGTTCCACTGATACTTATTTACCATTTGTTAACTACAAATCTGAGGGAGAGCTGTGTCGCCTAAGTTTTGCTTGTGGTTGTGATCTGCTTAGGTACAGAGATTACTTTGTAATTTCCACTGCATAGAGAAGAAACAACTGTTTGTATTTTTTAGTTATCTATAATTTCTCTGGTTTTGATCCTGAACTCTATAGGAAACCCGAAACCAACGGAAAACCTGTGCAAAACCGTCATCACAGTTGGTAGTGGCAGAGAACGTGCCTATAAATCTCAGATGCTGGGTAGTAATGATTAACTGTCTGTGTTTATATGGTGCACATACAAAATTTTTTATCTGCTTCCTAGCAAGATGAATGTAGATCATGTGGTTGCTTACATTAAAATATGAGTTTGCAGACCACCTCTAATTTTTGGGAGTATATGTTTGGGATAGCATTTTAAAATTATCTTGTTAGCAATTATAATATGCCTTTGGGTTATCAGATTAATTTTTTAATATGACTTAATATCTTCCTTTGTTATAATAAATACATAAGTTGAATTTCCTCAATTAGATCACAGAAATAGGAGGGCAATCTAATGTTGCTTCATGCAGTTGTATTGCTTTCATTTTAACATTTTTAAACCATGTGCCTGTATTAAAGTCCAGGGAAACTGATAATTCTGTGAGCTAGAACAGCTTGTATTGCATGGACTACTCTTAAAGATCCTACCCAAATGAAAGTAAAGACGCAGCTCTGTCAGCTGAAGTTTTAGTGGAAGAAAGAGCTGGGAGTAAAATGCCATGGGCTGGTTTGAATTTATTGTGTGGTTAGTTGAATTGTGAAGTCAGAGACTTCACCTGCACTGAATTGTACATGCTGGTTCACAATCAAAATGATTGTATTTTGCTGACTCCTGTATAAAGATTGAAAAAATATATTCCCCCAGCCCATGCAAATGCGTTGCTATACATTGGAGAGCATTTTGAGTACAACCATTTGCCTTTTTGAAGTTCTTTTTTGTGGAGATCACTGGTACTACTCAGACTAGAAAGCTTGATGCCTGGTGGCAAAATTCCTGTTTATGGCTCAGGAATATGAACTATGCAATGTGCTGTAGGAGGTGAGAGGACCTTTCTGCTTTACCATGAGTTATCAGCTGTCTCATACATATACTAATCAATAATTTGCATAGAGAAGGCATTCTCTAACGTGAGAATTTTCAGTCTTTAAATTGCGGATACTGTGTAGATGTAGCTAGTGAAATTAATGACTCATTATTGAGATAATCTGAGCAATATGTAATAAGAAAAGTGAATCTGAACAGAGTATCGCAGTGCAAACTGTGGACAGCAAGAGTTAAATGAGTCATCTGCATATTTTATTGCTAATATGAGCACTTTAGCAATGTTAATCAGTTATACTGATTTTCTGTTTTGATTTTCCTTAATAATTAAGCAAAAGATTTGGAATGCAATCAAGTTTTACACTACAGGGTTCATGCAAATCACTTTTTTTTTTTTTTTTTAAGATTTTAAATGTTGTAAAATGTATCCAAAAGGGAAGTTGCTGGAAATACAGATTACAGTCTGCATAATCAGTGACTCTTTTCAGTGAAGGAAATCACCAGTGTGTTGACATTATTAGCTGAAAATACAGCTGCCTTTACTGCTTTTTAAACCAACTATGCATTGGCTATTTGTTATACAATGTGCATGCAGAGAAACAGTTCCAGGCCATGAAATGACTTTCAGCAGCTGACATTGATTCTGACATTTGTGGATTAATGGTAAAGTGGATTGAAAGTGTTTCACTATGCAAATGAAAATAATTTTCTTGAATACAAAAAGCATTAGGATATTCTTTACGATTTGTATGTTACTGAAATTACTTCTTCATGAGCAGAATGTTTGTTCTGTTTGGTAATAGTGGTGCAGCTGAAAGAGGATGGGTATTTTTTGCAAACTATATTGGAAATTCAACTTTAAAGAGCAGCAACAATACAGATAATGTATGAGGCTGTCTATTACCATGTAAAGCAAAGCCATTTAAACTCTTCCCCTGATTAATTAATTTGTTTGGTTTAGAGTTATAATTCAATTAGTAAAAGCACGGTGCCATTTTTTGCAAGTCTTGAGCTCTCATTGGACCTTCCAGTGGTGTTGTCTGGCATCTCTAAGAACAAGCAAAGGACATTCATGCACATGTGTGTATATACATATATATAGACATAGACATAGACATAGACATAGACATAGACATATATATATATATAAAACCAGAACAATATATATATGTGTCTGTGTGTGTGTATAATTTGCATTAAAAAATACACACCACCACCCTCAAGTCCTGAGAATGTATTGCTTTTTATTCCTTTAATTTTCACTCTACATGTGGTCGAGTGGGCTGGGCTTTGTAGCAAGGCAGTTTATTGAAATACTTACACTGAGGCAGGGTCCAGGAGTTAGGGTGTCACCTTTCCTAAGCAGCTGGCATGGGTGCTGAGTACTCAGGCAAACCTTAGGGAGACGTGTAGTGAAGTCAGTGAGTAATTTTCAGAAAGAGCTTTTTCAAAGATGCTGCTTGAATTAGGGTGTCATCTGGTGTTTTTAAGAGGTCATCATAGGCTGCAGGAGTGAGGAGGCTGCTGGCCCTGACCAGAGTAGCACAAACCTGTGAGGAAGTGATGGTATTTCTGATGGTGCATTTTCAGCAAATGTGAAATGTGGATTTATTTTAAATTGCATCTGTCATTTGGTGTGAATGGGCCTTGCTGCCTGCAATTTGTTGGGGCAGCATGACCTCTAAGATGTGGTTTGTTCACTGGCTGAGCACCAGTGTCACTTGAGTGAAACTACTCCATTTGGGTTCTTCTTTGAAAATGGGCAGGATATTGCTGCTGCCGCTAGGCACGCAGTGTGTGCTTCTTGAAGTACCTGTTGCTTTATGTCATATATATAGATTTTATATGGGTCAATAGTTTTAGTTCCTTTATTGTTTGTATAATATTCTTAATGTATTATAATATTTTTTCTTACAGCTACCTTTTTGGAAAGATGATTCTTCATTTGAACTCAATTTTTGGCTTCCCTGTCATACTTATGTATCATTGGATGGGGACTGCTTTATCTTTGAATCTGGAAGATCCCAATGTGTGTAGCCACTGGGAAAGGTAAACATTTTCTCCTGTAAAACACATTACATGAACTCAGATTGCAATGATTTTGTTTGGGTTTGCTTGGCATGTATTTTACATAATGCGTGGCGCTTACTTTAAATAATTGAAAACTTTTTGCTGAGTAATGAACCAAGAAAAAAAAGTTGTATCACTGCATGGGCAAGGTAATTTCACAAATAAGTAAAATATTATTTCATACTGTGCTAAAATGCAGCCATCTTTGCAGTAGTGTTTAGGATGCAGAAAGCACTACAGTGGCACCAGCAATGTCACACAACAATCTGCATACCAGAAATCAATAAAAATACCTTATTTTTCAATTTAAGTGAAATGAAGCTTTTGCATATAAAAAATATAATTAACTGTATTGGAGTTTGGCCAAATTTGATTATGTGGATTCTTCCCTATTAACATTCACAGAATTAGAATTAGGATTTGTTGCCTAATTTTTTTGATGAGGTTCAGAAATTTGTAACAGAGAGAAGTAAGTTAATCAATTTAGTTCCACATTAATTGCAAGAAGATTGGCACAGTGGGTAGGAGAACTTGAGCCAACGAGTTTAAAGGATACAATATTGAAACCAAGCCTTATGATCTCATTATTGCTGATATGCCTGTCGTTGATCTGGTAGTCACTGAGACTGGGTGTTTATTTAAAGACATCCGTGTTTACTGCATTTAAGGTAAATGTCTATTTTATGTTTAATCACTGTGACTGCTTATAAACCACTGTACATTTCTTTTGGTGATTTTTACAGCTGAGTCTATACAAAGAAAATTGAAACTTGTGTTTATGTCTTTACAAAGTCTCCTCCACCCCCCCCCAAAAAAAAAAAAAAAAAGAAGAAAGGAAACAAAAAGCCAACCCAACCAAAAAAACCACAACAAAGTAGCCAAAGGACTTTCCCCGTGAATTAATCTGAACTTCATATGAAGCATTTGGAGTCTCTGCCCCTATCACTGTGTACAATTTGGCTTTTACAACAATGTGTCTATGAAGTAGTTACCATACTAAAAGCCTGTTTACAGGCAAATGCAGTGTTAGAGGATACTGCTCTATATTGGATTTTATAGATAAAAGTGGGTTTGAGGGAAGCTACAATGTATCACAGTATAACCAAGGTTGGAAGAGACCCCAAGGATCATCAAGTCCAACCTGTCCCAACAGACCTCACAACTAGACCATGGCACCAAGCGCCACGTCCAATCTCCCCTTGAACACCTCCAGGGACGGCGACTCCACCACCTCCCTGGGCAGCCCATTCCAATGACGAATGACTCGCTCAGTGAAGAACTTCCTCCTCACCTCGAGTCTAAACCTCCCCTGGCACAGCTTGAGACTGTGTCCTCTTGTTCTGGTGCTGGTTGCCTGGGAGAAGAGACCAACCCCCTCCTGTCTACAACCACCTTTCAGGTAGTTGTAGAGAGCAATGAGGTCACCTCTGATCCTTCTCTTCTCCAGGCTAAACAATCCCAGCTCCCTCAGCCTCTCCTCATAGGGCTTGTGCTCAAGGCCTCTCACCAGCCTTGTTGCCCTTTTCTGGACACGCTCAAGTAGCTCGATGTCCTTCTTAAACTGAGGGGCCCAGAACTGGACACAGTACTCAAGGTGTGGCCTAACCAATGCAGAGTACAGGGGCAGAATGACCTCCCTGTTCCTGCTGGCCACACTATTCCCAATACAGGCCAGGATGCCATTGGCCTTCTTGGCCACCTGGGCACACTGTTGGCTCATGTTTAGGTGGGTGTCAATCAGCACCCCCAGGTCCCTCTCTGTTTGGCAGCTCTCCAGCCACTCTGACCCCAGCCTGTAGCTCTGCATGGGGTTGCCGTGGCCAAAGTGCAGCACCCGGCACTTGGACTTATTAAATGCCATCCCATTGGCCTCTGCCCATCTGTCCAGTCGGTCGAGGTCCCTCTGCAGAGCCTTTCTACCCTCTAACTGACTAACATCTGTTCCCAACTTGGTGTCATCTGCAAACTTGCTGATGACTGACTCAACCCCCTGTGAAAGCAAAATGGGGAAAACTCTAAATGTAGCTGTTTACATTGCATAATGTATTTTAAAACAAACTAATTGGCATCTGCATGCGTGTTTTGCTGCTTGAACTTGTTTCCTTCTGCTGAAGTCTCAGAAATGGGAACTCCAAGCAAACTTACCAAAACATGCATGCTGCTGCTCAGAACAGATGACAAAAGTACCAAAGTGTGAAAGAATAAAACTCCAAATACAAACTCTTCACTGCTGCTGTTACTGGCAGTTATATGCTTTAAATAAATCAGCCCCAGCCAGTAATAAAATGGTCTTTACAAATGAACTGTAATCACAGGGAGAAGGGATAGAGTGTGCCCTGCCTTCAACAAAAAGCACAGAGCCTCAGGCAAGTGTCAGCACCCCAACAATGCTTTGTCAGATTAGGAGGGACAACTGGATAGATTAGTGTTGCTTGCCTTCATATGGACGTAGGAAAAACAGGGAGTAAAGTTCTGGGCAGTTAGAGTAAGTAGATCTGGATGTGTTTTCCCTCAGTATAGGTGATGACAGTAGGAAGAGGAGGTTGTGGCCGTTATCCAGCAATAGGGGCTAAGAAGTCAAAGAGGGAATGAGTGAAAGTGAATGAAAGCTGCACAGGCTACATACTTAGTGTTTTGGCTGTTCCTGGGAGTAACTCCTACTGCAGGAATTTGCCATGCATTCCAGCATTTTCTAACCCGCTTGCGCAATCAAGGACTGACTGATTGCCAGCACAAACAGCCTGCTGAAGAGTTTTCTAGGATGATTCAATATTTTTCCCTTTTACAACAGGCCTCTGTTCTTCCTCTCCCACTGATATCTCTGGAGGCTCTGAACTTCAGAGTGTAGGTTTATTTCTAGGACACTGCATTTACAAATCTGCAGAAAGTAATAATAGCACTTTAGTATAGCATTTTGGGGGGAAAGAAGGGAAAAAAATCTCTGGTAAATTAAGTTACGGGCTTTTATAATTTCTGCTTGCCGAATAGACTGTTCGATGACATAATTGTTATACCATTTTCCAGTAGTTATTACTTAGGTATGTTATGTTTCTGTGCTAACACCCACTTAATATCTAAGTACACTGGCACCCCTTTCCACTACCAAAGATGTTTTGCTATGGATACAGATGAAGTTTTTAAAATAAATTTCTCAGAAAACCCAGTGAGATTTTTATGTTTCCTATGGAAACAGAAGAAACCTCATTTTCTGGCTCTTAACTCTTTTTCCAGCTATCCAGTGATGTTAGTAAAAGTTTGTTTGTTGTTGGTTTGGTTTTGGGGGGGTTTTTGGCATTGTTTGTTTGTTTGCTACACAGTACTACACAGTATTTAATTACTGTTCTTTAAATGTCTACTAGTACTATTTCATCAAATGTACTACACAGCAGAGGCATGATGACTGCATATACATTAGTTGTTGCTTGGTCAAAGAAAAAGCTTTCAGTTGATATCTTTTGTTTTATAAAGTTAACTGGTTCATGCTTTATTTAAACCTAACTTTGAGGGGGTTTTGGACATGAGTTTTCAGTTATATTTATTCCTTTCTATAGTAGGACTCTGTACAGAGTTACTCAAAGTAGATTGTATCCTAAAGGAATTTCTTGATAATCTGTCTGCTTTCTCTCTCTCTCTCCCTAGTTATTCAGTTACAGTGCAAGAGTCATATCCACATCCTTTTGATCAAATTTACTACACTAGTTGTACTGACATCCTAAACTGGTTTAAGTGCACACGACACAGGTAATGTATCATTGTTAATATTGCTGATAGTGTAGGCATTTGCAAAGATTTTGTATCTGTTAAAAACCAGCATGGTGTATAGAATATTTTAGTCATAGTGACTAGTCTGTCTGACTGCTATGGTGTGTGTCAACTAGAAAGTGATTGTCAAGCAAGGTCGTGTATGTTTTATTAGCAGATACAATACAATAATACAATACAATACAATACAATAAACCAGGTTGGAAGAGACCTTCAAGATCATCGCGTCCAACCCATCAACCAATCCAACCCACCTAAACAACTAAACCATGGCACCAAGCACCCCATCAAGTCTCCTCCTGAACACCTCCAATGATGGTGACTCCACCACCTCCCCAGGCAGACCATACCAATGGGCAATCACTCTCTCTGTATAGAACTTCCTCCTAACATCCAGCCTAAACCTCCCCTGGCGCAGCTTGAGACTGTGTCCTCTTGTTCTGGTGCTGCCTGCCTGGGAGAAGAGACCAACCCCTGCCTGTCTACAGCCTCCCTTCAGGCAGTTGTAGAGAGCAATAAGGTCACCCCTGAGTCTCCTCTTCTCCAGGCTAAGCAACCCCAGCTCCCTCAGTCTCTCCTCATAGGGCTTGTGTTCTAAGCCCCTGACTAACTTTGTTGCCCTTCTCTGGACACATTCCAGCAAGTCAACATCCTTCCTAAACTGAGGGGCCCAGAACTGGACACAGTACTCAAGGTGTGGCCTAACCAGTGCAGTGTACAGGGGCAGAATGACCTCCCTGCTCCTGCTGGCCACACTGTTCCTGATGATTGAGGCCTATCATCCCATGGAATGCTAACAGAAAATGCATAGGCTGGGAATAAGCATGCAATGCACAAAATTAAATTGCTCAGACCTGTGAGGTATATCTGGTCAGAGATATGAGAGATCTCTTACTGTTTGCAGTCTTATGGTCTGTAGAAAGTGTACACTGCTCAAAAGAAAAAGATTTGTTAAAGCAAACACCTTGTGCTTGCACAAAGTAAGCAAGAGCTGAATTATTTAAAGCTGGTGACAGCTGTAAAAAGCATTTTCCTCCTACTTGTGACCATAAGCATGAACTATCAGCAGTGGTAAAGGCCCACTGGGGTACAGTAGCCAGAGGAGACAGATCAGTATGGATAAAACACAAGAAGCAGACACTGAATTCAAAGAGAGATTATAGAATAGAATAGAATAGAATAGAATAGAATAGAATAGAATAGAATAGAATAGAATAGACCAGACCAGGTTGGAAGAGACCTTCAAGATCATCGTGTCCAACCTATCAACCAATCCAACCCACCTGAACAACTAAACCATGCAGCCAAGCACCCCATCAAGTCTCATTTTTTAACTTTTTTAACTTTGTTTACTTATGACACATTTTATACACAAGCTGTTATTTACTAAGAGTTCATACTGTCTCAGGTGTTGTGGGGATGTGTTTACTACTTGTGGAGTATGTGGTCATCAGCCAGCAGAACTTGGGGGGTGATTTACAGACATGGTGAGGAGCAGAAAGGACAGAGTACCGGGAGAGGCCACTTCCAATAAATACTATTTGCTTGTGTCAGAAGAAGCCAATATGGGTTTATGTGCTGATTTCTCTCTGTGCTGTTCACCTCTGCTCATCAGGGCTACCTTCAGTATAATGCAGCTGCCCCTCTGGCAAGAGGCATGCAACACTGCTGGGTACTCAAGAGGTCTGAGATCTCCCCTGAGCCCTCTCATCTCTTGCCTTAACCAGAACATCTCATGACATCTCTGCTCCTAGAAAACAGACTCACCTTCTGAGGAAGACATACGGAAGTCTTTCCCATGAAAACTCACAGCTGTAATGATCCAGCAAACTGATTTGTATTGCCAGCCGTTAGCCTCCATAGAGGATAATAATGGCAAAGGCAGTGATGCTCTGGTTTACTTATTAGTTAAGTAGCCAAAATCTTTAACTTCTTTTCCTGCTGTCCAGCCACCCATGGACATAAGGCCTCTTAGGGAGCCACTAGGATCCTGGAACTGAGCAACAGATAAATCAAGGTCTCTTTAAGTTATTTATACCTGATATATACCTGCTAGCTGATTTGATTTGGGTTTAAATGTGTAGGAACATATATGTTATTTCCAAACCATGAATTGATTGTATGTGACAACCATTCCTTCTTTTCTTTAGGATCAGTTACCGTACTGCCTACAGACATGGTGAAAAAACGATGTACAGGCGTAAATCCCAGTGCTGCCCTGGGTTTTATGAAAGCAGGGAAATGTGTGTCCGTAAGTTTAGCTTCTTTTTGCTTTGAAATTCCATACAATTATCAGAATGCTGGTTTGACTCCCCCTTTCATGGGTGACTTGTGGAAGCTGAATTATGTGGGCTCAACTAGTCACCAGTGATGCACATGCATCTCTCACTGAAATCAGTTGATGTTGTGCATATGCAGTAACAGAATAACTGGATCTCAGATGTCTAAGTAACCTGCCTTGGTGTGTTTCTGACCAATATGGAAAATGCACAGCACAAGTGTCAAGTGTATTTTCCGATGCAGTAAATAAATAAAAGTTTCAAAATCAGAAGGGAAATGCCAAAACATCTTATCTTTTTATTTCCTTGAAAACCTGGGCTCATCAGGGACAATCTTTTGTCCCTGAATTTTATCTGTGAAGTTGACCTGTGTCTGCACTTCTATTAATTTTAGGAGACAGAAAGAGTATGCATTAATGTGGGAAACAGCTATGTCCATTCCTTGGATTTGCTTTAGGTTTTCTAGTAATGATAGTTAAAACCCCTACAGAATGTTTCAAACAATGTCAGAGGGATGGAGGCAGTATAGTTGATTTTTTTCAGGAAATGTGAGGTCCCATGAGAGCAGACTGGCAAGGGGCTGGAGGCGCTGCCCTTGGGCTTGCTGCCCATTTTCTGAATGGGCAACTGTTTCGCAAGTCTTGCCAACAGAAAAAAAAAGTGAAAAAAGCAGTTTATTGGGAAAGCTGTGTGCTGTTTGTGCGCTGTTTTGGTGGCTGCTTTGGATCCTCACACATGAAGCTGTGCCCCACATTCCCAAGTCAAACTCCTAACTCAGATGGTCTGCATCAGCAAGCTCCTGCTGCCACAAAGCAGGACATGGACCAAGGCACAAGTGAAAAGCTGCGTACTTTCAGCTCAACTTTCTAAACCATGATGCTTTACCTGGAGGCTTTTTTTCAGATGGGAATGAGAAAAATGTGATATGAGATATGTTTATCGCTTTATTGTCTGCATTATGGCTATAATGACAGTGGTAAAGCATAGCACTCAAGATGTGGAGAACAAAGACGTTCTGTAAAATAACAAGAGGTTTGTCATTGCAATTAGATTTGGCAACCCAGTTTAGAAGAGACAGTGTGGTGGATAAATCTTTGGTCCTTACCAAAAAACAAGAGTTTGAAAGTCAGTATCATTATGTGTGTTAAAGTTACTTATTCAATACCAATGTAAAATTGTTCCTTAATTTGCACATTTCTCTTTGTTGTGAGGTGCCTTCTGTAAGTGGCCAGCATGATTTATTTATATCCTTGGAAAATTATACCCTGTGAATTTCTTAACACATGACGCTATCCTCATTAATATTTTTGTTTTACAGCGCTTCCTGCGCTTGAAAATGCCGCAGCAAGATCTTTTATTTAAAGTGGTTTTTTGCACATTGAAAAACAAGGTCAAAATGACACTTTCAGAAAGCAGCGTTTTTAAAACAATGTGTCTATTTGAGATGAGAATGGCAATTCTTTTAACATTTTTGGGTTTAATGTGTATGTATTAGACCTATAAGAATCTATTTCTGACTGCATTTTATTATTACACAGCATATATGAATGGTCATGTTTAATTTTTGATTAAGGATTATCCTTTTTGAAGTATATAGCAGTTCAGATCATATGAGAAGTGTGATTATGAGTATCTTATGTGACTACAGCTTTTCCATGGCTATAGTATATGTAGTAAATTCATTGTGTTTTAACACTGCAATACTCGGAACGTAGTAAATTCAGCTCACGTTGTATGTACCAATTATTTTCTGTTATTACATAAAAAGATGACAGATTCAGAACATATCTGCTCTGTCTTTCAAAGTGTTTTTAGAATGCCTTAAACTCAATTTACGTTAAAAATAAAGATCCTCCAGTGGAGATAACTTTGCATTTATGTGATTCTGTAATGGTTGACCCTGGAAGGTATTGAGAGACCTTCAGTGCTCATGATCTTCTGTTGGAGCCGAGTATTCAGGGCAAGGGAAGAACTCAATAGTCAATAGAAGGTGGCAAATATTTCATGCTTCCCGTTGTTTCAACCCTCTTTCTTCACAGTGACCCGATATTCTGTTGTTTGTTTTGTCTTTTTTGTGGCCTATCAGTTTATAATATACAATTAGAAGCTTAAAATGGTTTGTGCATTCAAATTTAAGTCACAAAATTTTGAGAACTTTAAAAGCTAAAGAATTTTTTTACTGTATGTGCATTTTTCATAGGCTAGGTATCTAAATCAGCTTAGAGTGGTATTAACAGAAATGCTGGGTGCAGTTCATACGTTACTCCAGTCTTTCTAATATGAATTCTTGGTAAAGCTGATAGGAATTTTATTTAATAGATTTCAGGAATGAAATATCACGAAAACAGGCATGGTTTCAGGTATCTGCTCTTTTGATCATGCTATTAATTTGTTTGAAAGGTGGATGTCTAATTGCAGAATTATAATTGATTCTCCTGGTTATTTACTTCCATGCTTAATTGCATCCAAAATATGTCAAGCTTTGTTTATGCTAATTGCTTTATATCTAGCTTTCTAAAATGAAAAATCAGCACATACTTCAATGTATGCATGAGCATCTCTTTGAAGGTAAAATAAATATTTTTTCAAATATTTTTTACTGGAAATTCTTCTGTGTCTTATCAGATAATGCAATGCACAGCTGTCTAGATGTTGTCTGTGGTCACTTAAAAGGCATAACTTTATGTTGCTTCCTTAATCACAAAGAGCAGATTCATAAAATGCCATTAAGATATTTCAAGCCTTACAATGTTCCACTCTCTGCATGTGCTCTAGTTCAGAAGTAGAAGTGAAAGTTGTATGATGCACCTGAGTTACTCCCTTCAGTTTCATTACTTTAAGTAGGTATAGCAATGGCGGAACAATCTGCACTGCAGGATGTATGTAGGTACTTGAATTGCAGTCTTCCCTTGAGCTGGAGCACCATCTTCCATTGATCACAGGATCATACGATGTTAGGGGTTGGAAGGGACCTCTGAAGATCATCAAATCCAACTCCCCTGACAAAGCAGGACTATAGACCATAGAATTGATACCAGTAAGAGACACATGACCAGTGTTTGAAAGTGGCAGCTTGACTTAAAATTGTATCATATGTTCTATGCCTCTAGCGTGACTGACTTAATCACCCCTGGTATGAGTTCCACTCCTAAAGCTGTGGTGCTAAGGCTTATATGTAGCCTAACTTTGGTCTCAGCTTGCTGTAATAATGGCATTGATGGCCTGGGTGAGTTACACTTGTCTTTTCACATAGATTCACTTCACTGACTTTCCTCTGCAGCATATTTTATTCAGTTGGCTACAAAAGTACCAATGCCTGCAACCAAGGTGGGAATAGAACTCAATCAGCCTGGTGGATTTTTGTCCAGAGTACAGGTCCTGGTGGTGTGGAAATGGTGCTACAGGGACTTACACATGCAGTAGCAGTAGCAGTAGCATGTACACTAATGCATGAAGCATGGGTAACAAACAAGAGGAGCTGGAAGCCTTGTTACAGCAGGAAAGTTATGATGTAGTTGCTATCACAGAAACGTGGTGGGATGACTCGACTGGAGCACTGTAATTGATGGCTACAGGCTCTTCAGGAGAGACATGGGCCTACTCTTACAGCACCCGACCTGCTGGGTCCTGATGGGGTGCATTTATCTAGAAGGGGCAAGAGAGTCCTAGCACTAGAGTTGGCAGGGCTCATTAGGAGGGCTTAAACTAGGTCTGAAGGGGGTGGGTGAAGACATCGGTCCCTCTGCAGAGGTAAGAGTAGGGCACAAGGTAGGGTCAACTGAGAGGTCGGGAGCCCAGCTGCAGTGCATGTACACCAATGCACGCAGCCTAGGCAATAAGCAAGAGGAGCTGGAGGTCCTAATCCACCAGGGCAACTATGATATAGTTGCCATCTCAGAAACATGGTGGGACAACACGCACGATTGGAGTGCTACACTGGGGGGTTACAGGCTCTTTAGGAGGGATAGGAGAGGGAGAAGAGGAGGAGGGGTGGCTTTGTATATTAGGGAGACACTTTCTGCTTCAGAACTTGAGGTGGAAGATGAGGGAATTGAGAGCCTGTGGGTTAAAATCAGAGGGCAACCCAACAAACCTGACATCCTGGTTGGAGTCTGTTATAGACCACCCAACCAGGATGAGGAGATTGATGAATTATTCTATAAACAACTGGAGGCTGTCTCAAGATCATCAGATCTTGTCCTCGTGGGTGACTTCAATCTGCCAGATATCTGCTGGGAACTTAATTCAGCAGAGAGAAGGCAGTCCAGAAGATTCCTGGAGCGAATAGAGGACTGCTTCCTAACGCAGCTGTTAAGCGAGCCTACCAGGGGACAGGCTCTGCTTGACCTGCTGCTCTCCAATAGGGAAGGGCTGGTGGGAGATGTGACCGTGGGAGGCTGCCTAGGGTGCAGTGACCACGAGAAAGTGAAGTTTTCAATATGCAGGGAGATAGGGAGGAGTACCAACAGAACCTTCACCCTGGACTTCCGGAGGGCAAACTTCAGCCTGTTTAAGAAACTTATTTGTAAAGTTCCCTGGGTACCAACCCTCACGAACCGAGGGGTCCAGGAGGGTTGGACCTACTTCAAAAAGGAGCTCTTGAGGGCACAGGAACTGGCGGTCCCCATGTGTCGAAAGATGAGCCGGCGGGGAAGGCGACCGGCCTGGATGAGCAAGCAGCTCCTGGGGGAATTAAGGGAAAAAAAGAGGCTGTATCACCTTTGGAAGGGGGGGAAGGCTTCTCGAGGTAGGTTCAAGGAAGTGGTTAGATTATGTAGGAATAAAATTAGAGAGGCAAAGGCCCAGTTAGAACTGAAACTGGCCACCTCTGTGAAAGAAAATAAAAAGCAATTTTACAAATATATCAACGCTAAAAAGAAGGGCAAGAAGAACCTCCACTCCTTACTGGACCTGGAGGGGAACATGGTGACCGAAGATGAGGAAAAGGCTGAGGTCCTGAACGCCTTCTTTGCCTCCATGTTTAACAGCAAGGCAGGAGTCCAGGATGAGTGGCCTCCTGAGCTGGGTAATAGGGTCGGGGAGCAGTGTAATGCCCCAGAAATCCATGAGGAATTAGTTCGGGACCTGCTGAGCCACTTGGACACCCACAAGTCCATGGGACCGGATGGGATCCATCCTAGGGTGCTGAGAGAGCTGGCAGATGAGCTGGCCAAGCCGCTCTCCATCATTTTCCTCCAGTCCTGGCTCACTGGAGAGGTCCCAGATGACTGGAAACTGGCCAATGTGATCCCCATCCACAAGAAGGGACGGATGGAGGAGCCCGGAAACTACAGGCCAGTCAGCCTGACCTCAGTGCCAGGGAAAGTGATGGAACAGATTATCCTGGAGGCAATAACTGCGCACCTGAAGGATGGCCAAGGGCTCAGGTCCAGCCAACATGGATTTAGGAAGGGCAGGTCCTGCCTCTCCAACCTGATCTCCTTCTATGATCAGGTGACCCGTCTGGTGGACGTGGGGAGGCCTGTGGATGTAGTCTATCTGGACTTCAGCAAGGCCTTTGACACCGTCCCCCACAGTAAACTGCTGGCTAAACTGTCAGCTCGTGGTTTGGACCGCAACACTCTGTGCTGGGTTAGGAACTGGCTGGAGGGCCGAGCCCAGAGAGTGGTGGTGAATGGTGCCGCGTCCGGCTGGCGGCCAGTCACCAGCGGCGTCCCCCAGGGATCGGTGCTGGGCCCCATCCTCTTTAACATCTTCATTGATGATATGGATGAGGGGGTTGAGTCAGTCATCAGCAAGTTTGCAGATGACACCAAGTTGGGAACAGATGTTAGTCAGTTAGAGGGTAGAAAGGCTCTGCAGAGGGACCTCGACCGACTGGACAGATGGGCAGAGTCCAATGGGATGGCATTTAATAAGTCCAAGTGCCGGGTGCTGCACTTTGGCCACGGCAACCCCATGCAGGGCTACAGGCTGGGGTCAGAGTGGCTGGAGAGCTGCCAAACAGAGAGGGACCTGGGGGTGCTGATTGACACCCACCTAAACATGAGCCAACAGTGTGCCCAGGTGGCCAAGAGGGCCAATGGCATCCTGGCCTGTATTGGGAATAGTGTGGCCAGCAGGAGCAGGGAGGTCATTCTGCCCCTGTACTCTGCATTGGTTAGGCCACACCTTGAGTCCTGTGTCCAGTTCTGGGCCCCTCAGTTTAAGAAGGACATCGAGATACTTGAACGTGTCCAGAAAAGGGCAACAAGGCTGGTGAGAGGCCTTGAGCACAAGCCCTATGAGGAGAGGCTGAGTGAGCTGGGATTGTTTAGCCTGGAGAAGAGAAGGATCAGAGGTGACCTCATTGCTCTCTACAACTACCTGAAAGGTGGTTGTAGACAGGAGGGGGTTGGTCTCTTCTCCCAGGCAACCAGCACCAGAACAAGAGGACACAGTCTCAAGCTGTGCCAGGGGAGGTTTAGACTCGAGGTGAGGAGGAAGTTCTTCACTGAGCGAGTCATTCGTCATTGGAATGGGCTGCCCAGGGAGGTGGTGGAGTCGCCGTCCCTGGAGGTGTTCAAGGGGGAGATTGGACGTGGCGCTTGGTGCCATGGTCTAGTTGTGAGGTCTGTTGGGACAGGTTGGACTTGATGATCCTTGGGGTCTCTTCCAACCTTGGTTATACTGTGATACTGTGATACTGTGACAGACAAGGGAGAAGGGGTGGAGGGGTGGCCCTGTACATCAGGGAGACACTAGATGCCATGAACCTGATGAAAGATGATCAGGTTTGAGTGCCTGTGGGTGAAAATTAGAGGGAAGACCAACACGACAGACATCCTGGTTGGAGTCTGTAACAGACCACCCAACCCGGGATGAAGAAGTTGATGAATTATTCTATAGGCAGCTAGAGGCTGTCTCAAGGCTTTGTTCTTATGGTGATTTTAACCTGCCTGATATCTGCTGGGATCTTAACACAGCAGAGAGGAGGCAATCTAGGAGGTTCTTAGGGTATGGAGGACAGCTTCCTATCCCAGTTGGTGCGTGAGCCTACCAGGGGTAAGGCCTTCCTTGACCTCCTTTTTACATGCAGAGAAGGGCTGGTGGGAGATGTGGTAGTTGGAGGCTGTCTGGGGTCCAGTGACCATGAGATAATTGAGTTTTCAATATGCAGTCAAGCTAAGAGGGGCAGCAACAAAACCTCCACTCTGGACTTCTCCCTAGCAACCAGCACCAGAACAAGGGGACACAGTCTCAAGCTGCACCAGGGGAAGTTTAGGCTCGAGGTGAGGAGAAAGTTCTTCACTGAGAGAGTGATTTGCCATTGGAATGGGCTGCCTGGGGAGGTGGTGGAGTCACCGTTCCTGGAGGTGTTCAAGAGGGGACTGGACATGGCACTTCGTACCATGGTCTAGTCGTGGGGTCTGCGGTGACAGGTTGGACTCGATGATCTTCGAAGTCTCTTCCAACCTTGGCGATACTGTGATACTGTGACTTCTGGAGGGCGGACTTCAGGTTACTCAAGGAACTAACTCAGAAGGTACCTTGGGAAACAGCCCTGAAAAACAAAGGGGTGCAGGAGGGCTGGACCTACTTCAAGAAAGAATTCTTGAAGGTGCAGGAACAGGCTGTGCCAATGTGCCGGAAGATGAGCTGCTGGGGTAGAAAGCCAGCCTGGATGGGCAATGAACTTCTGGGTGAAATAACGGAAAAAAAGAGGGCCTCCTGAGCTGGCAGATAGAATCAGGGAGCAGTATAGATCCCCTGTGATCCATGAGGAAGCAGTTAGAGACCTCCTCAGCTGTTTAGATCCCAACAAGTCCGTGGGACTGAATGGGATCCATCCTAGGGTGCTGAGAGAGCTGGCAGATGAGCTGGCCAAGACACTCTCCATCATTTACCACCAGTCCTGGCTCACTGGAGAGGTCCCAGATGACTGGAAGCTGGCCAACGTGATGCCCAACCACAAGAAGGGCCAGAAGGAGGAGCCAGGTAATTACAGAGCTGTCAGCCTGACCTCAGTGCCAGGCAAGATTATGGAACAAGGCATCTTGAGTGCAATCACACAGCACCTAGAGAATGGCCAAGGGATCAGGCCCAGATAGCATAGATTTAGGAATGGCAAGTCCTGCTTGACCAAACTGATCTCCTTCTATGATCAGGTGACCTGCCTGGTGGGTGTGGGGAAGGCTGTGGATGTAGTCTACCTGGACTTCAGCAAGGCCTTTGACACTGTCCTGCATAGCAAACTCCTGGCCAAATTGTCAGCCCATGGCTTGGACAGGAGCACTCTGCACTGGGATAGCAACTGGCTAGAGGGCCGAGCCCAGAGAGTGGTGGTGAATGGTGCCACATCCAGCTGGCGGCCTGTCACTAGAGGTGTCCCCTGGGGATCAGTGCTGGACCCCATCCTGTTACTAATGATCTGGATGACGGGATTGAGTCCATTATCAGTATGTTTTGCAGATGACGCCAAGCTGGGGGCAGGTGTTGATCTGTTAGAGGGTAAGAGAGCTCTGCAGAAGGACCTTGACAGGCTGGGCAGATGGGCAGAGTCCAACGGCATGATATTTAACACATCTAAGTGACAGGTTCTACACATTGGCCACAACAACCCCATGCAGTGCTACAGGCTGGGGTCAGAGTTGCTGGAGAGCGGCCAGGCAGAGAGGGACCTGGGGTAGTGGTTGACAGTCAGCTGAACACAAGCCAGCAGTGTGCCCCCAGGTGGCCAAGAAGGCCAATGGCATCCTGGCCTACATTAGGAAGAGTGTGGCCAGCAGGAGCAGGGAGGTCATTGTTCCCCTGTACTCAGCACTGTTTATGCCATACCTTGAGTCCTGTGTCCAGTTCTGGACTCCTCAACTTAAGAAATATGTTGACTTGCTGGAACGTGTCCAGAGAAGGGCAACAAAGTTGGTGAGGGGTTTGCAGCACAAGCCCTGTGAGGAGAGGCTGAGGGATCTGGGGTTGCTTAGCCTGGAGGAGACTCAGGGGAGACCTTGTTGCTCTCTGCAATGACCTGAAGGGAGGTTGTAGCCAGGTGTGGGTTGGTCTCTTCTCCCAGGCAGCCAGCGCCAGAACAAGAGGACACAGTCTCAAGCTGTGCCAGGGGAGGTTTAGGCTGGATGTTAGGAAGAAGTTCTTCACAGAAAGAGTTACTTGCCATTGGAATGGGCTGCCCGGGGAGGTGGTGGAGTCCCCATCCCTGGAGGTGTTTAGGAAGAGTCTGGATGAGGCACTTAGTGCCATGGTTTAGTTGATTAGACTGTGTTGGATGATAGGTTGGACTCGATGATCTCAAAGGTCTCTTCCGACCTGGTTAATTGTATTCTATTCTATTTTATAGATACTTCAAGCTGCATGATAAGAAAGAGCATATTGTTTTTGTTTTTGTTTTTCTCAAAAAATGAAGGATATGATCCACTGAAATAGACCTGTAAACTGGGCAGGGAAAGATTTTAGAGAAGACTTTGAAGGAAACAATAAAACAGAAGAAAAAGAGAAATAAGACGATAGAGAAAATATGCAGCAGTAAGCTCAGATTGCTTTTCATATAGTAATTGCTTTTTCCTTGCAAAAGAAGATCTGACTTACACAGTTTACTGCTACTAGTGAAGTTTTGGTACTTCTTTACAGTATTTCAGTATTAGTCTTATTACTAGATATGAATTACTTGTATCTTTGAAGAGCCTTGCCTAGTAGTAAGACTAATGGAAATTTTTGATGTACTATTTCAAGTAATTCTGTTAATAATAAATGGAGTACATTGAAATAGCTTTGTGTTAGTATCTTGTATCATCCGATATTTAAAAATTAACATTATTGCTGTCAGTTTCTAATTAAGATAATTTTATTGCACATCTGAAAATTAACTTACTAAAATAAAAGTAAAAAATGAAAATTAAAGGCTGTAACAATACTGCAGTATCCCATAGCATCAAAGATTTTAATAGTACACATGATTGATCTTTGTGTGGCTTTCCTTCTCGCCCACACAAAGTAAAAAGATGACCAACATCCTTCATATCATGTTTAATTAGGAAAAAATGAGGCCATTTTCCTAAGTATTTTTCCTGTTTATAGTATTTTCAATTCATTCAGAGCTGATATGAATCACTTAAAGTTCCAACTTTTTCTTTTTTCCCATTTCAGTTTATATTCGTTGTTATACTAATCCTATTCCTTTTGTGGTTTCTCTGGAAATAGTGGTACAAAGAAAATTGTCGTCCTATGCACATGTTTTAAGTTGTATTGTTGTTGAAACTAAAAGGAAAGTGTTACAGTGTGTACAATGGGCTGGGTATCAAAGCCATTGTAAGTTTTTCTTATAAGTTTCAAATAAAAGCTCTGTTTCAAAGTAAGCCTTAGCTGTAGGAACACATGCTTGCTAATCAGTAAAAAAAACTAAATTAGAAAGAAAAATGTCAAACAGCTCTGTTTAGCACTTAGAAGAAGCATTGCAGTTGTTCATAGGGCTTCTATCTCCTGCCTTGCCTGAATTGTCTTCACTGTTTTGTTGTCCTTCATTTAAACTATGTAACCATTAAGAAAAAGGAATATTAAAATACTGCTCTATTGCAAATTGTATTTTACCCATGATGTTAAAAAAGATAAAAAAAAAGAACCCCTCTTTTTATGCATGGAGAAATTCCCATCTTTCTTATGGCATGAAAGTTTGCTTCAGAGAATCATGGCATGGTTGAAATTTGAAGGGACCTGTGGAAGTCATCTTATCCAAATTCCCTGCTCAGAAGAGAACGAAGTAAGAAATTTGTTTTGAATACATGCCATCAAATATTGATACAGAAATTTTTATTTTGCTTTTCAAAGATATTTAAGACACAGAAGATCTTGATTTGGAATAAGTTTAGAATAATTTTTGTAGTGATAGGAGTACTTCTTTAATTCCTATTTTATTTCCTTCTCTGACAGCTCATTGTGCTGATAAATGTGTCCACGGTCGTTGTATCGCTCCAAACACCTGTCAATGTGAGCCTGGCTGGGGAGGACCCAACTGCTCCAGTGGTGAGTTCTCACCTGCTTCTGCCTGTCTTGTGATATTTCCACAATCCTATTGTCTCTTTTGGGCAGATTATCATTGATCCTATGCTTGGGCTCCTGCTTTCTGGTCAGGAGGTTGCTCTGAATTATCAGATTACTCCCTGTGGCTTGTTTTGTCTTCATTTACTTGCAGAAAAAGTTACCGTGTAGCAGCACTAAATGTCATGAGCTATTTTGTGCTCATAAATATGCAGATAGTACAGAACCGAGTAGTTGGATCAAAGTAGAGAAAAATATTTTTTAACTATAAAAAAATCTCTATTTTAAAATTTCCTAATGTGTGTAAAGAATGTGTAAAGAATGATGTGTAAAGAATGATAGTAACAGGTCACGCTTAAAAGATAGGAGCAAACCCTTCCTCACAACCCTATTCTTTTTCACTCTCACTAACTTGTCCTTTGTTCTCCTCACTGTGTTGCTCTCTTGTATTATTAGTTGCTCTCCATCTGCTCAGTCTATTTCCATTTCACTTTCACTTTCTTATGTCTTTAAGGTTTTTCTGCTTCCCCTTTGCCATAAGAGTTCATGCAGGACATGAAGGGAGCAAGAGAGGAGTATAGAGGACACATGCATCAGGACACAGGGGAGAGTTGCCACCTCTTCTTCTTGGCATGTGGGTGTAGTCACACGCAACCCTGGAAGCAGGTGGTCACATGATAAAGAACTGATGAATATTAAGGCCATTACACACCTGATGCAAAAACATATCAAAATGCAAATTCACAAACTGAAGCAATAAGATACTATCTGTTTATGATGTTTTAAAGCCACTGCTGTTTTCTAGCATCTTTGAGTGTAAAGCCATGCATTTCAGTGTGCAGTAAGGCAATAAGATTTGGACAGAGGGAAGAAACCCCTCAGTGGCAGGGCTGGCATGTTTGTGCACTATCCCTTCCTCTGTCATTGTGTAGACCGTGAATTGTTGCTTTTTATTCTCTTGCCTGAAATACAGTGTATCAGTAATTATAGATTTTTTTTTCCTTCATTGTAATTTGTATTTTACTGCATCTTTCTATTTCTTTATCTAAGGTCTTTGGAAATACAATTTTTAGGCTAACATTACAACCATATACTTTGTTACTTTGTTTTATCTGCTTCTTCCTCTGCTGGTTGTCTTTGATTACTTGTGACAGCAGCCTTAATAGCAAAAATACTTCCTGGTCTGTGTCCACAATAAGCCAAAGCTGTACCTTCCAACACGGTGATCTCTGGAGATATGGTGATCATCTGAAGGCTTCTGTGTGATGTTTTAGCTAACCAGAAATGTCCAAATCTGCTTTGGATTACTAGTGTAGTCCTAGGAGAAGGGAAGTAGGCTGAAGAAGAAGATATTCCTGTGCATGAGCTACAGGGACATTTGTTTTGGAGTTTATCCCATTCCATGTAGACAAGAAAGCTCTTGCTTTCACCAGACTCTCCTTCTGAGTTTGAATGCTGCTGTTGCTAGCTGTGTGCAGTTTCCTTATCTGTGTGTTTGAGAGCTACAGCACAGAGCAAATTGAACTGAAAAGGAGTGGATAGTGTTGAAAAGACAGTGATAGGGTTTTGGCTATCTGAAACTGTTGTATTGTTGCCTGCTTTATGTAGGACATTTTAATATTTCGCCTTTAACTGTATTTTCTGTGTGATCACCACTTGATTAGTTTTAGTAATGGAAAAGCTACAACAAGATAAAATAGATAGATGCTATTCTATTTAATAGTGATTGTATTGGCATGGCAAGAATTCAAGAAAAAAACATGCAAATTGCCATATTGTGATAATGTCCATCATATAAACAGTGTACTGTGTAACCATTTAACAATGATGGAGAATGAACAGTGATTACAAGGCAGGCCAGTACTTGTGTAAGACAGACACTCTGTGATTTAATGGTTACTGATGACCAAATAAAATGCTGTGTGTCAAAGGGAGACAAAAAGTGTGAGATATTAGGCAAACTTCTAGATTTAGTAGTATGTTCATTTTTAATGGACACAAAGATGTTTGAAGCTACTCTTTTACCCTTAAAGCAGTAAACTTTTCATAAAACTGCAGAACTATACTTTTTCTTCCAAATTACTATCCTTGGATTGATTATTCTCCTTACAAAGGAATCCCATCTGTAAGTATCTGAGAACAGTTAGTCCTATTACAGCATCTGTCCATCTGCCAGTGCCCAGCTTGATTTTATCTGTTGTTTCTCAGTGGTGTTTAACCAGCGGATTTAAAATACATTTAAAAACCATATGCCATGGATTCTATGTGACAGTGGCTTTGCACACAAGTGCTTCCTGTAATGTTCTTTCCAGAAATGACAGAGAGATTACGTGGGCTTAATTCATGCATTGTGCAGTAAAAGCTGAATCAGCAAGCTTCCTCCCCTGTCTTTTCATACTACTGTGTGCTGCAGCCTGGTAACTTTCTAGAGACTAAACTTTTTTGGGGGATTCCCATTTCCTTTCATAGGAACCACTAACTCCTTTTTGTGACTAGTCTTACCCAATTCCTAATAGCATTGATCAGCGGCTTCTTATAGTTTAGGGAGATGAGGGGTAAGGATTTGACTAGACTGTCCTCTTTCCATACTTAACTCTAGCCCGACCCATAACTCTCCTTTCCATCACATCCTTTGTCTTTCTGAAAACCTTACATCCTGCTTGAGAGGAAAATAGGACTGGCTATATTCTGTGAGTACAACCTGAGTGGTGGTTTCAGAATTTGCTAATTAAATAGTATTTCCTTAGGGAACATTTCCTGTGTGGGATGTATTTCTTTTTCAGGCCTTTTCTTTTTAATTAAAGAGATATACTGTATTAGGTAGTGTTTGCTTGCAGTGACTTTCAGTAGGAGGTGGTGAAGGAGATGATGATAATGCACATATATCTGAAAAGAAATCGTACTTGAATTGAGATACCACAGCACAGTTCCATTCTAGTGGGAGACATGACAATCATGCCAAATGAGTTATTGTGATAAAGATTTATTGACCAAACGCAGTAGTCAGGTCAATGACAAATGAGTGGACAGAAGATGTGTTGGACCTGTCCCTTGGAGCAAGTCAATCAGCAAAACCACTGTGCTATCAGCATGCCTTTCAAGATGCATTTATGAGCTTTAGGAGTGAAAGACAATTGGTTCTGGGCTGGGAGCATGGACAAAAGTCTGAAAAGATAGGAGGCAGTGGTAAAGAGGGGTATTTTTTAGATTTAAAATGGAAATAAGTAGATTTTATTGAAAAAAACAAGAACAATGCAACCTTTTCCTCCCCAAATGGATTATTGTTTAGATAATTTTTTTAATTTGCATGTAGGAGATTACATTGTTACATAAGTGTGCCTTTGACTACAGGTTGTGTATGTAAAAATTGCTGCACACAGTGATAGTTGGCTCTGTAGATGTGTACAGATGATCAAATATTTTGTCTTCCTGTTTCCTGCTCACTGTTTTGCAACAGCATTTTCTGTAGTACTGAGTAGATGTACCTGATTATCAGTTTAAAATGTGTTTGCAAGACAGATCCAAATGCAGCCTGACATGGAGCCCCACTGAACAACCAGGACATTTAACTTTGTTTTTCTCGACATGCCTAGTAGTCCACAAATAATTCATTGAAAATCAATAGGACACTTTCTGAATAAGCTGGAGCACAGGCAAAAGGCCAAAATCAATATTACACTGACTTGTCTGCAGAGGCCATAGCTTTTGTGATCCCCCTAGCTGGCCCGAGTACTTAAGCAAAAAAAGGGAATGACACGTTTTAGGTTATGACAAGTGTGTTAGGGTTGTTTGTGGAAAGACAAATAGGCCTTTTCTTTTTTATATTTTATTTTCTTTATCTGAGACTTATTTGAATCGCTGGATTTTAATTAGCAATTCTCTCCAGTTTCATTGGCCCTGTAATCAGAGGGCATGGAGATAGAACAAGTGGCACTGAAGCGTAACTTGGCTCCAGGGTTTTATGAAGCATGAGAAGAGAACAGGCTTTTCCCTTAGTACATGAGACGAGCACTTAAAGTTGGCATCTCAGGAAAACATGTTCATAGCTTGAAATACAGTTGTTAAGGAGACTTTTAAGGTGCAGTAGCTCTGCTACTGGCAGATTTCCTTTGCTTTCATGGGTGCTTGTAAGTTCACAAATTCCATGAAAATCTCACTGTTTTCTTCATGGGACTTGGCAGATGCAGAATATGGCAGAAACTGGATTCCTTGGCATAGTTTGTGTGAGACACTCATGTGAGTTACAAGCACTGCCAGTTTCTCAGTGAAGCTTATAATTTCTGTTAACCCTGCAGAGGTGGGTGTGTGACTGTTTTCCACATACACACTTGCACCCCGAGTGAAACTGCCCCCTTGGTGTGGGTACTAGGCAAGGTGCCTGGGAGCATCTCGTACAATCTGATGACACAGACTGCAAATCTTGAATTGTGCTTCTTTGACAGAGGCATTGCTTTCTTTTTGTTTGTTGAAAGTGGTTTAGATAACTGAGCTTGCAAGATATGCTGAGAGAGCTAGCTTATCCTTAAATTTTCCATGCCATTCTACAGCCTGTAGAAATAGATTCTGGTTTTAACCACATACTTTCAGAAGAAAAGTTTGATCACAGATGTGAGAAACTGCTGAACATGCAAGGGAAACTGCAGAGTTTTGTGACAGAGAGCTATTTGATTTTATGGAAAATCACGGAATCAACAAGGCAAACATGAAGAACTTTCTCCTCACCTCGAGCCTGTACTTCCCCTGGTGCAGCTTGAGACTGTGTCCTCTTGTTCTGGTGCTGGTTGCCTGGGAGAAGAGGCCAACCCCCACCTGGCTACAACCTCCTTTCAGGTAGTTGTAGACAGCAATAAGGTCTCCCTTGAGCCTCCTCTTCTCCAGGCTAGACAACCCCAGATCCCTCAGCCTTTCCTCACAGGACTTGTGCTCGAGACCTCTCACCAGTCTCGTTGCCCTTCTCTGGAACACATTGAAGTGTCTCAATATCCTTCTTAAGTTGAGGAGCCCAGAACTGGACACAGTACTCAAGGTGTGGCCTAACCAGTGTTGAGTACAGGAGCACAATGACTTCCCTGCTCCTGCTGGCCACACTATTTCTAATGCAGGCCAGGATGCCATTGGCTGCCTTGGCCACATGGGCACACTGCTGGCTCATGTTCAGCTGACTGTCAACCACTACCCCAAGTCCCTTTCTGCCTGGCTGCGCTCCAGCCACTCTGACCCCAGCCTGTAGCACTGCATGGGGTTGTTGTGGCCAAAGTGCAGCACCCGGCACTTGGACTTGTTGAATTCCATCATGGTGGACTCTGCCCATCTGTCCAGTCAGTCAAGGTCCCTCTGCAGAGCCCTTCTACCCTCTAGCAGATCAACACCTGCCCCCAGCTTGGTGTCATCTGCAAACTCACTAATGATGGACTCCGTCCCCTCATCCAGATCATCGATAAAGATATTGAATAGGATTGGGCCCAACACTGATCCCTGGGGAACACCACTAGTGACTGGCCTCCAGCTGGATGTGGCACCATTCACCACCACTCTGTGGACATGGACCTCCAGCCAGTTCCTAATCCAGCACAGAGTGCTGCTGTCGAAGCCCTGGGCTGACAGCTGGGCCAGGAGTTTGCTATGCAGGACAGTGTCAAAGGCAGTGAAGTCCAGGTAGACCACATCCACAGCCCTCCCCACATCCACCAGGTGGGTCACCTGATCATAGAAGGAGATCAGGTTGGTCAGGCAGGACCTGCCCTTCCTAAATCCATGCTGGCTGGGCCTGATCCCTTGGCCATTCTGTAGGTGCTGTGTGATTGCACTCAAGATACAATACAATACAATAAACCAGGTGGGAAGAGACCTTCAAGATCATCGCGTCCAACCTATCAACCAATCCAACCCACCCAAACAACTAGACCACGGCACCAAGCACCCCATCAAGTCTCCTCCTGAACACCTCCAATGATGGTGACTCCACCACCTTTCCGGGCAGCCGATTCCAATGGGCAATCACTCTCTCTGTATAGAACTTCTTCCTAACATCCAGTCTAAACCTCCCCTGGTGCAGCCTGAGATTGTGTCCTCTTGTTCTGGTACTGGCTGCCTGGGAGAAGAGACCAACCTCTGCCTGTCTACAACCTCCCTTCAGGTAGTTGTAGAGAGCAATAAGGTCACCCCTGAGTCTCCTCTTCTCCAGGCTAAGCAACCCCAGCTCCCTCAGCCTCTCCTCATAGGGCTTGTCTTCCAAACCCCTCACCAACTTCTTTGCCTTTCTCTGGACATGTTCCAGCAAGTCAACATCCTTCCTAAACAGAGGGGCCTAACCAGTGCAGTGTGCAGGCACAGAATGACCTCCCTGCTCCTGCTGGCCACACTGTTCCTGATGCAGGCCAGGATGCCATTGGCCCTCTTGGCTGCCTAGGCACGCTGCAGGCTCATGTTCAGCCTACCATCAACCAGTACCCCCAGGTCCCTCTCTGCCTGGCCACTCTCCAGCCACTCTGACCCCAGCCTGTAGCACTGCATGGGGTTGTTGTGGCCAATGTGCAGAACCCGGCACTTGGATGTGTTCAATCTCATGCCGTTGGATTCTGCCCATCTGCCCAGCCTGTCGAAGTCCCTCTGCAAAGCCTCTTTACCCTCCAGCAGATCACCTCCTGACCCCAGCTTGGTGTCGTCTGCAAATTTACTGATGATGGACTCGATGCCCTCATCCAGATCATCAATAAAGATGTTGAAGAGCATGGGGCCCAGCACCGATCCTTGGGGCACACCACTAGTGACTGGCTGCCAGCTGGATGTGGCACCATTCACCACCACTCTCTGGGCTCAGCCCTCCAGCCAGTTCCTAACCCAATGCAGTGTGCTCCCATCCAAGCCTTGGGCTGATAGCTTAGCCAGGAGTTTACTGTGGGGGACAGTGTCAAAGGCCTTGCTGATGTCCCAGTAGACCACATCCACAGGCCTCCCCACATCCACCAGGCAGTCACCTGATCATAGAAGGAGATCAGGTTGGTGAGGCAGGACCTGCCCTTCCCAAATCCATGCTGGCTAGGCCTGATCCCTTGGCCATCCTGTAAGTGCTGTGTGATTGCACTCAAGATGACCTGTTCCATAATCTTGCCTAGCACAGAGGTGAGGCTGACAGGCCTGTAGTTTCCAGGTTCCTCCCTTTTTGTGGATGGGGATCACATTGTCCAGTTTCCAATCATCTGGGACCTCTCCAGAGAGCCAGGACTGGTGGTAAATGATGGAGAGCGGCTTGGCCAGCTCATCTGCCAGCTCTCTCAGTACCTTAGGATGGATCCCATCTGGTCCCATGGACTTGTTAGTATCTAAGTGGCTCAGTAAGTCGCTAACTACTTCCTCATGGATTTCAGGATCACTACACTGCTCTCTGACCCCATCTACCAGCTCAGGAGGCCAGTAATTCTGAAGTCCTCCTGTGCCACTCCCTTTCCAAAGGTGATACACCCTCTTTTTTTCCTTAATTTGTTCAAGAGCTGCTTGCTCATCCAGGCCGGTCACCTTCCCTGCCAGCTCATCTCTTGACACGTGGGCACAGCCTGTTCCTGTGCCTTCAAGAGCTCCTGTTTGCAGGAGGTCCAACCGTCCTGGACCCCTTTGTTCTTAAGGGCTGCTACCCAGGGTACTTTCTGAAAAAGATGCTTTAAGAAGCTGAAGTCTGCCCTCCAGAAGTCCAAAGTAAGGGTTCTGTTATTGCTCCTCCTTATTTCCCTGCACATTGAAATCTCCAGTATCTCATGGATGCTGCACCCTAGACAGCCTCCTACCATCACATCTCTCACCAGCTCTTCTTTATTTGAGAAGAGCAGCTCAAGCAGGGCCTGACCCCTGGTAGGCTCACTTAACAGCTGCATCAAGAAGCTGTCCTCCATACACTCTAAGAACCTTCTGGACTGCCTTCTCTCTGCTAAGTTCCCAGCAGACATCTGGCAGGTTAAAATCGCCCACAAGTACAAGGTCTGATGATCTTGAGAGAGCCTCCAGTTGCTTATATAATATTTCATCAACCTCTTCATCCTGGTTGGGTGGTCTATAACAGACTCCAACCAGGATGTCAGTTTTGTTAGCCCTTCCTCTGATTTTAACCCACAGGCACTCCATCCTTTCACCCTCAACCTCAAGTTCTGTGGCATCAAGAGATTTGCTAATATACAGGGCCACCCCTCCTCCTCTTCTCCCTCTCCTGTCTCTCCTGAAGAGCTTGTAACCACCCAGTGCAGTACTCCAGTTGTGTGAATTTTCCCACCATGTTTCTGTGGCAACTACATCATGGTTTTCCTGGTGAACCAAGACTTCCAGTTCCTCTTGTTTGTTACCCATACCGCGTGTGTTGGTGTACATGCACATCAGCCGGGCTACTGATTTCTCATCTAACTAGTTTATGTCCCACTCTCTCCTCTCTGGAGAGGCTGCTTTCCTCACCCACCCCCTTCAAACCTAGTTTAAAGCCCTCCCAATGAGCCCTGCCAACTCTATTGCTAGAGCCCATTTAACTTTTCTAGCTAGATTCATCCCATCTGCTGAGAAATAGCTTGTTCAAGAACTGTCCTACACCCTGGCTCCCAAACAGCCAAATGTGCAAATGTGTCCTGTTAGAAAAGTGACAGCAGGTCATAAATAGTCTTCAATTTTACCTCTTACTACGTGTGTCTTCCCTGTGTTCTTCACTACTCTTAATTCTTCTGTAATTACTACTACAGAAAATTCCCCTGATTTCTCTGTTTTGGCAAGTGAAGTTTTTATTTTCTCCTCTAACAATTCTGAAATATTTTGGTTCAGAAATCAGCCCACCAGCAAGTTAAATCAGGGGCAAACATAGAAAATTAGTACTAATGGTATATGTCATCACCTTCATTGCTGACAGAGTCACTACAGTGACAATGTAGTGGATGGTATCAACATTCTCAGAGTTACATAGTTGTGCTTATACAGAGTTCAGTACAATGATATATTTGAAATTACATTATTCCTAATTTTAGTATCATTTCTGTCCTATGACATTTTGAATTTGAAGTTCTAGGGAAATGAATAAATTTGGTGGACATGCTTCAGTGTTTGGGTGAATTACAGTTCCAATATTCAAGCAAAAGCAGAAATAAAAAGATATTTTCTACAGAAGAATTATTAAATTGACTTGTGTTGAGTTTTAGTGAAGGAAGATATTGCAGTAAATAGTGATAGTTTTATTTATTTGTAAACATCTGGATCAGGGATATTTGCCATTTCTGCTTTTCACAACTTAATAAACCCAGTATATTTGTGATTCCTAATTTGGTTTCTTGAATAGTATCTTTGTAATTAATTTTTTTCTAGTAACCGTGCAAAAGTGTTTTCAGCATTGGTTAATTTCAATCCGCCTTATATATTGGCATACTTATGTATTGCCAGTGGCTCACTTAGAAGGTTCTCAAGGATGTGTTGCTAATTTAAGATTTAAGATGAATTCCACGTCACTGCAAGAAAGGAAAAAGGCAAATTCATGGTCCAACAAGGAGCTCTTTGCAAAATCAGGGTCATGGACAACAGTCCATTTTATAGAGTACAAACAGATTCCTATAATAGTGATTAATTTAAAGAGATTTTATCACAGTAGTAGGATGAAATGAACACCAAAAGCCATCTGTGTGTGTTTTCCTTAGCAGTTATCCAACCCTGTGGTCTGATGTCCAAAGCACTTCAGAGAGTGTTCTGAAATTTATGGCATCTGAAAAGCATATAGTTCCATTCCATTGTAGGGTCTGAAAAACACATTTCCATTGTTCTTCCACTTCATAGATCAAAAGGCTTTTACAAAGTGAAAAAGAAAAATCCCTAAATTAAATTAAAGCTTAGCATTTTGAATAAAAATCTTTTCTTACACACAGAACAAAAAATAAGAGTGAAAAATATGCCACAGGGTGAAAAGCTGACAGTATAACAAATGAAACCTGATAGAAACAAAACACTCACAGACAATCCAGATTTAATAGAAAGTGCATTCTGTTAAAAACCCACACTGCTATGCATTTCTGTGTCTGGGATGTAGGTATAGTAAATCTTTACTAAAAGACACTGATATTTTATAGTTATTATGAGGGATTCTCTAAAGGAAAAACATTTATGTTCTGATCTGCGTGTACATGTATTTTCATAACATCTCAAGTGACTAGGACAGAAATTTAAACAAAGATCTGGAGAATAACCTTGTGTTTTTATTCAATGAAACTGATGTTTTTATTTTGCTTTTCAGAATAGTTGTCTTTGTTTTCTGATCTTTATGACTCATATTTGAAATTTGTTTGCCGTGTTCTGTATTTACTGCATTGTAATCCGAGTTGACCTACAGGTTGATGTTGCAAGGGGTTGAATCTTGTTGAATTTGGAACATACTTGAGTGTTTATAGCTTTCAGATTAGTGGGAATTTACTTTTATTTGTATTCAATTCCATTTGGGAGAATTATCTTTCCTATCCTGCAGGAATATCCTATGAATATCATCAATTTAGAGCCACAGCAAATCGAATTGTGGTACTAGTTTCCAAAATACCCTCTAAACTTTCCAATGAGGATTATATGGGTTTAGATTAGTGAGAACATATTTTTGTCATGGTTTTCAATAGTGAACCAGTGTATGTAATTCTGATCACAGTCAGAAATGAAGACATTAATCACAGAATTATAGAATGGCTGCCAGCCTGGCCTTGAACACCCCAAGGGATGAGGCATCCACAGCCTCCCTGGGCATCCTGTTCCAGAGTTTTACCACCCCTCTACTGAAGAACGTCTTCCTAAGATCCAGTTTAAACCTACTCTCCCTCACCTTTAAATTATTGCCCCTTGTTCTATTGCTAGACATCCTTATGAAAAGTCCCTCTTCATCCTTCCTGTAGGACCCCTTCAGGTATTGAATACTTGCTAGTAGTCTGTGTACTACCTAAGAGTAGCATCTGCATGGCTATGAGTTTTCATGTCCTTATCAACCAAGAGTAATTCAGGATCCATAAAGAGTTCTCTGATTTTAGGACACTATTCCAGTTTTCTGACAAAATTTTATTCTGGAGTGTGTTGTACACCATGTCCATGAAAGCCTTCATACTGTAATTGTGGCACTCTCTTTCAGCAAAACAGTAAGCATATTTTCAGATATGCAAAATCAAGACGATGTAACACCTCCATTACAGTTAGATTTCCCTTCAGTTGATGCTTGAAAGTTAGATAGGCATCCACTGCCCTTAGAGGAAAGGAAGGGCTTGTCTTGAGTGTGTTTCCCTATGGAGGCCATCATAAAAAGAGCTGAGGAGAATGGGGCTCCTCTTACCTATGAATTTATATGCTGCCTGAATAAGAAGTTAGTCTATTTTGTTGTGGAATTCTTAGTGAGATTAATCAGATTCTACTTACTGCCAGTTAGATATCTAAAGTATTAATTCTGTGAATGTATATTTGTGTTAAGGCAAGCATAGTTCTTGCTTTTGTAAGGGAAGAGTCATTCTTCCAAATGCTAAACTCTGGACAGTCCTAGGGCAGTTTATGATAACAAGGTTATCTGTGCACTGCTCAGCATAAACTGAAGTTTTATCAGTATTACCCTGGTTTACATACACTGACTGTCAATGGTGGTTATTGCCTGATAATGCAAGTCACTTGTGGGCCCTCCTAGAAACATTACCCTTTTCTTGTCCTCTTTTCCAAAAGACTAAAGCAGTTTTTAAAGAGCATGTGTTACAATTCACGTACTTTAAGTTGTAGATGATTGTAATTCTTGCTCCTTGCTGGACCTCATGGCTGCCTCTGCTGGGGATTCATGGATTCCTGTGTGTAAATACACAGGACAGAAAGATGCCTCAGTCCCAGTGAAGCTGTTGAAGGAAAAGAAGAGACAACACAAAGATGGAAATATGTGGGAAATGAGAAAGGAAGCAAATGCTGATAAATGACCCTGGCAGACAGTGGTTTTGACACACTTGTCGTATCAGCTTTTTCTGAACTTCACAGAAAGGAGGAGTTACCAGGTTAGGGATGTGGAGAACGACTTCATGACAGTTTTATGGCTTGAGATGTGGAGAGCTGTGCCAAATTGTAGAGGCAACATGAGAGAAACAAGGAAGATAATAGTCTGAAAATGCAATAAAGAGGCTAATGTCATGGACAATGTAAATGTGGGGGTTAATATTTAGGTACTGAATGAGAAATGGGAGATAGACAATAAAGGCCGTGAAAGTAAAGACAAGGCAATAGACATCTGAAAGTGAAAGAGAGATGCAAAGGAAGACACAAAGATTCAGAGTAATCCTTGGTGTGACAACCTAGAGAAGGAAGAAAGGTCAGGCCAAGACAATGTTGAATTTATGGGCAGCTTCAGTTTGTTTTTCTTGCTCTTGCAAGGAAAATCAACTTTCACTTACTAAAGGCTGTGGCTCCTTGAACCTAACTGAAGAAATTCTGTTGGAGTTTTGAGGAGACAGAGAGATAGGAATTTTGCATGTTTGCCACAGTTTGCTTATTTTGAATTTGTACTTCACAATATTGCATTCCAAGTGAGGGAGTGTTTGCTCTGGTTTTGCTGTCTGTGGTAGGAAATTTTAGGTTCCGCTGTTTAAAAAGACCGTAAAAATACATAAGCCTAATGGTGTGGTAAGAGCCTCCTCTGTTTTGACGACAGCAGTACATATTTCCAGCATCACACAGTGGTATGTGTGGCAGAAAGATGTGTAAACCAGAATAAAGTCTCCTTCTGTTGTCTTGGTGCTACATATAAGACACACAAAAAGAGAAGAAAGATTTTAGAAAAAATCATTGCAGTAAAGATTGTCTGGCTTGAATTTGATTTTGTAAAGGAAACTGTAGCATACTTAAAAGATACTTTCAAGTCAGAATTTCTAAGGAGGCTTTGCTTCTGAAATGTTGTTTGATTTGATTTGATAGCCTTATTCTCTTCTCATTATAGGCCATTCTTTAAAGAAGTGCAGAACTGCAGGTGATCAAAGTGGGTTTGTCAGGAATAAATTAGGACTCATTTGCACTTTTCTTTCTGTTGCCTTTTAATGAAATCAATGGAAAAAAGGCAGAAAAAATCCTTAACAGGGATGTGACCACATTTAGTTAAAAATGTGATCCTTTGTTTCTAAGGAGTAATAAAGAAGTTATTAAATTCTTCAGATATGCTTCAGATTATTATAAAAATTTATACCTTGTGCAATAAAATACCAAGGCTCCCGCCATCCCAATCTGCAAATCACCAGCTACTTACAGAAAACATGTGCATAAACCCACATCTAGCCCAGCATAATAACAATGTGCATTAAGATTATTGTACTAGGAAATACAGAACTTTGAATCTTCAAAGATGCTACTAAAGGCCCCAAAATGATAGCAATTTGCATCACAGATTTATTTTCTTCCTGAAGGTGGTTTTTTTCACTCCTGAATCCTTGAACTTTTTTATGTTTCCAAAGTAATTTTGTGGTACTCAGCTCTGCAAGTATTTCTTTATGATGGTAGACTTATATTGTCTTAGAGTTTCATACCGTGCCTTATCATTTTAAATGTGGGTTTATACAATGCTCAGAAGCTAACTGATGCTTTCATAGAGTAGCCTTTTGACAGTAAGGTTCTCTGTCTTGTGTTTGCAGCGTTGTGTGATGTGCATAGCACACACGAAGCTGATGTAAAAAGATTCTTCCAGATTAACAGAATGTATAAAATGACAACCAGGTGTTGCATTGATATCATGATTTTATTAAACATTTACTCTGGTTTTTCTTTTCCCTCTGTGATGTAAGATGGAAGCAGAAAGGACCACATGAGTCTATGGAAGCTGACAGGGAGCAGTACAGTTAGCTGCTGCTTTTGTTAGAAAAAGCTGAGGGTGAATAGAACATATGTGAGAAGAGGAAGGAGAACAGCTTTTGTAAGGAAGGAACTCTGTGTAAAACAGAGCAGGATTATTTCTGTATGATCAATACAGAAAGTTAACCCTGGTTTACTGATCAGGTTTTGCATCTGCAGGATTCAGACTGTTTCTAGGAGTAACTGAGGCTAAGATGCATCATTCTTGTGTCAAAACTGTTCTGAATGTGGGCCTCTTATCTCTATACTTTGCTTCCCTTTCACATATGCCCTGTGCTGAGACAGGTGATTTACAGCTCAAAATCTGTTCAAGAATCCAGTAGCTGACACTTTTGCATGTGTGCATGTAGCATTTGAATATGGATGTGTGCCTGTGACCTTGGTGCAGTCAGGACAGTCAGCAGCTATTCAGTTTAAACTCCAGTTGACAGTCTGTAACCTGATGAGAGTCATTAACTCAAAGACTATCCCATTCCAACAGATTAGCAGCTGTGTGACTTCCAGCCTATCATTCTTAGTGTCTGAATAATAGGAAGGAGCAGAAATAGGCTCATGTAGTAGTAGATAAATGTAACCTCCAAAACTAATTAAAAATAAACAAAACTTGCCACAGAAAACATTTATGCCTTTTGACCGCTTCTTTTTAATAGCAAACACAGCACCAGTTTCTGACAAATCACTTTAATTTCCTGCAGGAAACTTCACTGATTATCACTCGGTGAACATAAAGGTAAAATACGCAATTTGTCCATCTCATTCAGAATTATTATTTCTTGCCTTTATTTCTGCAGATTTCTCCACAATTCTGCCCATAATTCACAGACAAATGCTAGGCTGGTAACAAGCCTTGCATGAAGGAATATCGTGTAGTTGTACTATAGTGGGGTCACCACTGTACAGGTGAAATTCTTCACTGTTGTACTTTCGTGAAAAACTGCACAGTCAATATTTGTAACCCAGCTGGCTGTTGCCAGGAGACTGGAAATCCTATTAGCAGCCATGTGATGCTTTTAGTTTTAATGATTTCCTGAAAAGCTAATGAAAAGATCATGTTGGAAAACTAATAAATAACTGTGCTCTTACGTTAGAATAGTCAAGAAAGGTTCAAGTTCACAGATGCAACATGATCACCTAGCATGTCAGTAAATCTCAATGAGACAGCAAGGGGCATCCCAGAGACACAGACTAGGGATGCAACTGTAAAAAGAGCAGAGACAGTACACGGCCTCCACTGCTTAACAAGGGAAGAAGTTTCTAGCAAGGCAGTCTTGGTGCCTGGATATTGGATGCAGTGGCAGATGCATGGTAGTTAGTGTTTCTGGTCTGTGTGACTCTGAGTCTCATTATGCTGAGACTTCAAGTAGCTACATGAATGCTATTTCACTACCCCAAATACTGCATTTCCAGCTATTGGTGAAGGAACATGAACTCACATATAGCAGCCAAGAGTAAGTCTTCTCTTCCCTGTATTTATCTCTAGAGCAGGTTCAGGCCATAGTCATCCTTGGCTGGGCTCTGCAATGGAACAGTCATGGTCTGGTGACCAGTGTGAATTCTTCTGTTTATCAGTGTAACAGATTGAGGTGAACCAATGGGTTAAGCTGTCTGTTTCTCCAACACATAAGAGAGGGAAAAGCATCACAAAAAACCCCTCTGGGCTGAGATAAAGAATTGAGATAAGGGTTTACTGAGCAAATCAGGTAATAATAATAATAATAATACAAATGGCACAATTACCTTAGCCTATTTGCAGAAAGAGACAAAACATCAGAAAGCAGCAGCAAGCAGAAGCTAGCACACTAAAAACCCAAGCCAGGGAGCTACTCCCCCATCCCTCCCTGTCCTGCTGCCATCTCAGTGGAAAGAGCGAACATCCAAACCCCAGAACTGAAAAGCAGCAACCAGAACAAGAAGCCTCTGAACTTCAATCCCCATAATGCTTTACTCCAGCCAGCACATTCATTGCAATCTGGAATCATGGTATAAGTAACAGCAGCAAATATTCAACTTAACCCATGGCAATCAGACATGCCAGGACAGAATTTTGTTTTTGTTTTTGTTTTGGTTTTTAATGATTCCATGAGAAATGGCTGAAATTGGAATTACCTCTTTTGTCTGGGAGCAGGCGGAGGACTGCTACCTGAATCCAGACTAATGTGTTACAGAAAAAAGAAAAGCATAGGAATGTCTGCTCATTCATGACTGAACATGCAACTATCTTGGACATCTCACCATCCATACATGTATTTATATACAAGCCAAAATAGCTAGTTTCCTGACAACAATTTGAGAACTGATTTGGCACAAAGCTTATATTTCTATTCCATGCAGACATGTTGAAAATAAATCTGTAGTAGTTCTGAATGAATATGAGTTACCATGGAGAGAAGCAACTTGTGAGAAGATTGTAGACAGCAATGCATTGTAGTAAACAGAACGAAACACACGCATCCTCAAAGAGAGAGGCCATTAATAAAACAGACAGCTGCTCTGTCAGTTGGACAGTTCTGTCAGTTGGCTAGTATTGCTGGGTGTTTATAATACATAAAAAACTTAGTGTTTCTCTGTATTTTATTACATATAGGTGCTCACAATACCTCCATTATGAATGCATGTTCTAGTGACCTCTCCTGGGAAAAAATAAGGGGTGGATTCTTCAAAAGATCCTAATCCCTTTTCATTTGTGTAGCCTGAGTGACCAGCTTTTATAGCTGAATAATTTCTACCCTGAGGAGAATTCTTGAATTACTTTGCATTAGTCTAGGAAAGTGTGCCTGTTCTCTGCATGGCTTTTTTTGCCCCGGGAGAAGACTGGGAAAACAATGGTTGTCAGTTTCCAATAGGAGAGCCTAGGCTTCCAGTCTCTGCAGTTAAGGCTTTCCCATTGTACTGCTGTTATCAGCAGAACATAAAAAATAAAAACGGATTGTTTGACCATAGAATTGGCACATTCCTGTTGAACTCTAGGTGACCTTCTGTCTGTTTAAATATATCCTGTGTTTCTCACTTAAGAAAAATTTTTTCCTTAATATTAAAGTTTTTCTTTTGATGCTGAAATAACCTCTGCATGGTTTTAGTTGGCTTCATTGGTGCAGACAAGAAAAGATGCAACGAGGCTGGTGAGAAGCCTTGAGCACAAGCCCTATGAGGAGAGGCTGAGTGAGCTGGGATTGTTTAGCCTGGAGAAGAGGAGGCTCAGGGGAGACCCTATTGCTGTCTACAACTACCTGAAGGGTGGTTGTAGCCAGGAGGGGGTTGGTCTCTTCTCCCAGGCAGGCTGCACCAGTACAAGAGGACACAGTCTCAAGCTACGCCAGGGGAAGTTTAGGCTCAAGGTGAGGAGGAAGTTCTTCACAGAGAGAGTTGTTAGCCGTTGGAATGTGCTGACCAGGGAGGTGCAGGAGTCACCATCCCTGGAGGTGTTCAAGAGGGGATTGGACGTGGCACTTGGTGCCATGGTTTAGTAGTCATGAGGTGTTGGGTGACAGGTTGGACTTGATGATCTTTGAGGTCTCTTCCAACCTTATTGATTCTATGATTCTGTGATCATGAGGACACATGATCAGGTGACCCGCCTGGTGGATGTGGGGAGGCCAGTGGATGTAGTCTACCTGGACTTCAGCAAGGCCTTTGACACTGTCCCCCACAGCAAACTGCTGGCTAAGCTTTCAGCTCATAACTTGGACAGCAACACTCTGCACTGGGTTAGGAACTGGCTAGAGGACCGGGCCCAGAGAGTGGTGGTCAATGGTGCCACATCCAGCTGGAGGCCAGTCACCAGTGGCATCCCCCAGGGATCAGTGCTGGGCCCCATCCTCTTCAATGTCTTCACTGACGATCTGGATGAGGGGATTGAGACAGTCATCAGCAAATTTGCAGATGACACCAAGTTGGGAGCAGATGTTGGTCAGTTAGAGGGTAGGAGGGCCCTGCAGAGGGACCTCGACCGACTTGACAGATGGGCGGAGTCCAAGGGGATGGCATTCAACAAGTCCAAGTGCTGGGTGCTGCACATTGTCCACAACAACCCCATGCAGAGCTACAGGCTGGGGTTGGAGTGGCTGGAGAGCTGCCAAACAGAGAGGGACCTGGGGGTGCTGATCAACAGCCGCCTGAACAAGAGCCAGCAGTGTGCCCAGGTAGCCAAGAAGGCCAACGGCATCCTGGTCTGCATTAGGAATAGTGGGAATAGTGTGGCCAGCAGGAGCAGGGAGGTCATTGTGCCCCTGTACTCTGCACTGGTTAGGCCACACCTTGAGTCCTGTGTCCAGTTCTGGGCCCCTCAGTTTAGGAAGGACATCGAGACACTTGAAGGTGTCCAGAGAAGGGCAACAAGGCTGGTGAGAGGCCTTGAGCACAAGCCCTATGAGGAGAGGCTGAGGGAGCTGGGGTTTATTAGCCTGGAGAAGAAGAGGCTCAGGGGCGACCTCATTGCTCTCTACAACTACCTGAAAGGTGGTTGTAGCCAGGAAGGGGTTGGCCTCTTCTCCCTAGCAACCAGCACCAGAACAAGAGGACACAGTCTCAAGCTGCACCAGGGGAAGTTTAGGCTGGAAGTGAGGAGAAAGTTCTTCACCGAGAGTGGTTCGCCATTGGAATGGGCTGCCCCGGGGGGTGGTGGAGTCACCATCCCTGGAGGTGTTCAAGAGGGGATTGGACATGGCACTTGGTGCCATGGTCTAGTCATGGGGTCTGTGGTGACAGGTTGGACTCGATGATCTTCGCGGTCTCTTCCAACCTTGGCGATACTGTGATACTGTGATACTGTGATACATTGAATAAATAAGTTTGTAACATCCAGATGAAAATTAACCCTATCATTATTAATCTCTAATCTTCGGTGAAACAACTCTTGTGTTTTATTTTGCCCTCTCAGTTTATTGCATGATTGAAAAAATACATATTTGCAATTATGTAAATAAGTAGGAACTCCTGGATTTGGAGGGGAAAAAATATCATAATCTTATGTTGAGTAAGTTCTGCAACTTCCTTGTGGGACTCACACAGTTGCTCATGGATTGTAGACTACATTTTTTACTTTCTATTTTTTCAAAGTTAGCAAGACTTCTCTGTTTAATGGAAATTCATTGCAACCATAACTGCTATTTGATGGTAGAGAGTCATAATGAACAGTTTTGAAAAGGTACTAGAACTTGCATTTACCTCACAGCTTCACATTTTAGCACATTTGCTTTTATGCTTAAGAAATTAGTTTGTGTGCGTAAATTGAGTTCTGCCTACCTGCCAAGGTCCCTGAGGACAAAGGAGAACTGTGGATGTACTGCATCACGTTTTCTATTTTATAACTTTCTTTTACAGTTGACTCATAGTCTCTTCAGTGCTGTAACATAAGCCATTATAAAATGGGTGCTACTTTTTCCTTCTACCCTTTCAGCATGTGACAGTGACCACTGGGGGCCTCACTGCAGCAGCCGCTGCCAGTGCAAAAATGGAGCCTTGTGCAATCCCATCACTGGAGCCTGCCACTGTACGTCAGGTTTCAAAGGCTGGCGCTGTGAGGAACGCTGCAATCAAGGGACATACGGAAATGATTGCCATCAAAAATGCCAGTGTCAAAATGGAGCCACCTGTGACCATGTGACTGGAGAGTGCAGATGTCCTCCTGGATACACTGGTGCCTTGTAAGCAGTGGGTCTATTATTTATGGGGGAAAGATAAAAGATTTAAGTAGTGCTAACAAGAGAAATCAAGTTTAGATTAACTTAACACTGTGCCATTGCTCTGGCTGCTCTGTGATGCAGAGAAGCAGGGCTCATAGCTAAGAAATAACTGGGCAAAACATGTTTCAGTGCACATTCAGATGTGTTGCTGAGAGAAAGCCCTCTTGATCTGGACTGCTAAGTGAAAAACACAAGAGTAGTGGCAAGAGCTTCTTCCTGAGCATGATGAAAGCACTTTGTCTAAAAGTTTGGAAAATTACATTGAAGCCTGGAGTTATTTATCTGTCTTTTTCCAGAATAGATCTTAGGCTTTGTCAGTAACAACGTATGAGCACCAACCAATGTAGAAAGAAAGTATCCTTAAGAAAAAAATATTTCCCAGATTTTCCGATCTGTTTTTTATAGATTTATTGTATGGGTACTATAAAATACTCAGTATTCAGATCTGTTTTTTATAGATCTATTGTATGGATACTATAAAATATTCAGTATGCATCTGTTTGTGTTGTACCACTTTCTGCTTCATACTGCTGTCTGGAAAAGTTATTGATAGAATTAAAAATAAAGAGGTGGCTGGAGGCTGAAATGTGTGCCAAAGTAACTATTGTCCCTCTTGTACACTGCCACCTCTCCAGCTGTGAGGACCTGTGTCCTCCTGGGAAGCATGGGCCACAGTGTGAGGAGAGATGCCCATGCCAGAATGGAGGCGTCTGTCACCACGTCACTGGAGAGTGTGCCTGCCCACCAGGATGGATGGTAAAAACACTTTCTGAAATTGTCACAACTCCATAAAACTTCTGGATTTGTAGATTTGGGGCAGCATCAGAAAATAGTAGCAAATGAGGATAGCAAACGCAGTCTGCAGTAGCCAGGAGTAATGAGAAGTGTATTTTAGCATAAGGAACTGAAATAAAATACTTGCAAAACCATCTGTTCCTGAAAATCCTCCAGCTCTGTGCTGCCTTTCTAACCATATCAGATTCTGGTAAGCAGAAAAACATGAATCATACTGTGGCAAGGCAACATCCTTTATACCCTGTCTAGAAGTCTTCATTTGTACATATTTTAGCACTGGGTTTTGGCTCCATTTTCATATGTATAGTATGCATGGCACATGGGATATCAGAACTTATCTTCAGACTTCCTACACCTTTTTCATTGAGTAGGGAAAGAAGAGGCAACTACAGAGCCGCAAGTAGCCTCCCCTACTAACAGGCTGCCATCTCTGAGTTAGCAAATAAATCAAAAGGCCGGAATGTGAGCAAAGCCCATGTAATTTCTTTAAAATCTTCTTTTAAATATGGAAACTCCCCTCACCACACAAGTGTAATTAATTCTAAGAATATAAATAGCAGTGCAGAAATTCAGAACCCATTGAAGGGAAGCAGACATCCTACCTAAGCTTTTAGGATAAGCTGCTTTCCGTGAAATTACAAACAACTTTTCTTTTGTCAGAAAAGTGCAATTTATCATAAAGTAGTGTAATTGGGGTAGTATAGCAATTAGTAGTTTCTACACCACTGCTCACTGGAGGGCACTTCTAAATGTCTCTTATATACTCCTTGATAAATATATTGGGAAGAGCTTGACCTCAGTTAGTCTTAAATGACTGTTTTCACTGTTGCTTAGCGATAATGTTTTTCATTAGCTTTGGCTTCCAAAATGTAAATTCTAGAAGATTATTTTTTCAGTGCTGAAAGATACATCAGAGTTAAAACTGCAGAAGAGTCTGGCACTTTTAAGATCAGCACTAGACAAATGACATGAGATCTCCTTTATCTTTCTTCGTTACTTCAAACCTTTATTCCTAGTCCATTCTAGCTGTAAGAGCAAATCTAATACTAAGATTTTTTTTTTTTTTTCCTGCACACAAGGGCATGGTCTGTGGTCAGCCTTGTCCTGAGGGTCGTTATGGGAAAAACTGTTCCCAGGAATGCCAATGCCACAATGGAGGGACCTGTGACTCAGCAACGGGTCAGTGCCATTGCAGCCCCGGCTACACAGGGGAAAGGTAAGAAAAACTTTTGAAAGTCTGCTGAACTTGCAGGTGGTCTGTTATGACAGAGAAAATTAAGAATCTGTTGGAAAGCAGAAATAAAGTATCTGTGATACCATTAAAAGAGTCTTATGAAATGTTTGCTGTGTCTTTTGACTGATCATGGATTACAGTATCACAGTATCGCCAAGGTTGGAAGAGACCGCGAAGATCATTGAGTCCAACCTGTCACCACAGACCCCATGACTAGACCATGGCACCAAGTGCCACATCCAATCCCCTCTTGAACACCTCCAGGGACGGTGACTCCACCACTCCCCCGGGCAGCCCATTCCAATGGCGAACCACTCTCTCAGTGAAGAACTTTCTCCTCACCTCCAGCCTAAACTTCCCCTGGTGCAGCTTGAGACTGTGTCCCCTTGTTCTGGTGCTGGTTGCTAGAGAGAAGAGGCCAACCCCTTCCTGGCTACAACCACCCTTCAGGTAGTTGTAGAGAGCAATGAGGTCGCCCCTGAGTCTTCTCTTCTTCAGGCTAAATAACCCCAGAGAAGAGGAGGCTCAGGGGCGACCTCATTGCTCTCATTACAAGTTAAAAGTACCTGTGTGATTATGCTTCTGTGAGGAACTGCTTGGCTTCAGGATTTTCCGGCTGTGGCCCATGCTCTGGCAGTATCCTGTGGGTCTCCACTTGAGTGGCTGGCAGAATGACGCAGTTTGGGGTATGGCAAAAGAGTGAGGAGGGAAGCTTTTGGTTTTATGCAGATGTTTGGCAGTCATAGTAGCAAGAGAGGCTCATCCCGTTCCTCTTCAAAATAATCAAACTGGAATTATCTCCTAAAGTTTTTGTTCAAATGAACAAACAAAACTATTTACTTTCTGTCTTCATTCTTAAAAATCATCTTTGGTAGAGTGGAACTATGAGATAGCAAGACATCATTTTTGAAGGCAGTGGAAAATGCTGAAAGCAGTGTTTTCCTGATATATTTTAAATAGCACACAACTCATTTGCCTAAGTCAGCAGTTAGCTTAATCACTGTGGTCAGTTTGGTAGATCTCTGCCAACATTAGCAGGTATTATAACCACACTCACTTCCTATGTGAGCGTTCACAGGACGTGGTGAGAGCTGTGACAAACTTAAGGGGCAAAAACCTCATGAAGAAGAGAGAAAATTAGTCCACAGCTGTTTGAATGCAAGTATTAAATTTATCTCTGTGAAGAAACAGTGCAGAAGGTGGTAGATGAATTTATAAAGACATAGACAAGCAGGGAAATCAAAGGAATATCCATATAAGAGTCTAGACACTCCACTACATTGGTGTTACTAAAAGCAATTACATTTTTTTTGTCTAGGAATTTAAATCTGACTTTAACCTGAAATGCTTTACAGCCATTAGCTTTTTGATCAGTTTTGAAAGTCTGAGCTCCCTCTTTTCCTGCCAAACAGGCAATATTTCTAATTCTTTTGTTTTTCAAGATAGTCCAAGGGTCAGAAGCAGAAGTATAGAATTGATTCTTAGTTTATGTCAGTGGACTGGCAAGGGAGGGAAGGGTTACAAAAAATGTGAGGGCATTACCGGAGGTAGCATATACATACCAGCAGCAAAAGAGTTAGTTTTAGAAATGCTAAAGTATTCTCCTCTACTACATGTAACTTCAACAGTATTTCTCTGAGATTTTGGTGTTGTGGTGACTTTTGGAACTCCATGATAAGTCAAGAAAATGAGGACTCCTAGAACATCTGGCAGTTCCTAGGTGATCTGAATTAAGGAATCTACTTAAAACTGCCTTTAATTTATTGATACCTGTCCTCACCACAAAATGGAAGAGGGTCTTTCAGAAGCCAATAAGGACACAAAAAAAGGCAAGGTTAAATTTTGTTTAACTTGGTTGGAATTCCTGATCACCATTTGCAGAAAATTAATTCTGTCTTTTTATAACTTTATTATAAAATATTTAAACAGGGTTATTAGCTCTATACTTATGCTATGTCTCTGAAGGAAGGGTGATTTTACTGATGACTTCAGTCATGGCAGAGTTATGAATGCCTTGAAACTTTTGGGTAACAGTGTAAGTTAGAGGCAGATAACTGCAGAAGCATGAATTGAACATGTATTTTACCACAGTCAGCCAGAGGGCTCTGCTAAATTCTGTTAGATTTTACAGTGCCTTTTATGACGTCTCTGAAGTTCTCCTGTAATAAGTCACCAAACACACACACACACAAATTTAATAAGTCAGGTATATAAGACAATTGAAAAGAGACCACCAAGGATTTTTTTTTTTTGTAAGACTAGGGAAATGAACAGATTATAGTCTGACAAAACCATTAATAATGTGCTGTATTATCTACTAATGTTTTTGTCCAATCTGTAACACAGTAGAATTTACAGGTACCCAAGCTGCAGAAGATATTATTTGCCTTATTCACCTGTTTGCTGAGCTTACAACACACCGTAGGACTTTAGTGTCAGCACATTCTGGCCTTAAAGCCTTGGGAGTTAGCTGTTTTGTCTTTTTTCTCTATGTCAGTATAATTAGTTTTTATAGGATGCTCATACCGAAAAATGTGGGGATTTTCTGTGACACATAAGCTATGAAATGTTACCATCTGAGGTATGAACCTGTTGAGACAAATGAAAATACTCTCCAGAAGTTTTAAAACCATGATACTGAAAATTGTCTTTTAGTGGTCAGGCTGGACAGCTAAACAGAGTCTGATCTTTTTGGTTAAAAAAAATGCCTTTCATATGTTAAACATTAAGGAAATTGGATTCCTAGCTAGAGTAGCTATTTCCTAAAAGCTCAGTGAATGAAAAAGGGAAAGTTTGATGAAGAAGTCTCTTTTTTAAGATACATTTTCCTTAAAGACCAGCAAGAATCATTGGTACCCTCTCATATGGATTAAAGTCCAGTCTTTTATAATATCTGAAAGCAAAAATTAGTAAAGTCAGATGAAAAAAAACGGTTTTGGATTCCTGAAGATTTTTCCATGCCATCCTATAAATCTGTGGAATAAAAAAAAATCAACAACAACAACAAAATAGGTTTAGAATTAGATTTTAAAAATAAAGATATCCTGGAAACTTCATGTGTTTGGAAACACAATTAGAAAATATTCTCATCAGAGTCTGCTGAGTGTGATTGCCAGGGAGCTTCCTGGCCTGAGCATCGGCAGGAGCATGGCTATCTTCTGCCTGTTCACATTATTGCTAACTGAAGAATCTACATCACTTAACAGTTACAGATGAATGGCTTTTGAAACAAAACACTTGAAAATTTATTCCTTCATTCTTCAGGTCTGATACAAGAGGGTTTGGTTTTATTCTGACTTTTGAAGTGCAGTGGTCTGTGTGTGCACACTGCTTCCTTTGTATAGAGAGATGGGAGACCTTTTCCAAAGGACTTTGCAGACCTAATGTTTCTAAGCCTGTTTAGCTGAGCAGCAAGAAACTAGGCACTCCTAAATAGAAAGTTTTGTAAATTCTTGCTATACTTAATAGGCATTTTAGACTAATGTGAGAGATCCTTCGTAAACCAAATTTCCCTTAAACTTCCAAGTAAAACTAACTTATGTTCATTTGGTTTCTTTCTCACAGATGCCAAGATGAATGTCCAGTGGGGCGTTATGGACTGCAGTGTGCTGAGACCTGCAAGTGCATGAATGGTGGAAAATGTTACCACATCAGTGGTGCTTGTCTCTGTGAACCAGGATACACTGGAGAGCACTGTGAAACAAGGCTTTGCCCTGAGGGAATTTATGGTCTCAAATGTGATAAAAAGTGTCCCTGCCACATGCCTAATACCTGGAGGTGAGCTTTACACTCTTCAACTTGTTTCTTTATCTATATAGAACATAAACCTGAGTATAACTGAAAATTAAATATTTCCTGACACACCCCTCCTCCCCAGCCCCCAAGTATTTTCATGCAAACTGAAAGACTTGTGAGAGTACCTGGTATTCTCTAACCATATCAAGAAAGGAAATAACCCAAAAGAGTTTATGAATTTTAGTGCATGAAACTATTATAAAACAAAGCCTTTGCAATTGTAAATCTGCATTTTAAAAATACTTTGTTGTTGGTGGTGGTCATTTATTATTTTTTTTTCCTAGAAAGCAGCTAAAATCTGACCCTTGGAAGGAGAGTAAGTTTTCCAGCTGACTTACCTTTTACCACATCTCCTTATTCAGGCTGTCATGAATCCTATATTTTTAGTTTTGTGTGGATTTTGCAGTGGTTCAACATATTGTTATGGAAATTTGAAAACTAGCTATTTGGAGACAGTTTTTCAGGTGTGAGGGAAGAATGTCAAATGTCAGTTTAGGCCAGCCAACATATTTATAGAGCAACTGTGGACAGCTTTCTCTTATTACTAAACACAGTTCTTCTGGTGAAATATTTTGGTCATTGTGCATTCACTTACACATTCATTTACACTTAATAGTGTACATAAGGTTTATGAGCATTATATAAATTTTTACTGTGAAAATAGCTGTGAAAGAAATTTGTAGAAACTATTGACTGTTAGATAGAATCCTGCTGTATGTTGTATATAAGATGACCTTTTTTAGAGATGAAATTAAAGCCTTCAGTCAGAATTCAAAGCTGATGTTACGGCACTAAGGGCACATGCATGGAAACAGCTATTCTGTTAGACCTCTGTGAAAAATTGCTTTCTGGATTACCTGAGTTGTTCAATATACCTTTCACTGACAAAACCTTTGAGATCAAACTAAATTCTTTTTCTTTGCCATTTGTGTGCTTTTACAGTTGTGTGCTCACACTTCTTCTTACCCCATTTACTTTAAATGTCTTTTGAAAAAATACTGTTTCTGACGTGAAATCAAGCATTTCATTCTTTGGGCAATGCATTGCAGAATAAATGGTGGCATATGGTGACCAACCTAGCTCTCAGATTATGCTGGTAGACAAAATACTATTGTATTATGAATTACAGTTAGCTACTTTCCTGAAAACTTGTCTGCAGACTGTTGTAGCAGCATTCTCTGACAGGAACATGTTACACTGTATAGTGTTTCTGATATTACAGGGATTACTTCTGATTCATGTTCAACACAGCTGTTTATTTTTCATTGCTGGAAGACAGCTTGTGGTCAAATCAGATCACAAATGTTCACATGTAAACAGCCACATATGGATGATCTTTTTTCAAACAGTTTTCCTTTTTCTGTGACAAATCACAAGGTGCTTAACAGCCCTGTAGGCGTGGGAGCATATTTGCAAGACCATCAGCTGGTAGACAGCTTTGTAAGCACATCAGGGAATATCCTCATCCCTTACTTGCCTACCACAACTACTACTTGGGCTGCCAATAGCCGAAGGATCTTCTTCACTGCAGTAACCCTTTTAGCATCAGTGTAACAACCAATAATCCCAGGGCACACAAAAGGGCACAATTCCTTCTTCAAATACACTTTGTACATGTGTAGGTCTAAGATTCTGTTTGACTTATAGGAGCCTTGACATTCTGTAAGATACTTTCACCTTGTTTTGACCACTAGTTTAACTATTCTCAAAGAAGAGCTGCTGGTATGCTTAGAGATTTAGTTTCTCACTGATGTTTGTAGTATTCATATATATGGAAATGAAGTTTAGTTAAAAAAATGTTAGCACAAAAATTATTGCTGTGCAATGTGGGTACCTAGGTATGTGTGTAGACATTTTCTTAAAATACTTGAAGATACAAAAACATTATGATACATTGTGGTTAAAAAATGTGTACATATTGCTACTTTACGATTGAGAAAATGGCATCAAAACGGCTTTGGCAATAATTAATAATTTGCATTTTGGGTAGGCTGAAATACAGTGAGTGCTCTTGCTTCTGCTGTTGGTTGATGGCAGCTCTTGTGAAAAGCAAACCCACCCTTAGATGTATTAGGAGACTTTATTAAATGTTTTGTAAAGGGTAAGATATAGGTACACATGAGAGATTTTATTCTTTTCAAATGGTCCAGAGGACAGCAGCAGGTAACAACCCTCTTGTGCCAAGAGGTTTTTTTTAACAAATAGCTCTTCCCTGATACATATGAAAGGTGTGAGCTAGAGCATAAAACAGACACAGACATCTGTTCTCTGTGACTAGGTGCCACTATTATTTTTTCCCTTTTTACTTGAGAATTAAGAAAAAAAAGTCTGAGCAAGCACTAGGTAGCTGCGTCTGAGACTTCAGAAAGCATGATTCCCCATGCCTGGTACGTGGCTTCCTTATGTGGGGTACCAAAGCGGTACTGAGCTGATAAAAGCAGACCTGTGTGCCTCTACCATTTCCATCCACAGTTTGTCAGGCTCTCAGAAACTAACCATTCTGAAGATCCAGTTTGCACGACTGGGTGACAAAGATCTTCATTTGCCTTCATCAATGTTGTCACTTAGTTTTGTACAGGAATATTCTTCTAGCTTAAGCCACTTTTAGACTAGGTTTTGTCATGCCTTTACTCAAGTGACATGTGATGTTCATTCAGAAAGTCTAAAAAGGGCAGATTGTAGCTGCTTTTATCTAGAAGGTTTACAAAGGGTATTTGTTACACCTGTGTTACAGCCTATGCCATCTGGCTCTTGTTATTTTCATCACTGTTTCACACCTGCAGGTAAGATCAGCTGGATTCACTCTGTATCACCAACTAATTTGGGATAGTTCAGGCTGGAATTAGGGTTTATTCATAACACAGGCTCTAATGGGGTTTCTTTTGTCTTGTGCTTTTCCTGAAGTACATGTGTAGGGTCAAGTGGAATTTTGTGGTGTGACAGATGCTTAGTTCATGTAGTCTGGATATGTTTTTAAAGTCAAGATTTGGGCATCCTGCAGTTTGGCATTTTTCTAATGGACCTGTATGTACATGTGCAAGAGCTTTTCATGGAAACTGTATATTTCATAGAGTGCTTCAGAATGTAGCTGGAAATTGTAATAGTGAAACATCCACATAAATCACACTAAAATAATTAAATTCATCTAAACCCGCTTCAGATATGTAACACCAATGGACAACCAGCCTTTTTTAAAAATTTTTGTTTCTTTTCTGTACAGTGTAGGGTTGTATTTCCTAAAAGCTTGAACAAAGGACCAGGAATAAAAGTGGATGTGCTGGCAATATCTCTCAACATCTCTTTATTTGCCTCTTATGTCTTATTGCCAATTAGCTAACTGTATGAGAACCCATCAAAAAGCTTCAGAGGTGCTCCAGCTTCCTACATCTAATTACAAATACTAATTTTGGTGTCAATCAATAAATGTGCAAGTATGCTTTAGTGTCACTCGCTGGGGGGACACAGAATATCAATGCCTTTACTTCATACCCTGTACTTGCTTTTGCGTGCTTTCTTTCCTGAAAGAAAAAAACAAAACACCAAACAAGCAAGCAAACAAAACCAAAAAAACACACAAAACCCCATAAACCCCAAACAACAACAAACAGCCCAACACCACTACTGAGATTTATGGGTTTAAATGATGATAATACTGATTTTATGTTGTAAATATAGTATAATTCGTATCCAAATGACTCTTCAGTTGTGGAGTGAAAAAATTATTTTATATTCCCTGCTCTGTATTCTTCCACTGATAAAAAATATGAGAATTGGTGTGATGGTGTGACAGGTAGATGAAGGGAGAGTAGTGGGTTTTGTCTCCCTCACCTTCAGCAAGGCTTTTGACACTGTCTCCCATAACATCCTCATACATAAGCTTAGGAAGTGTGGGTTTAATAAGTGGATATTGAGGTGGATTGAGAACGGGCTAAACAATAGAGCTCAGCGGGTTGTGATTAGCAGTGCAGGGGTTTGGGAGAGCTGTGGCTAGTGGTGTTCCGCAGGGGTCAGTACTGGGTCCAGTGTTGTTCAAAATACTACCTGGATGTTGTTCATCAACTATGTGGATGAAGAGATAGAGTGTATTCTCAGAAAGCTTGGTGATTATAGCAAAATGGGAGGAGTGGCTGACACACAAGAGGGCTGCACTGCCATTCAGTGAGACCTGAACAGGCTGACTGAGAACTGGGCAGAGCTGAACCTCCTGAAGCTCAACAAGGGCAAGTGTAGAGTCCTCCATCTGAGTAGGAATAACTTCATGAGTCAGTACAGGTTTAGGAGTTGATCTTCTGGAAAGCAGCTCTGCAGAGAAGGACCTGGGAGTGTGGTGGACAACACATTGACCACCAATGTGCCTTCAAGGCCAAGATGGCCAGCAGATCTAGGGAGGTTCACCTCCTGCTTTACTCTGCCCTGGTGAATTACCTTTGTAATTCATACTTTCTTTGATCAGCAGTATGTTGTTGGTTGGTTGTATTCAGCAACAGGAAACTCCAAGGGCAGTTAAAACTAATATTGCATGCTCGTATTATGTTGCAACTTTTTAGAAAGAATATTGTTGTTACTTGTAGCACCTAAAAGTGCAGTAAGTATTTTTTAAAACTTTCAAATGGTCAGGAAAATGCTCAAACACACTCACACACAAGGAGTCAGCAAATCTTGCAAAATCAGGCTTTTGTCATGGGTCATTTAATGTGTCTGGATGAAGGCACATTTTTCTTCCAGCATACTTAAAGGAACTTCAGTCAGTGACAGACAAATATCTTTAAACAGTCTTCCCATTGATTGTACATATATTGGATTTTGGGTAGTAAAGCTTTCCTTTAGTGAGAATTAAGCAAGAGCTTTGTCTGCCAGAGTGCTACAGAGTACCCCATTGTGTCCACTTTTCCAGCACATATATCTTTGCACAGCTGATGATGTCCATTTGCTATGAGGCAACAGCTGTCTGACTGGCCCTTCAATGAAACTGCTGTTCCAGGTAGGGACAGCTGGTCTGCCACCAGGTATGGCCAACATAGGGGAGTTACTCTCCAAGAGGCCGCTGCTCTGATGGTACATCTGATTTCTGGCCAATTCAAATGATTTTGTATCATTCCTGCAAAGTTGCTGGTTGTCCTCTTTTCAACCAACAATTCAAAGAGAAACATGTGCTTGCTACTTGTTGGGTCCTGTGTTATTTTATGTTGGATGCTGTGCTATTTTACCAAAGCATCTTATTTTCAGGCAGTATTCTTCTGAGTTTGGGCAGTGTTGCAAAAATGATTCTACTTCAAGCAGAAACCAAACAAGACATTTTGGGGAATCTAATGGTTTCATCACCTTAACATTTGTAACTACAGATATCTATTTTATGGTAAAAACTGTGTTCAGCTGTTTCTTTTCAATAGAAAAACATTTATTTCCACGTCCTCCCAAAATGCCTATATGTTGTATGATGTTACATTTCTTAATTGGCGTGCACTTACATATTCATATGCAGAACCCTTTGCGTTCTGGCTTGGGGAGTAAAATATCTCTATGCATAGCATGCAACTTATCTATAACAGCATTTCATTCTCTGAAAAAAAAATGTATGTAACACTGAGGCCTGAATTATTTTTCCTTTCATCCCCTCCTGGCAGCTGTCACCCTATGTCTGGGGAATGCTCCTGCAAGCCCGGCTGGTCTGGGCTCTACTGCAACGAGACTTGCTCCCCGGGATTCTATGGCGAGTCATGTCAGCAGATCTGCAGCTGCCAAAATGGTGCTGACTGTGATAGTGTGACTGGAAAATGCACCTGTGCTCCAGGATTTAAGGTAAATAAGTATCACTTTCACAATACCCTTTCAGCTCTACTGCCTTTAGTTATGTGACAAATTCTTCAAGATGCCTGAATGTCCTTTCTCCACTAAAGATAAAGGTAATGAGGTACCATTGAACATGTTATGAGACCCTGAAAAGGCCATTTGCAATTGTTTCTTGGTATACCAAAATTAAGCCATTTTAAGAAAGAAAAGTTAGTTACTCTTTGACAGTGATAAGAATGAGGGTGTAGTGTTGAGGTGTACACAAAGGGAGGAACGATGGGTTTCAGTCATTATCTCTGCACTAATTCCTCATATTCTCTCCAGAGAAACTCTAGACAAAGGCATTGTGTTTTATAAATGTTCAGGACAGATTAATCTGCACCTTTTACACATAGTTGCTGTTACCTGTGCATAAGATGCTAATCTAACATAGGAATCATCTTACAGGATGACTGTTCTTCTAGAAATAGTAACTGTGAAAAGTTCAGCTGAATTAATTCTTAAAGATATTTTACATATCCACATTTTCCATTAAACTGCTCTCTTACTGTGTTTTGGATTCATAAAGGGCTTTCTTATTGCTGAATATACCGTCCACTTATATAGCCAAATGCTGCTAGCTGTATGACCTGAGCTCTTACAGACGGTAATAGAAAATGAATGCTTACTATAGACTGAAAAAGCATGGAGGACTCCCTCTCCTTTACATTCAGGATAACTTATTGGCAGCGTAGGACAGTTGTGGGCTGTATATTTTCCTGCCTTTTGTAGCATCTGAGTTAGTCTATGTCATTTATTAATTGTATTGTCTGAACCTCCTCAAAGAGCTTTTAGCCTCTAATTTTACATAATTCAGGGTGCTGCTTGTGGTACTCCTTGTCTTCCGGGGACGTACGGAGTAAACTGTTCATCTGTATGCAACTGCAAAAATGAAGCCATCTGTTCTCCGGTTGATGGTTCTTGTGCCTGCAAAGCAGGTAAGTGACTCTACATTAATTTTCTTTTTCTGTAATCATAACATGAAGTTGCATTTTTGAAGGAAAGAAGAAAGCAACAATAAGAAACAGACCACCTTGAAGGCCATATCACTAGACACTTTATGCTTCTGCTGCTCTGGGAGGTGAAACATAGAAAAACAACTGTTCAGAGAAGAGTGCACATACCTTTTGTTCATGTTTCCTTGATGCAGTTCTTACTGGGCTGGATAGTGGCTTAATTATTAGTGTTTACCACTTGTCTCTTGTGATATTGCTATGGTCTGCTAAAAGAACTGCTGATAGCTATTTATTCAGTAATCTGCCTTCCTTGTGAAAATACATGGCCCTGCTTCTCCTCGGCCTGGGTGCCCTGTTTTTCCTCAGCCTGGGTGAGTACCACCCCTCACTGCCACCCTCACCCCTCTCAATAGCGCAGACCCAGGCTTCTTCCTGACAGTTTAGCACTGATGTTGATAACTACTGGAAATTTTTTCTATCCAAGTACTCTTTTGCTTAATAGTTACCTGACCAAACCTTGCCTAGTGCCCTTCCGCACCTCTACCTTTTACTGTTCCCTGTGTAAGTGAGAAAATTTCGGAATCCTCCAGTAGAAGTACAAAAGGACTCACATTTCTCAACCTCTTAGTGCAGGTCTCTCCACCCAACAGTAATTTTGATGGTTAGCATACCTCCACAAGGAATTGTGTGTGCCTCCCTACCTCCTCATCTCTCCATCTTACAGTAGCACATGTCATTGGCTGGACCCAAAGATATCTCAGACATCCTCCAGCACTGGTTCTGCAGAAATCTTTTCCCTATAGGCCCACACAGTGTTCCTCTTCAACCCAAAACAGGCTATGAAATTCCACTTACAGATCTACCATGCAATGCATCTCTTCTCCCAGCTGTGATGTTAGATTGCAGAGATGAGAGGGGCAGGCTGTCTGTGTGCTCCCAAGTGAATCCCATGCCCATCCTACACAGTAGATTTGCCTGTTTAAAAAATATTTTCCTATAAATAGAAAGAATATTTTTGAGAGTAAAGGAAAAATACTAGTTACCTAGACAAATACAGAAGAAATTTGTCAGTGACTGACACAATAAAAATAGGTCATGTAGCAAATGTGGAGAGTTTCCAGAGACAGCAGATCTGATTTAACTCCATTAAAGTAGCTAAATAGCTACTAAGTAGCTAGTTGCGAGGTGAAAACTCTTCCTTGAGCAATGCATAATTCTATTATCTTGTGCATCATGCAGTTTTAGTCTTACTATGATGAAAAAGAAATGCAACCAGTGAAATTAAACTGAATTAAATTAAGTGCAGATATGTGCCATGTAATTGAAGGAAATTTGTGAATCCTGGAAAGACTCTTCAGAGAAAGCATCTTAATTTTCTAACTACTAGAGCATTTTTTCCTGAAATGACCTCTAAATCCAACGTTGTCAATCCAGGGCACGAGGCAGCTTTATTTCAATACACGTGTTTCGCATAGTCTATTGATTAGGCTCAGTGCAGAGTCATTTTCCCCTTCACTTACTGTAAACAAGGTACGAAATTAGAAACTTGGCTTGTGTCATTGCTGATGATAATATATGACTGGATCAAGCAATTTCTTGTATTGAATAGATGATTTTAAAATCTATTTACGTTTCTGTCTACCTATCCAGTGTGCTGTCTGCAAATCTTTTCTATCAGACACAGTCAGTAGAGAATGCTGCATTTTAGAACCATTTTCCATGACATTATCCCTTCTTTCTTTTTAAGTACAGAAACCATAAAAGATCTTCTATCTATTCTTGGAGAAATCCAACATATGGACTACTTTTCTTTTTCTTCTTTTTTCTGTATTGAACACTTGTGGAAGGATTACGAAAACAGCAGCTTAAGTCTAGGAATAGTATTCCAATGTTTGTTTTCAGGCTCTGCCTTCTTTACAACTTTCAGTGTAGTTTAGTGCTTCTCAGTGAAATGTCAAGGTGTCTCTGTTTTCATTTCAGATCTCACATCAACTGCTTTTGTATGTTGGCACCCATCTGCAAATGTATGCTGTGCACAGATGTTACAAGGTGCCCTTGAGCACCTTTGTTCAAATGTGGACAAGTCCTCAGCTGAAAGTGCTGATGCCAGCCTATAGTTAATGTTACCCCAGTATTGTGCATCTCTGAGAGATGACACATGGTAGGCAGAGGGAAACATGTCCTCAGAGAGCAGTGGGGGAAAACAGAAAACCTGATTGATGTGTTACTTTAATTACTTCTTTTGGCAGGTTGGCATGGAGTAGATTGCTCAATAAATTGTCCTAGTGGTACCTGGGGACTTGGCTGTAACTTAACTTGCCAGTGCCTTAATGGAGGGGCTTGCAATGCTCTGGATGGAACCTGTACCTGTGCCCCGGGCTGGAGAGGAGAAAAATGTGAACTTCCTTGTCAGGTAGTTTACTAATTTAACTGAATTTTGCACTGTAGTATAATACTGAGCAGGGGGATACTTCTGTTGTTCTTCTGACTTCAATGGGCATAAGCCCCTAAGGAGCACTGCACGTGGTGTCTCATATACGACTTGGCTCAAGATGAGGGACAGGCACCAACACTTTTTCTAGAAGGACTCCACTGCACAGCATGACAAAGAACACAAAAAATGATTGCACAAAGTGAAGATGCACAGATGAACACTTTTTCTGCTCTCATGCTTTAATACTGGACATCACACTTTTCACCAGCTCCTTCAGAATTTGTTGAAAAACAAACCCCCAGATTTTTCACTCTTTATCATCATCAAATGCTATCCAAATTGCTTCTGTTAAGTACAAAAGATGAGAGAAAAAAATATATCGAAAACATATTCCACATCAAATGACATGATATTAAGTAAATTTGCTTATTTTGATGGTACAGTATGAATGAAGAACTTTTGTTCTTTCTCAATCTAACATGAGAAGGCCCTCTTACTATCGAGTCTCAGGACACATCTTGGCCTTTATATTGAGGCTTTGATTTCCACTGTCTCCAAGACTTTGAGAACTGCAAAATGGGAACTTACTGGGTTGACAAACGCACAGTCCCTATCAGTTGTGTTCCACCTTGTAATGCATAATTTGAGGAAGCAATAAAAGGACAGAATTTTGAAATTTTTAGGAATGGTAACATTAAAACCAATTTTCTTTTTATTCTATAACTATTTGGTTTCAATTACATTTCATGTACAAAAATCTAAATATTTTACAAAAAAATGGGGGTTTTCTAGAGTCCATATTTTCCAGTGGTGGAATTAACTTTTCTGGGAAATTTTAAACAAACATGATTTTAAAAACAAACTTATCTCTGTGCTTCATTTCCTCTCCAATGTCTCTTGTTCACTTGTACAATACTATCTGCATAGCTGGTTCTTGGTTTAATGTAAATGTACAGGAATCACCCAAACTGAACATAAACGCTGTAAATTCCCCTCCCATATCACATTCAAGCTTCTGCCAGTTTGAAGTAGCCCTACTGAGCAGTAACATGAGAGGAGTAGCTGAACTACAACATAATACATTCTTTGAATGAAAATAATTCTGTTGTGCTCTCAGAGTACTCAGAAGTTATTTCTGAGGGTGTTTTTTTTGTTTTACAGTGAGGTATAGGATAAACTGATACAGTGAACAAACTGGCAAAAAAAATCTCAGATATTCTGGAGAGCTGACTATGGAGTGCCATCTGTGCAATTATGCAGTGTTTCCATCAATGCATCTGCATCAGAAGACTAATTTTTCTTTTGTTCTGAAGCAGCTTTGTTTATCACTTAGCGTCTGACTCTGAAGGATGATGAAATCTCCCAAGCTCCATTAGCTCTTCTAAAACTGACTTATGAAGAAAGATAGATATTATTTCATGGCATTGCTTCGCTGTTCCTGATTTAGCAAAATAATGCTTAAATGCAGTTCTGTATCACATAATTTAGTATACTGGTGCTTGTTGTCTTACTCTCAGTCTCTGTGTCAAGTTAATGTCAATAAGCATTTACATACTTGAAATGCACATTCTACCTCAAAATTCCAGAGCAGGAAAACAGACAGAAAAACAGTTCAAATGTGCCCACTGTTGTCTGAAAATCTTCTGTTGCTTAAGCAGAGAGTTTATTCAAATTAATGTATTTCAATTTCTTCAATAACTTTAGAAAATGAATGTCACTGCCCAGATTGCTACTCAGGATTCCACTGAAGTTTGGACACAGCAGACTAAAAATACCATGTTTCAACAAGATATTTGAGGATTTATTTTCTTTCCAAATCTGATTATATGCAAAGGAAATGGCTTTTTTTTTTAATATATGTGAAAAAATAATGTTTAAATGAGCAAAGGATCCTTATACCCAAGTAATGAAAAATTTCTTCTGCTTTCAAGACTGACAATTTAATAGCTAAGTCCTATGGAACTTGGTAGAAATGTAGGCATCAACATCAAAGAACAGCAGGTGAATTTTCCTTTAGGTTCTATTCTGATTTTTTATTTTTTTATGTGACTAAGGTCAGTTTTCAGCTGTAAATTCAAATTATTGGATTTTAAATCTGACTAATTTTTCTCTTTTTTGCCTTTGTTGTGGGTAACTGCAGAAGCTTTGCCTTTAATTATGCCTTTTTTTCCCCCATATGCTTTTAGTTTGGTTTTGACACCTTTTCTATAAGATGACTACTGTTGTACTTTGTTTTTTAAGGCAAAGAATATGATTGCAAAAATGCAGTACTAAATATTTTGATCTCTTCAGTTTCTCAGATGTTTCTTTTATGGAATTACCCCAAAATGTATGTTCCCCCTTCTATGGGAGAAGCAGAAAAGGTGAATTTAAATGTTTAGATGTAGTTCTATGAAAATCAGCTGGCACATTCCATGAAAATTCTTCTGGCACAACTGCATACATGAAGAGAGGTATTCAACTGGTTACTTTATTCTCTTCAATCTCAAAAAATGTTGCACAGCCAAAAAATAATTCTATGTCTCATAGCCAAAGGGCTTTTCTTTTTAACTTAGTGTATGCTATACTCAAGAGACAAGGGTTTTAAATCAAAATAAAGTGATAAGAGTTACCATTGTTTATGTAATAAACTTCACATTGAGGATGTATTTTATCTAACACTTTACCTACTCTTTTTCAGAAAATGTGGCTTTACCTGGTATCTTTTTTGACCAGTATGTAGACAGCTCAGGGTCTGAGGCAGAAAGTCAGCTGAACTGCTTTCCCATCAAGGAACCCTCAGATCCTGCAGTAATAAATCAGCTGGAAGGGAAATTGGAGTGGCAAGACAAAAAAAGCTTTCCCTGAATCCTCTGTAGTATAGGTTATTGTGTTCTGTATCACTGTCTCCAGGTCCATGAGTCAGGATTTTTCAAAAGGAGGTAATGCAAATTATGATAAAAGGATAATACAATGCTCCAAAAGCCAGACTTTTTTAATATGAAGAATGTAGATTGCAGATTCAGGAGAGATCTGTGGTTGCTTTTTGAGGCAGGACTGACCAGAACTTGTTCTCCTCTAACTCTCAGTTGTCATAATGTTGGTTTTTGTTTTTTTGTTTTCCTCTGTGTTGTTACAGGATGGCACATATGGTATGGATTGTGCTGAACGCTGTGATTGCAGCCATGCAGATGGCTGTCATCCCACCACGGGCTACTGTCGCTGTCTACCAGGATGGTCAGGTACAAAAGAGACTGTCATAAAGGACAATGCAAATTTCTGCTATGGTGGGACTTAGTCTTGCTTTTTGGTTTTGTGGGTACAGGAGGAGTATATGGAATTGGAAGGAGCAAAGAGCCAGTTCTGAGGCTGCTGTGTCCCTCTTTGCAGATGTGGAAACTTTGTCAAGCATGGGATCCACAGAAAACTGGGAATAGAAGGGGAAATCTTAAAACTTGGGCATCTTCACAATATCATTCCTTATGAAAATGGTGAATAACTGTAAATATACAAGGTTGTGCTGGTAGCTTTGGTAGGTAAAACATCACATTTAGAAACTCAGAAAGCTTGGCTCAGGCAGCCAAAAAGAGAATAAATCATGCAGAACCTGTGCTGCCATTTGAGTTTCTCCAGCTTTGGGGGAAAAAAAAATACATTTATTTCTCTGCATGTATTTACTTTTTTTTTTTTAGCTTCTCCAATATTTTCATTGTGGCTTTAAGAACTATAGATATTTAATTATTCATCAAAATTTGTGTTTGACACTGTTGTTGCACTCTTTTTTTGTGGAAAGCAATTTTTGAAAACATGCTGAAACTATGCAGAAAGGCACACTATCATGAAATACTCCTTTCATCTCTGGGAGGTAGTTTTAGTTCTCACATAGCTCTAAGTGTTGGGAAAACTCTTGCATCTTCAATAAGGACCAATTAACATGAAGAGTTTGTCCTACTCAGAGTGTTCTGGACTTTGTGTCTCACTGTGATTCTGTAATGTTGCAAGGGTCAGATTTCATGTCACACATCTGTATGGACTCCTTGTGTTTAATAATGAGAATTCAGCATAAAAAACACACCTTAAATGAACAGAGCATGTGTTTGCTGTGAAAAGATTGGGGGCGGGTTGGTGATTTCAGGTAAAACCTAGTCTTATTCACTATTAATTCACTCATTTTTAAGTTAGTATTTATCCTGATTGACTTGCAGGTTCATGATATAATTGGTTTATTTTTTTCTTCTGGTGCTTCCAGGCATAGTAGATGGAGGTGAGAAGACAATCTGCAACAAGTAATTAATTTGACAATTTTAGCAGATCATTGTGCTCATAAATGTTTGCATGGAGTTTATGACATCCTCCAATACAGTTTTTACTGTGTTTTTCCCCAAACTTTGAATTTTATATGCCTTTTTTTTTTTATCCCCTAATTCTATAGAGCACATGCATTTTGGTCAAAATACATTATACTTTGCATCTGATGTCGAGATTGATTAGTTGTAGTTAATTACATCTTACTTGGTGTATTTTTTCCCTATTTTCTTTTCAGTCAGATATGACTTTTATCATTAGGAAATGGAATTTCGTAGGGGATACAGATGTGGGCAGGAAGAGCACTTGCTTTGCTTTGGAATACCAAACTAATTTATTATTTGTGCAATTTGTATATTAAGCTTATGCCAATTTCTTTGAGAAGTCCTGTCTCACTGTTTGGTATCTGGAGAGGTGGGCACAAGCCAGCATCATGAGGTTCAACAAGACCAAGTGCAGGGTCCTGCATCTGGGTCAAGACAATCCCAGGCACAAATACAGGCTGGGCAGTGACTGGCTGGAAAGCAGGCCTGAGGAGAGAGACTTGGGGGTGCTGGTGGACGAGAAGCTCAACATGAGCTCTCAATGTGCACTTGCAGCCCGGAAAGCCAATCAGATCCTGGGCTGCATCAGGAGAAGTGTGGCCAGCAGGTCAAGGGAGGTGATTCTCCCCCTCTACTCAGCTCTGGTGAGACCCCACCTGGAGTACTGCATCCAGTTCTGGAGCCCCTATTACAAGAGGGATATGGATGTGCTGGAAGGTGTCCAGAGAAGGGCCACGAGGATGATCAGAGGGCTGGAGCACCTCTCCTATGAGGACAGACTGAAGGAGTTGGGGCTGTTCAGTCTGGAGAAGAGAAGGCTCCGAGGTGACCTCATTGTGGCCTTCCAGTATCTGAAGGGGGCCTACAAGAAGTCTGGGGAGGGACTTTTCAGGCTATCAGGGAGTGATAGGACTAGGGGGAATGGAATGAAGCTGGAGGTGGGGAGATTCAGGCTGGATGTGACGAAGAAGTTCTTCACCGTGAGGGTGGTGAGGCCCTGGAATGGGTTGTCCAGGGAGGTGGTTGAGGCCCTGTCCCTGGAAGTGTTTAAGACCAGGCTGGATGAGGCTCTGGCCAGCCTGATCTAGTGTGGGGTGTCTCTGCCCATGGCAGGGGGGGTTGGAACTAGATGATCCTTGTGGTCCCTTCCAACCCTGACTGATACTATGATACTATGATCTCCATTGTCACCCTTTTCAGCATGAAAGAGGGAGGCTTCCAGGGGCAGCACTCACCTGAGACAGGAATTTCTTATTCTCTTCCCACAAACTGTAGTGTGACTTACCGTCAGCCACTCAGATACATCTGGGAAACAATTTCGGCAAGCCTGTAAAAATAATAAAAAGTTGTTTGAGTAAATGATGAAAAAACCCACAGTATTAGCATTATGCCATCTATTACCATTTTGTGAGACCTTGCTTTGTTTTTCTGTTTATTTTGTTAATGGCCTACATGTTCCTAATTTCAGGTAATTGTGTGCTTGGACATATGTCCTCAAACTTGTACTTTGATCTGAACAAAATACAATTTCAGACATTAATAAAAGTATTAAGCAAAGAATACATACTTTAAAAACATGAACAGTTGCAGATCTTGGGTAACAATAGTGTAGGCAGTTAGAGCTGTTTGCAATTTCCAGATGTCCTGCTCAATCTTGTGAGTTTTCTAAAACTGAGATAAATCGTGAGATACCAAAAGTATGTTAATGAATGAAGCTGGGTTAAAACAGGTAGTTTTGAAAGGCCAAACTAAAATTCTATAAACTTTAAAAAACAGGTTACAGAAATTACTTAGCCAGTATTTATATCTAACCTGGAATGTGACAAAGGCTTCAAGCATAACACAAATTTTGACTGTGCTTCAACTCAGATATTGAAAAGGAGACAATGTTTTTGCTTTTAGTGAAATCTTTTTTTGTCTTCATATTTAGAAAGGAAAAAGATTTCATGAGAAAGAGATTTCACACATGATTATAGGTAAAACTGAGTGTCTGTCCTAGATGATGTTGGCATAACATTGTGTATAACAGACTAGTTTCAACATGTTGGTAGTGTCTAGACACATGGTATGACAAACAGCATAGTTTGCTTTATACTCAGTGTCTGGAAAAGTCCTCCCCTCACTTCACATGTCAGACCAATAATCTTGAGGAATCTGGTCTTTGTGTAGATACTTATATTTAGAATGGTTAAAAAAAGGAGAGAATACTTTAGAAACAGATTCTCAGATATCTGTACTGTAGCTACATTGTAGAAATACCACTGGATTGTAGAGATAGGAAGGGAGGTTGTATACATATTTGCATGCGGAGTAGGTGGAGAAGCAGATGGAGAATTTGTGAAAATCCAGGAAGGTACTAAAATGCAACAAGATTTTTTTTCCTGTTAGATTTGTTAAAGTAACCATCAGAGTTACTAATGTTTTTTTAAGGCCAGCATTACCTACCAAAACAACAACAACAACAAAGCAAACAAAAAAAGAGAACGAGAAACTGATTTTGGATCAGTGTAATGCTTATGTATTGCAGCTGAAAGACTTAGCTGTTTAAAAACAATTGGGAAAGTAGTGTTAAAAAATAAGTACTTTGGAGAAGCTTAAAAATGTGAACTTTAGAATATTTTTTCTTTATCATCAGTAATAAACTGATGAATCCAAGGTGATCTTGCCTACATGTTTTAATGCCATGAAAATAATACAAAGTTTCTAAATAGGTATTTTAAATGTAATGCTTTTCTTGGCCCTGTCAACAGAGCAGTCATCTATACTTTCCTCAAGGAATTTTATCAGAGGGGATAGTTTATGCAGATCTGCAGAAATAAATGAAAGGTGGAATATTTTTCTCTTGCTGGATGGCACAGTTGTACTATAGCACTGAGGAACAGGAAACATACTGCATGGAGAGGAGGATCTCAGTGGCCTGGTAGAGTGCATGCTCCCTCAGGTAGTGAGGGAGCACCAAGCTGCAAAAGTGAGTACAAGTGCTGCTGTTTTGTACCAAAATGCAGCCTAACTAACATGCTACCCTTTAGTTGCAAGATACAACTGGAGCAGAGAATTGGGATCAACAATAAAAAACTATATGGTGTGGGGGTTTTAAGTAAAATTTTCTTTATCCTTGAACCTGTCAAGGGTATTATCTTTTGCCTCTTAGGTCCTAGTTATGAATGAAAGTGGAAGGTCAGTTATTGGCTCTGTATTGTCATAAGCTGTTGTAAAAGTCAAGAAATAATTAAAATGGGCTTTAATTAGGTTCTGATTTTTAACATTTATTTAGGTTCTTTTGCCTAGAAGGATATTTCTATTTTTTATCCTAAACAAAAGTGACTTCTTTTGTAGGACTCCAGTTAGAAATCATCCCCTCTCTGCAGTTTACACCAAGTGCTCACTATACAGCAGCTTAATTCTGCTTAGAAAAGCAAGTGTTAAGGGTGATGTTTTTTTCCTGGCAATTTGACCATTCCATCACGTTCCAGGAACCACATGACAGGATGGCACAAGAGCCAGACATCCACCCACACAGAGGATGACGTCTGCCCCAAATGCTCTCATCCTTTGACATTTTCACTGTGTCTTACAAATAACTTTTCTTCATTTTGAGGGAGAGTTGTAGACAGTGGAAGAGAGTAAGAACCATTAAAATAGCATAAGAAAGACAGAGAAAATCTAGTGATAATTAATTCCTTGAATAATTTATACAAAACTTTAAGTTAACTTGCATTAAAAAGCCACCTTCTCACCTTCTCTCAATGACCACAATCCAGAAAGCACCGAGGTAATTTAACTTCATCCCTTAATCTTACCTGTTTGGCAAGCAGCTCTCAAAATACGTTTTTCACAAAATTGCTTAAAAAGTTAGAGAAATCACATTTTTTTATGTACTGAGAATTTTGCAATAAAGCGAAAAAGGGTCAAAGATTTTTCTTAAGGTAATTTATTACTCTATTACAGTAATGTGAGGGTTACTGATACCATATTACTGTTAACGCTTTCTTGGGTGCAGTTCTGCCATACCTGTTTGTGAAGAAATGTGTCACACTGATAGGATATTTACTGTTTTAAAAATCAGTGTAAAGGTTATGCAGTGTGAGGGATTATGAAATACCACTAGTCTGCTATTTGTACCAAAAACAATAGCATTGGTTTATGGTAAAGACAGATGCAGTAATGTCAGCCTACAGTTTATCCGCATGCATAGTATTAATCTGTATGCCACAGCATATAGGGTGTTGGTGACTTTTTGCTCTGCTGGACACCTGCTGACTCTAGTCAGATTGCTCATCACCAGATGTGTTGTTTCTGTGAGGAAGTTTTGTGTCTTTCCATGTGCTCCTGACATTATTTCCAAGAGGCACATTTGTTGCTGGATTATAACAAGGAAGACTGTCATCCAACACCCACCCCACTTATGGTAATAACCAGGTCCCCTGGGAAGCACAAACTACAACTCTCCCTTGCTCCTTAGATTTTAAAGCATACACATTCCCCCCACACACACACACAGAAGCAAAAAGACATGAAAGAGTACTGTTCTGGGTCTTCCTCACCTCAAGACTGAGAAACAAGCTGCTGCCAGAACAGTGTGCATGGCATTGGCACCCTTGCTTACCCAAGCCAAGAGCCCCTTGCAAGACGTAGGTATCCGTCCATGTTTTCACTTGGCTGATTTCCCCATAGTTCCTGAAGCACAAGGTCCCATTGTGATGAATATTCAGTGTGCCACAAAATGAAATCAGAAGCCCATGCTGTGTCATATAACCAGTGTGTTTACTTTCTAAGCTGGAGTTTTCCATGTCTGTTTCTCTATTTTCTATGCATTCTGGTGGGGTTTATGTGGAAGAAATACCACTCTTTTAAAAGAAGAACTCTAAATGAGTAGCCTAAATGCATGTATTTTTCTACATATCAAGAATGTAAATAAAATGAGAAGTATTTTTTCTTGGGGCTACTTTCAAAGTAGTAGACTAAAGAAGAGTACCACTGGAGTGGATGACAGTATGTAGAAACAGTATGGCCTTCAGAAAGATACCAGAGATATCTCACATGTGGTTCTTTCATTAAAATTTGCAAATACTGATTTTTTCTTTCAAACTCCAATGCAGCACTGGTTTTGTTGACAAGCTTTTTTAGCTGGCTTCCTAGCAAAACTCATCGGTGCAAACTGTGCTGTTGCTTCACTTCCTCAGAAAAATCTTTTCTCCCTACTTTGAGACACTTTTATTTAGTTTTTGTTGTCTGTCTTCAGCTAGGGAGCAAGGTACTTTTTTTCCCATATAGATTGTGAGGGTACTTCTAAATAGTGCCTAGAAAGATTTTTGACTATGCCATTTCTTCCCTTTCTTGGGACTTCTTATTCCTCATTTGACAGAGTAGTATGGAAGCACTTCTCACTATCAGAAACTTGAGTTTCTTGAACAAAAGTGATCTAGTGTTTATTTCTCTCAAATGTGCAGGCTGAGGTCTTGGACTATAATGGAAAAGTATCATAAATAATGCCAAGATTTCTGCAGGTTTTAACATCGTGATCCTTCTCTTGTTCAGGCTGTTTTATGTCCAATTTACCTCTGACATATGGGAAGTACATCAATGTACAAATAAGTTTTAATTCCCAGAGACTATATTGAAACATGTTGTGAAGGCAAATTGTACAGCAAATATATGTTCTTTATGAAAGCAAACAAAAACAAGGTTAGTTACCTTCTTATCAGGCTATAATGGAAATGTAATAATCTGGAAAATAGCACTTGGACCAGTAATAATTTTGCCTGGGAAGATCATGAAAAAGAATTGGTAGATTATTTCCCCTCTGAGTGCTAAATAAGTTAGCTCTCTGTTAAATCTGACTTGCACGGATCTTTAAATTTAAACTTAAACATAGGAGTATGCAAACATCTTGCTAGCATGGGCAGAAGCACTGGTATCCCTAAATAATTATTTTCTCATTCATGCAATTATGAATGCTAGGAGAATGCTGATTTAGATGTGAGGCTCCCAGAATAAAGCACTGGGCATTAAAAGCATGAGCATTTCTTCAGAGCAGCTTAGCTGAAGTTTATCATGACCATTCAGCTATTGCCTAGCAACTTGTGAAGGCCATCAAAGAGCTCTTTGTCCACAGCTCTAGCAAAAACATTTCCTCACAGATATCCTTATCAGTATCAAGATCAACATGAAAACTTACAAAATCCCTGATTTTATTGCATAAAATCCCTGATTTTATTGCATACTTTCGTGAAATTGTGGCAATCATAAGCTAGTTCACTGTTGATACCATTGCTATAAAAGCTGAGTCTAACCTTGCTGTTCTAGTTAAAATGTTTCTTTTTGCTCCCTAATTTCTAGATGGTCTATACAAGCATAGCTTTCTTTGCTGAAAGCCTGGAAAAGTATTTTTAAAATTCTTAAATATTTTTAATTTAGATAACACATTCTTTCTCAAAACCAGACATTTGTCACAGGTATAAGGTGTGAAACTCAGTTTCTAATTTTTTAATGCCTTGTAAATTAATTTATCTAAAAAGCAGTGATTAAGAGGAATTTAAAACTACAAGCAGACATGCAGTAAATCATTAAATGGATTAGAGTTCCTGCTTTGCTACGCTCACTCTTGACACACATGGAGGACTGAAATTGACTTTGCTTATGATGAATAGTGAATACAATAAAATTCTGTTCTAGAGAAACAGGAATAATATTCACTACTCTTTTAGTATGTTTTAATGTCATAATTATTATTCAGTGATATTTAAGGTGTACTGTTTCTTTGCTAAATAAAGGGATGTTATTCTTCACCTGACTGCCTCCTCATGGGAAAGATAAATTAATTTTTCAGTTTCCCTAATGGATCACTTTCCCTGATGCACACTGGAGGAAGTTTCCTTTTTCTTTCATAAGGTAGTTTCTGGGTCTTTGTGGCTCTATACAGCATGGACACATTGTCTTTTCTATCCCAGTGCACCCCGTATCACCCTTTGACACCATGCTGTCATAAAGCATCTTCTGTGCACAGATAAAGACGATATAATTGAGCCTAGTGTTATTGTGTGTCACTGGTCTACATAATCTCAAATAATGCACTCTGGTAACTCTTGGCAACTGCTGACTTGTTAATAGTGACCATTGTATACTGAACACCGCTGAAATCCATAAAGACTCTGTGAAAAATGTCTTTTCTCTAGCAGGGTTCACTGAGCAAAGCTATGTGTGATATGACAGATAACACTCAGGTGAACAGAATGCTAGGCTCAATTCTTAAATGCTCTGCATGTGTCAGCCTATGTTTTCTTTTGTATTTATAAACCCAAGTTCTCAAATTTGGAAGCCTCAAGCAGAGCAGCCTTATGCATCTGAAATAAGTGGTCTTGTTTCTAAAAAAATTGCTCTGACTTCATCCTTCTCATGGGCATCAGCATCTCTCAAAATCAAGTCATTCTATTTCTACACAAATGGGGAGTTCATGAAAAAGTTGAGTCAAACAACTGAGAAGCAACTCTATGCTGCCTCTTAAATGCAGGTGATAGGAGAATAGCATTGCCTGTGGAGGCAAAAAAGAAAACTAATGATTTTAAAAGCCTTTCATTTTTATTTTACAATAGCTTTGGTTTAGGTCAGTATTATCCAATGATAAATGTATAATTAAGGCTTTTAGGCTGTATACTATCTGCTGCTGGTTAGTGTCTGGATTCTAACAGACAAGTGTTTTCGCTCTTGCTGGCATTAGCTGATGCGGAATGTTGAACCACATATTTGATTACTCAATCTGTCGCTTGTACTGCAGAGAAACAACTTGAGTGTCTAGAGTTTCACCTTCCCTCTAATTAGAGAGTTAGTCTTGGATATAGATAGCTTTACATGGCACATGCTGTGGGGCACGAGGAATTGTCTCCAAGTCTGATCTACAGTAAACAGCATAATTATTTTTCAGTATTTTTAGAAACAATATTTATTGTTCTTCAAAGTTAAAAGATTTTTTTATTGCGATATGTGAAATTATTTTGCCTTTTTAGGACTCTGGCAGCTAATGAACCTGTGGCATATTTTGCGGGAAATACTTACAAAGAAAGACGTACTTGTGGTTGGATTCAGTCCACTGTTCCCTGAGCGAAGGGCTTCATTCAGTAGAGGCAGTGCAATAATACTTAATTGTTAATGCAAAGTACTGTAGACACAATACAGTCTGAGTTCCACAGTGGTGCCTGCTGTTGGCATTTAACATGTAGTGTGCTTTTCAAAAGCAGAAAGTGAAAAAAATAACAACAAAACAACAGGAAAGTTATATTTAATGTTGCTGTATTGCAATATCCCATGATTGGATAATTATAATAGTGGTTTATATTTTGTTTTATTTATAGGGTTTCAGATTGTAGCTGCTTTATAATCAATTTTATGCCAAAACTGTTAAGACAAAGCACTGGCTGACCAGCATCTTTAACACTGTTGCAGCTAAGCATTTTGGAATGCTCACATGGTGTGTTTGGAAACCCTTTGTGTGCTCTACATTTTTCCATTTGGTATGAGTCTGAGCAGTAATCAGCTCACCACTAATTAGAAATCATTCTGTGTCCACACAAAATAATGTCAGAGCTTAAGAATTTTTACATTCAGAAGGAAAAGTGTCTTCATGCATTTCCCTAAGACAAAACTTGAAAAGAAATGTTTGTTGTTTTGAAGCAGCCATTAATGAGGAAGCAAAAGACATTATTTTGCTGCATTTTAATTACTTTCTACTTCTGATTATCTTTATTGATACTACTGGTGAAAGTGAAAGGAATAAAAGACCTTTTCAATTTTTGTGTGTATAATGGTCTTGGAAAATTATAGAACTCTATAAACTATTGAGAGTCAAACCTTAAATCTTAAAGTATCAGTAGAGAGGTAGTATCCCATAGAACTCTCACATTCTGTGTAAAATCTGCAGAAGTGCTTTCCTGTTACAGAACACAGAATCAGCTTTTATGTACAAAACTGAAGTAAGAAAGAAATCCATTGTTCTGATGGAAGACTGGAACAGAGATGCAAGTTTTCCTTGTTCTATTTTCTTTATGTTAGTGGTATTTTCATAAACAAGTTTTGTGAGCTGTGTTTTTAAAAGGGTTCCTCTGGGAACCAGAGGTTTAAATTAACTACATATAAAGTTCTCTTTACAATGGGTGTCAGTTTTGTTTATTTATGGTTGCAGGGATTCATTGTGACAGCGTGTGTGCTGAGGGACAGTGGGGTCCAAATTGCTCGTTGTCTTGTTACTGCAAAAATGGAGCATCCTGCTCTCCAGATGATGGAATCTGTGAGTGTGCACCAGGATACAGAGGCACCACTTGCCAGAGAAGTAAGGACAAACTAAATACTTTGAACTCTCTCTTTCTGTGTCTCTTATTGGAGATACATATGATTTAATACTACAATGCTTTGTTAATTGTAGTATGAAGTGTGAAACACTCCATGACATTTGGTCAAAATGTGTGAACAGACAGAACTGTTACCTGTATTTAACAAATGTTATCAACTAATAGTGCTCTTCCTTATTCACTGTCTGTGCCATAATGTCATTATGTACATTACTTTCAAAGAAACAAATTTAGTAGGAGATTCCATTCTAAAGGCAAGTATTCCCACATGTGATTGATGAATATTAATTTTATCATACCTGGTTTGGTAGGTGACTAAAACATGCATAAATTTCAGAAGTCAGAGGCATTATCTTCCAGTTGAATCTGGCAGGAATCATTGCCTTAATTATTTCTTTTTTTCCTTCACACTTATTTTGAAGCATCAAAGAATGGCCAGTGGCATCAGGACTCACACTAAGTAGAAGATATCATAGGTATATGTAGTTGCATTTGAAAAGTTTGTAACATTTAAATGCTACAAGAACAGAGATACAGGCGAACTGGGGCAAATCACACCAGAAAAAAAGGAGGCAAAAATAAGAGACTATGTGAAGTATCTGCCCTCCCAAGAACATTGTCACAGTTTGCCAGAATTCGAGCTGTCTTCAGTTGGAATTATGGAAGCTGTGAGGGAAAAGTGTTCAGAGAAGAGAAATGTGAATCCTCTTCACTTGGAGAGTAGTCCTATTTTCTGAGATCTCCCAGAAAGAGAGTCAGGAAGCAGGTGGAGTAAGGCCACAGTGAGATGCTGCTAGGTCCTGCAGAAAAAGCCTTTAAAGGCAGGAGACAACATGAAATGATTACTAGAATGCAGAAAGAGAACCAGAGCAGGATGAACTCCTAACAGTTCAGGAATGGCAAGACTTCAAGCTGAAAAGTGTGATTGCCTGTGGCACTACTAAATCCCACATTATGGTGGCATTAGTATTCCTTAAACATTTCTGGCTAAGTGCAGCAATTATTCTCACTATCTAATCTCAAAAGGCCTTGCAGTTAATCAGCTAATCCAAAACCAGACTAAGAGTAACATTGCATGTAAAAATGTTGCCTGTGTTTTGGAACTGTGCCTATAACCTGGACAAGAGGCTTCCAGTCCAGGGGCTCTCAAAGCCCCTCTGTGATGCATGGTCTGGAGGCCAGGAAGACAAAGGTCATACGAATAATTTGGATCTCAGTCAGAAAGCGCCTTTTCAGTAAACAGGAAGACCTTTTGGCACCGTTTCACTTGGAAAAGTGAATCTTGAATGAAATTAAAGTGTTTAAAAGATTTCAAATTAGTTATCATCAGTGCTAATTGGTGCTGTGCAACAGGTATTTTCCTTGGTGCAGTACCTAGTATTCCAATTTATCAGGAAATAAAAGGCCAAAAGGGATTAGAGCAACAAAGAGGGAAATATTATGTGACAGCCTTTCTTTTGCATGGATGATGTTTTTTCTAAGAAACTGGTGCCTTTAGCATAAGAAAATTCAGTGGGCATCTCTGTATTTCTGGTATCAGGTTCTCTAAATGTTATAGTGAGTACAGTGAGAACCTAAATGAAAGGATTACTGGAAGACACATGAACATTTTTCTTAATGAAGTAGTAGTTGTTTGTATTCCAAGTTAGGAAACACATAAAAAGTTAAGGCCGATGATGACTCTACTCATCTACAGATAAAACTATCCACTCTTTATTTTTAAATTTCTTTTCTTCAAATATTCTTTGAAAGATGTTTGTGCTGTAGAAGACATATGATGTATAGCCAAGTGTATATAATACATGAATATGTATGTATTTCAAACATAACCTAAGTAGAGTGTGGCCTGACAAGTAACAGAATGTCAAGTAAGTAATTACTTACTAGAATATAGTAAACTTCTGAGAAAGATGAGCACATCTTCTTTCATGAGTGCAAGACATTGAACTGTGTGAATGAGAACTACCACTGCAATTCCTGTGTATTTTGGAAGCAGTGTTAATACAAAGTGAGGAACAAGTACACTGAAGAGTAGTTCACAGCTGATAGAAAGTTCAGGAAGCAATGACAATTTGTTCTTTTTGTTTCCAGTTTGTTCCCCTGGGTTTTATGGACATCGCTGCAGCCAGACGTGCCCCCAGTGTGTCCACAGCAGTGGTCCCTGCCACCATATTACTGGCTTATGTGACTGCTTACCTGGATTTACAGGAGCCCTCTGTAATGAAGGTACAAGTTGTAAGTCTCTATGGGATATTCAGACTAAGCACTATGATAATTTTCATTCCATCACTTGGAAACTATACAATCAAAACCAGTTTCTGTTAAAGTATACACAGAAAAATTCTGAAATATTAAGGGGCTTTAAGCTGTTTGAATATTTGGTCCTTAAGGATGAAACCCACTGTACTCTTATTTGTATTATTTGTATAATGAGTATGTATAATGGGCTTACTAGAATTTATAATGCCTGACTTTAACACTGCACTAAGCAATACATTCCTTGAACCAATTATCCATTGTTGTTTTCTTTTGAAATAAAGAAAACACAATCTTGCACTGATTATTAAGAAGTTTTAATTCTGACAACTTGTTCTCAGTATGTCCCAGTGGCAGATTTGGTAAGAACTGCATTGGAATATGCACCTGCACCAATAATGGAACATGTAATCCTATCGATAGATCCTGTCAGTGTTACCCTGGCTGGATTGGTAGTGACTGCTCTCAGCGTAAGTATTAGCTTTTTTCCTTTACTTTTAAAGCACTTAAGCTACGTAAATTCTTGACTTTTTGGTAAAGGAACATTATATAGGTAATAAATGAGGACTTCATGGCATGCTATGAAGAGATCCTCAACTTTTCTGCACTTCTTTGCCATTATCAGAAACACATTTGCAGTATTATGCCTTTAATAAATGGCCTGGAGCACAGGACAGGAAGAATCATTTTTCAGCGTTCAGCTGCCCAAAAGAGAGTTGTAGAGCACCCGGATCAGTCATTTCAGAACTGCACTGTGAAAAGATGAGGCAATGCTCATAGGTTGCAGCAAGGCTGACTTCTACTAGATACAATGAAAAAATCCTTCATCAAGCACAGCAACTGTCCAGAGAGGCTCTGCAATGTTCAGCTTGGATGTGGCTGTGAAACTGTCATTGTTGAAGATCCCTTGAGTAGGATGTTGGACTACGTGATACTAGAAGTCTCTAGCATCATTAAAAAGTCTGTGACTTGATGAATCTTGCATTGCAGAGAAGGTCTGTAATTATTTAGTCTTATCACAGTAGTGTTGTGAACATTTCAGGGCTTGTATCTTCAGGACAACCATATGAATAACAGGGTTATTATTTTATAGGTAAGGAGTTGAGGCATTGGAATACAGGGTATTTTTTTTCTTACAGCTGGCAATGCTCAGAACAGAGCCAAGATTTTCTCAGATACAAGGTATTGCTCTGGCTGCAAGACCATCCTTATTATTGTTGAACATTAGAGCATTTTGAGAAGAAGTTTTACAGTATGGCTTTCTTTTAAAGTGCTTATAACTTCTGGATGGATTTTTCTCTTTCTTCCTTTTATAAATGTTTCACAGATAAGCATTTTTTGTGTCATTTGCCTCATTCAATGAATGGTTATGCTGAACTCAGTGATGACTGCTGTAGACTTTAAAAGGAGACGGGCTAGGCCCTAATTTTATTATGTTTCAAAGTGTTATTTTATTCGATATTTAGGCATTCGCCAGATGCTTTGCTGGATCTGTACAAATTACTGATGGCAGAAGGAAATATTTGAAGCAAAATTCTCACAAGAAGCTTATCCAATTTCATAAAATACCAAAACCCACACAGTCCAAAACTCATGCATGCCAAAATTTTAGTCAATCCATTTTAAATAATAATAATAATAATAATAATAATAATAATAATAATAATAGAGCTGTATCAGACCCTGATATGTCAAAATTCAAAAGACATTGTGCTAGTGTTTCCAGGCAGGTGCATTTCCTAATAACATGCCTCATTGGTTTTTATCATTTACGGTTTGACGGGTCCAGGATAACTGCCTCTGTAGCAGTGCAGTGTAAAATCTGGTCAGTTTGGAAAAAAAAACTTTGCTGGATGAACTCTGTGATCAGCATGCACAGCTCAATATGATACCAAAATAAATCTTGGGCCTAATCCTGTGGAAGGCAGTAGCCTTTATTATGGTAAAATAAGTAGGTAGTTGGGAGAGTAAGAGAATAGGGCTATTTAGGAAGAGGAGGGACTTACTCATTGAATCAGTAACAAGAAAATGGTGCCAGCAATATGAATGGAAGCATCTATTGAGGCTGTGCTTATGGACCGTAACAGAGGAAGTTTATTTGCTTTGTATAAAGGCCTTTCGTTCTCATAGAAAAAAAAAATATTCCATTAATTTCTCTTGGAACTAGACCTTTTGAAACTTCTAACCTTTTGTCTGTATGTGATTTACATCCCTTCTTTGTTGACCACTAATTTCAAACACAAAACAATTACAAAAATAATTATAAGGCACAGCTGAAAGACATTCCAAAAAGACATTCCAGACACAGACAAGGCGTTTTGCAAATGTTTAAAGGATTCAAGAGTTTTTATTGCTCTCAGACATGTCTCTGGACAACCAAACCAGTACAGAACAATAAGGACTTACCAACCTGTTTTAGACTTCCACAGGAATAAAGCTAAGGCTTCTGTTTCTCACCTATTTCTTCTTTTGTATGAAGTGCTCAAGTTGTACTTCCACAAAACTACTTTTAAATGCTGTATCTCTTTATTAAAGAAAAAAGCAAAAGCCTTGAGAAGTGAATCATAGTCAACAGGAAGGCACTATTCTTGAAGAATCCTTTGCATTTAGTGATATTCTTATATGAAGAAAACTATATTTAGCTGTCCCTGAATAGTAATTAGCATTTTGAAATCACTTTATTCCAGTGGCAGCACAATGTATCAAATTCATTTGCCATGACATTTCCAAAACAGTCAGTAAGATTCTGTCTTACAATGTGTTGACATGATTGTGAGTGACCTAAAAAAATCTCCACTTTACAGATAATTTCTTGTTTTTTATAAATAGTATATTTATAATGGACCCACAGAAGCAAACGAGTAAACTTGATTAAGGTCTGCTCCTGATTTATATGCACCACATTTAGGCAATTATGTAGAATCAAACAGTGCAAATAAAAGAAGAAAGCTTAGTACTGTGCCTAAACATGAAGGCTATGAGATATATTTCAATCTTCTCTGTTCTCCTTCACTTCTGAGGCTTAAAAGGCATATCCCCTTGACTGTGATCAATTGAACTGTTCACATGTTGAAAAATAAGAAAGGAAACTTAAAAATGTTTCTCTATGAGAAAGCTGGTATGTGTGTCCTAGTTACTGTCTATCAAGTATGCATCACTGGTTTCTTTCACACACTTAATCTTGTTCAGCACTTTTTATCTAGAGTAAAATCATAGAATCGTAAAATCATAGAATCATAAAATAATACAGTTTGAAAAAGACCTCCAAGACCATCAAGTCCAACTGTTAACCTATTCTGTAGTTAAAAGAATAAAACAACTGTGGCTATTTGCTCAGAATGGAGTAATCTTAAAACTGCATTTAACTGATTCATCCCAAATGAATCAGTGCTCATACATGAATATAAGTAGTTCTATTCATGGTTATCAAGGATCTTTGTCATTTGTGATTGATGAGTTGCTCTGGGTTATTTTAGCTTGCCCACCTTCCCAGTGGGGACCAAACTGCATCCACACATGCAACTGCCATAATGGAGCTTACTGCAGTGCCTATGATGGGGAATGCAAATGTACCCCAGGATGGACTGGGCTTTACTGTACACAAAGTAAGTGACTTTTGTTATCCACTCTGAGTCTACAAACCAGAATTTTCCTTCAGAGTTTTTGTTTGTTTGTTTTATTTTGCTTTTTTGTTTTTCTTCACTTTATTAATCTATTTCTTCCTATGTCACTGAATTGTTTTGATCCAGAGTATGCAACATACTACTTGTGCAGGCAGACCCCTGTAAAAGCATTAATAAGTACTGGCCAATAGCTACTACATTCAACCTCCTCTTTAGCCTTCCTTCAGAGGAAGGCAACTTCTGGCTGCAGCTGAGCAGAGTGGAAGTGTCTGTCGTGTACACACACGCACAATGAATGACTCTGACATTCAGTTGCTTCTGCTGCAGATGTGCAGTTATGGCTGCAGTCCATAGTATGGATGGTGTCAGCTCTGCAGGTGTTCCCCATGGGGCAGGATGATAGTATTAATTCCTTCCCTCTGAAACCTCCCTAAAAATTACTCTAGCAGCAGTGAGCAAACAACCAAAATTGCAAGATTACACAGAGCTGACTGAATCCATGAGGACAGCTTCTAGCCTAGCTGAGGCTGCAGTCTTCTGAGACATGGTTCCTGCTGTGACTGCAAAGTGATCACACAGAATACATCTCATATCTGTAATTGCAACCTCCCTCTTATTTATTGCAACAACAACTCTAGCTCAGCACCTGTAATTCAAACACTGATAGAGAAGCAATTTTATTTGGAACTTAGAAATGTAACTTCATTGTACTGTAATGTTATATTTTTGGTTTGGAATTTTCTTCATGGAATTAATATATCAATACTGTTTTGTTTCCCAAGAGCTTTTCATGAAAATAAAAACACAAGCTGTGCAGTGACTGTGTGTCGGTATAGGACACTAGATGATGGGTAAGAATTCATATGAAGTCTGAGAAATAAACATTAGTTAGAGATAACTTGATAAAGTTGAATTCTTTATCATCTTACAGCTTCAGTTTAATCCAGCCACAGTCATTGTGTTTGAGCTCAAGAAAAATAAAACTGCTAACTGTGGTTTGAATTCAGTATTTAAATACATGTTTTTCATAAAATCAGAACTCTCATTTTCAACTTCATGAAGTCTTAGTGGCAGAAAGTAACAGACAGGTTATAGGGCCATATGGATGCCGCTCTGGAAGCCATTTACTATACTGGTTTGGCTGTCAGCTATCATGGTTATTTTACTTCCTGCTGGTGAAAAATAATCTCTTTGAAGTGATATGTCTTTTTCATACTGAAATGGTATCTTTGTGAGGAGCTGAGATACAATATGTTTTTGTTTAGGTTTTTTTTGGGGTTTTTTTTTATGCTTCAACATCAACTATGCAGAAAATATGTCCAAAGGTTCATTCATCGCTGAACAGACTAGCTGCTCTGGTTAACAAACTGCCCTCTTTCTCCTCCTTCAAGTATCTTCTGAAACCTATTTCATTGAGGAGCCTTTCTTGATGCCTTCTTCTGAACATCTGCTGTCTGCACAACTTGCCAACCTAATGTTTATGTACCTTTTGCCTGATGTATTTTAAACCACTTAAAACAGGGCAGGTCTTGATCTGTTTTGTTTATTGAATGCATATTGAGTATTGGGGCTACAGAAATGACTTGTCAGTAGCATACTGAGGAATATTTGCACTGTATTTCTAGAGTGGTTGTTTAATTCCTTTTCCCCTCCCCTTGCCTGTATTGCAGGATGTCCCCTAGGGTTTTATGGGAAGGACTGTGCATTGATATGCCAGTGTCAGAATGGAGCCGACTGTGACCACATCAGTGGCCAGTGCACCTGCCGCACAGGATTCATGGGAAAGCACTGTGAGCAGAGTGAGTAGGGATGGGAATGGTTTGTGCCTAATAGTAAATACTAAGCATCTGTGGTTTGGCCAGTGTTATAATATAACCTTCTGGGTTTGTTAGGAAACCTGATGGAAAAAGAACTTCAGGAGTTAGACCTAGGCCTTTTCCAAACAGATAAAAGGCAGCAGAATTAGTTATTAAGAGTGATTATGATTGTGATGGCTGGTTTTGTTCAATTTGTAGCTACATAGAAGAGACATCTATACTACATTCTAGTTTCTTTGGACATAATGCTAACACTGTCATGCAAAAGTAATATATGAATGCAAATAATTATCATTAGCATAAACCACAATGAAAACTAATAGCTAGAAAACTAAAGATAAGAAGTGCCACATCAGTCCTAGTGGATAAAACTAATCTTTGTGATGTGGTTTTACAATACAATTAGATTATAAAAGCGTAAGAGATGGCATGTGTATGATTCTTTCACGTGTGTAATTCTTTACCTAAGAAAACCAATAATAACAGCACTTATATTAATGGGCCTACAACACTGTACAGTTTTAAAAAGTCACTGTGGTCGTAAGCATAGAACTCTTAGTCCAAATTTGCTTACTTTACAGAGTGATGCTCTCACACTTCATGCATCATACTGCGGTACAAAGCAATCCATTCATCCTGCTATTGTGAAGGTTTAAACCTGTTTTTGACATCAGTGTCATGCACAGTGCTTTCCTTTGGATGTGTGGAGGGTACTATGTATTTCCTAGAACCAGGATTGATGTAGCTGCATCTGGATGTGAAGAGCTGTGTAGTGGGCGAGACAGCATGTGTCACACCTGGCAGTGCCATAACAGAAGGAAAGAGAGGCTACTGTCCCTATGGACACATTTTATTTCCTCAGCAGTTGGTTTCCAGCTGCAAAGGGACCTATGATCTTAAGGTTAATCAATATCTGCAGTAGAACCACTAAAATTTTGGAACTGGATTTTTTGTTCCATAAGAAAAATACAGTTGCAACAAAGGCTGAATGGTGTAGAAGAATGTATTTATTGCAATTAAAAAATAGCTGGCAACATGTAATTAAAAGCTATTTAAATGTTCTTATTCTACTCTGCTGGTCTAAATTATTCCCTTTGAAAGAGCAATAATGTTTAAGAAACTATAAACTTTTGAAGATCCTATCTTGATGTCATGGTATCAAAAAAAATGTTTTTAAATAATTTGAAAAATCTGACTTTTTAATTATTATTAAGCGTTGTAGATTTTGTATTTTATCATACAATTTGATAATAATGATGTAACAGTATTAAACAAAACTTTGAATGTCAGTTCCAATTCATATTTCAAAACATCAAAATGTATTACGACATGATAATTTTTGCCCAAACCTAAATTTCAGTAGTTATAATCTTGTTTTGCTGCATGTAGCCAAGAGAAGGAGAAGGTATATATGCATGCAGTTCTTCTTGAATCTGGATTTATTGAGACTGTGGGAACATTCTTCTGACACCCACTGTGCTGCATTACCTTGTAAATTATTCTAAGGTAGGAATACATAAAAGGACAGAAAAAACAAATTAATGTGGTTGTGTGGTTACAAAAATCTTGAGAGATTTCAGAAATTTGAGTCTCAGAATTTGAAGAAATGTCACTTCTTCATCAGAGCTACAATAATGTAACAATAACAAAGGTAGCAGTATAACAGAAACTATTTTTATCAGTGTAGGATAATTCTCTACCATGATAATTACATCATGTAGGAGACACCTTGATCAGTAATTAATTAGTGTATTTAAATCATTCTGGAGGAAAACAACTCATATAATCCTCTTCCAATTAGCTTATTCATCATTATTTAGCATTTTTCTTCTGCAGATATTTTTCAGTGTATACATTATGGTATCAAAGTGTGCTATAAGCAGCTTAGGACCAATTTATGTTTATGTAAATGTGTGGTGTACATTACATTCATGGCCTTTTTCTCTTGCTGGACAGCACCTTTGTCATATGACATGACATCAGCCAGACCTCTGGTCCCATACATATGATTACATGATTTTCCAAACACTGGGTTCTGAGAAAACTGTGAGACATTATTTTCTGGTGTAGAATTGGAACCATTTTGTCACATTCTATTTCCTCACTGTCTCCTGCTGGACTTCCAGCCTACGTTTGTTTTGGTTTTTGGTTGTTTGTTTGTTTGGTTTGTTTGTTGTTTGTTTTCTCCTCCCTAATTTCACTGCCTTAGTGGCTGCAACATTACAAGTAAAGGAAAATAACTTCTCAGTACAATTTCCCTGTTTTTCCCCTTCCCCGTGCACACCCTCCAACGCACACATACACATACTTTCCATAGAGGTCTACCACTGGTAACACATTGCCACCTGCTGGCCGTGTACCAAAACGTATGGAGACAAACAAATGGCGGCTTGTATATTGTAGATCTGCAATAGCAAAACATCTAAGAAGTACTACGTCTGATTTTTGTTTGCACTTACTTTGTGCAGAATGCCCTCAAGGTACATATGGGTATGGATGCCGGCAGATATGTGACTGCCTGAATAACTCAACCTGTGACCACATAACGGGAACATGTTACTGCAGCCCAGGCTGGAAAGGGGCCAGGTGTGATCAAGGTAAAGCAGTAAAAATATTGTAATTGTTTTATATAAAACCTGGGTTAACCTATTAAATACCACCTCTGTATAATTCATCAAATTAATCTGATAATGCATATGTGTTTCAGGACTCCATTCTGTTACATTATATATGTTCTGCAGATTTTGTAATTATAACCTGTCTCTGTGATAGTTCATGGGAGAAAAGCACTCAAGCAAATATTGCATGGAATGTTTTATTGTGCTGTTCTGTTTAAAGCACCTGATAAAGTGTGTGCTTTACCTGTCCTGTGCTTTTACCTAGAGAATGTTCTTACTATTTTAACTCTTTAAGAAAAAATTTCTTTCTATGGATGTGGTGGGTTTAGGCCATGCCTTTAAAATTCAGTTACAGACTTCAAGCAGAAAAGTAGAAAAATATAAATAAATCACTATTGGGTGTAAAAAGGGAAACAAAAGATTATTCTAAACAAATTCATTGGATAAATATCTAAAATAAGATGAGCTGTACCATAACAATTCTCTCTCTTCTCTTCTGATCTCGGCTGTTTGCTTTGCTCGGAAGAGATAATCTGCTTGTTGGCTGGCCTTGGTGAAATCTAACCCACTGCTCTCCACTCCTTTCTCTCTTGACGGGGTGAGGGTGGGGCAGTGGAATGGCTTCCCTGGTCTCTGACCAGGGGGCATTTCATGTTGTTTGCTAATTGTAAATATTGTATACTATTGTAAATACTGTATATTTTGTACATATTCATTGCATTGGAATAGAATAGAATAGAATAGAATAGAATAGAATAGAATAGAATAGAATAGACCAGGTTAGAAGAGACCTTCAAGATCATCGCATCCAACCTATCATCCAACCCACCTAAATCAACTAAACCATGCAACCAAGCACCCTATCAAGTCTCTTCCTAAACACCTCCAATGATGGTGACTCCACCAACCCTGCCCTGGGCAGTCTATTCCAATGGACAATCACTCTCTCTGTGTAGAACTTCCTTCTAACCGCCAGCCTAAACCTCCACACATGCAGCTTGGGACTGTGTCCTTTTGTTCTGGTGGTGGTTGCCTGGGAGAAGAGACCAACCTCCACCTGTCCACAACCTCCCTTCAGGTAGATTCCATCATAGAGTGTAGTTTTTGCTTGTAAATAGAGCTTCTGCTTGTAAGTGAGTTGGTCTGGCAAAGTTAATGCTGGGGGGAAACTTCAACCCACCACAATGAAGAAGATTAATGCTTTTCCTAAAGATTAGGATTGTCCTCACGTTGTTTTCTGTTATAGTTCTGTCTTGGCATAATGAAAGGTTGGAAAAACTAAAAAATAAAAAGGAGGTTTACAATATGTGGGAAAAAAGGTCTGGTCAATTGAGAAGATTATAGAAATGCTGCCAGAGAATGTGACAAGAAAGGCCAAGGCTCTCTTGGAACTAAGTCTTGCCAGGGAGGTGAAAGAACACAAGAAGAGCTTTTTCAAATACATCAATGGCAAAAGGAAGAGAAGGGAAAAGATGGGCCCACTACTGAATGATAAGGGAGATATGGTACTAGAGGATGCAGTCAACCTCACCTCCATCCCTGGAAAGATGATGGAGCAGCTTATTCTGGAGGTCATCTTTAACCACATGGAAGAAAAGAGGGTCATCAGGAGCAGCCAACATAGATTTACCAAGGGGAGATCCTGCCTGACTAATCTGATAGCCTTCTACAAAACGATGACCAAATGGTTTGATGAAGGAAGAGCAGTGGATGTCATATACCTCGATTTCAGTAAGGCTTTTGATACTGTCTCCCATAATATTCTCATAGAAAAGCTCAAGAAATGTGTCATAGGTTGGTCCATGAGGTGGATTGAAAACTGGCTCAGCAACAGAGTTCAGAGGGTTGTCATCAGTGGCACAGAGTCAACTTGGAGGCCTATAGCCAGTGGTATTACCCAGGGATCAGTACTGGGTCCAGTTTTATTCAATACATTTGTCAACGACCTGGATGAGGAGATTGAGAGTACCCTCAGCAAGTTTACTGATGATACAAAACTGGCAGGGGTGGCTGACATCCTGTCAGGCTGTGCAGCCATCCAATGAGATCTGGACATGCTGGAGGGCTGGGTGAAGACAAACCTCGGGAGTTCAATAAGGACAAGTGCAGAGTCCTGTATCTGGGAAGGAATAACATCAGGCACCAGTACAGGTTAGGGGCTGCCCTGCTGGAAAGCAGCTCCATGGAGAAAGACCTTGGAGTTGTAGTAGATAGCAAGTTCTATATGGGACAACAATGTGTTTTTGTGGCCAAGAGGGCCAACGGTGTCCTGGGGTGCATCAAGAAAATTGTGTCAAGGAAGTCTGGGGAGGTTCTTCTCCCCCTCTACTCTGCCCTGGTGAGACCACACCTGGAGCATTGTGTCCATTTTTTGGCTCCTCAGTTCAAGAGAGACAGGGATCTGCTGGAAAGAGTCCAGTGAAGAGCCATGAGGCTGATTGTGGGACTTCAGCATCTGCCCTATGAAGAGAGACTGAGAGCCCTGGGGCTGTTTAGTCTTGAGAAGACTGAGAGGGAATCTGATCAATGTCTATAAATATCTGGAGGGCGGGGGGGGGGGAATCTCTTTTTGGTGGTATGGAGTAATAAGACAAGTAACAGTGGATACAAACTTGAACATAGAAAGTTTCACCTCAACATGGGGAGAAACTTCTTTACAGTGAGGATGATGGAGCACTGCAACAGGCATTCCAGGGGGGTTGTGGAGTCATCTTCTCTGGAGACTTTCAAAACATGCCTGGATGAATTCCTATGCAGACTACCATATGTGATCCTGCTTTTGGCAGGGTTGGATTTGATGATTCTGGAGGTCCCTCCCAACCTCTAACATTCTGTTATTTTGTGATTCCATGATACTGTGAAATTAGCTGAAAGATGTAAAAGTGAAATACTGTCTTCTGGTCCTGACACATAAGCCTCTGAATTTATGCCTCATATTTTAATTTCTTTCTGTATTTCAGCTGGTGTAATTATAGTGGGAAACTTGAACAGTTTAAGCCGTACCAGTACTGCCATCCCTGCTGATTCCTACCAGATAGGGGGCAATAGCAGGCATCATTGTTCTTGTCCTGGTTGTGCTTTTCCTGCTAGTGCTGTTCATCATTTACAGACATAAGCAGAAAGGAAAAGAAACTAATATGCCTGCAGTGACCTACACCCCTGCTATGAGGGTCATCAATGCAGATTACACCATTTCAGGTAAGTGACATTTAGAACAGGCTTTTTTAATCCATTTTTTGACTTTGTACTTTCCCAAATGAGCCCTCAGGGGCTCAGATGTGCCCCCTAACAGGGCTTGAATGTGTGTGTTTTACCTTTTCATGTTACTGAGGGCTGCTGCGAGTAGCAACATATTTGATTTAGAAAAGAGTGTCTACAATTCTGCCCTGGAAGCCTTACTGGAAGGAAGGGCAGGGAAGGGTTTCCCTTTTTAGGAAGAGGAAGACTGAGACACTGCACTCAGTTTCTTTTGACAGGAGAGGAGTCCCTGCAACCACAGGGACAGTGGTGCTGGTGAACTGGCATGCAAGCCTTGTGGGCTGTGATAATAGACCTTTGTGTTTACCTTTCAGCTACCAGAGACAGTTCACCTGCATTCAGAAGGATGCTGCCCCAGCATATATAGCTACTTAGTTTGTTCCACATCATAATCTTTAAATCTCTGCATTTCAAAGGCAGTTTACCCTGGTAACAAGAGTTAATTGTAAAGACCAATGTAAGTGACCATGTATCTTGCTTTACTGTGCAACATTTTGCATTAAACAGAATTGGAAAGAGTGCCAAAACACAATTTCTACTGAGACTTTAAATTCAGTGCCAGTAGCTTAAATACAGAAAGACTGCTATGATTGTAGAAAGTCAGGATTTCACAATAGCTGTGGCAAGACTTTGTAGAGGGGCAGATAGCAGAGTGGCTCAAGTTTTCAAAAAATGAAGGGATGAAATAAGAGTCTTGAAACAAAACAGGAGTTTTTGACCTATGAAAGTGCATGGGATGGTACATGAACCTTCAGGCAATGCTGTCTTTTGCAAATGGCTGTTAATGAAGTCAGAAACAGTTGTCAGAGTCAATAAGCCACAAAGATGATCAGAGGGCTTGGAGCACCTCCCCTGTGGGGACAGGCTACAAGGCTGCTCAACCTAGAGAAGAGAAGGCTCCAGGGAGACCTTATAGCAACTTAGCAGTGCCAGGAAGGGATGCTTTACAAGGGCTTGTTGTAATGGGATGAGAAGAAATGGTGTGAAGTTCAAGGAAGGCAGATTTGGACTAGATACTAGAAAGAATTCTTTCCAGTAAGGGTGGTGAGACATGGGAACAGGTTGCCTACTGAGGTTGTGGATGCCCCCTCCCTGGAGGTGTTTGAGGCCAGGTTGAATGTCGTCTTGAACAGTCTAGTCTAATGGAGGGTGTCTTTTTCCATGTCAGGGAGGGTGGTACCAGATAATGTTTAAGGTGCCTTACAACCCAAACCATTCTATGAATCTATGAAGGAAGAAAGATGTAGGAACAAAGGTTGCTCTTGAAGCACCAGAAGAGAGTGCTGTAAACTTGATGGTTACAGTGTATAGCGTAGAGCAGAATAGACTAGACTAGACTAGAATAGAATAGAATAGAATAGAATAGACCAGGTTGGAAAAGACCTTCAAGATCATCAAGTCTAACCTATCACCCAACACCATCCAATCAACTAAACCATGGCAATAAGTGCCTCATCCAGTCTCTTCCTAAACACCTCCAGTGATGGTGACTCTACCACCTCCCCGGGCAGCCCATTCCAATGGCAAATAACTCTTTCTATGAAGAACTTCTTCCTAACATCCAGTCTAAACCTCCCCTGGTGCAGCTTGAGACTGTGTCCTGTTGTTTTGGTGCTGGTTGCCTAGGAGAAGAGACCAACCCCCACCTGCCTACAACCTTCCTTCGGGTCGTTGTAGAGAGCAATAAGGTCTCCTCTGAGCCTCTTCTTCTCCAGGCTAAGCAACCCCAGCTCCCTCAGCCTCTCCTTGTAGGGCTTGTGCTCCAGACCTCACACCAGCTTTGCTGCCCTTGTCTGGACATGTTCCAGCAGGTCACCATCTTCCCTAAACTAAGGGGCCCAGAACTGGACACAGGACTCAAGGTGTGGCCTTACCAGTGCCAAGTACAGGGGCAGAATGACTTCCCTGCTCCTGCTGGCCACACTATTCCAGGATGAATATCATCCTGATGAAGGCCAGGATGCCATTTGCCTTCCTGGCCACCTGGGCACACTGCTGGCTCATGTTCAGCCTACTATCAACCACTCCCCCCAGGTCCCTCTCTACCTGGCCGCTCTCCAGCCACTCTGACCCCAGCCTGTAGCACTGCATGGGGTTGTTGTGGCCAGTGTGTAGAACCGGGGACTCAGATGTGTTAAATCACATGCCGTTGGACTCTGCCCATCTGTCCAGCCTGTCAAGGTCCCTCTGCAGAGCTCTCCTAGCTCTCCTACCCTCTAACAGATCAACACCTGCCCCCAGCTTGGTGGCATCTGCAAATTTACTGATGATGGACTAATCCCCTCATCCAGATCATCAATAAAGATACTGAACAGGATTAGGCCCATTGTCCATAATGTGGACAATGCTATGACTACAGAGGCAAAAGACAGCAAGGGACCACAGCAGAAAGCAAAGTTCACAGTAACACCCGTGATTGCTCTTTCCTGAAAGTGAGGACACAACTAGTCAGTTACTGCTCTGTTTCTCTAATTTCTTTAAATGAATGCAAGTTGTTTGTGGTTTTTTTTTTTCAAGAAACTCCACCAGATTCTGAAATCAGTGTAGCACTGTCAAAAACACATCCTAAGAGGGAAATGCTATGTTATCTTCAGTTGTTCATTTTCCTTCTTTTTCTTTTCAGAAGCCATCCCTCACAATAATGGTGGAAATGCTAACAGTCACTACTTCTCTAACCCTAGTTACCATACTCTAACTCAGTGCACTACCTCACCTCATGTGAACAACATGGACAGACTGACCCTGGCAAAGGTAAAGCATAAAAATATGCAAATTAGCCTCTGGTTTATTTTAGTTTGTTCCCTGGATGTTTCATAGTTGGTTTATTTTTGCCCTCTCTGATTATCACTAGGAAATTCAGAACCTCCCCATGAGTGTCAGTTATCTATCAGTTTTCATTCAGTTTCTGTTACCTCTCTTTCCATGAAATAGGCAAAAAACAATCAGCTGTTTGTGAACCTTAAAAATGTGGAGCCTGGAAAACAAGGCACTGTCATGGACTATACAGGAACATTGCCTGCTGACTGGAAACATGGTGGCTACCTCAATGAGCTTGGTAAGGAAAAAACACAAACAAACAAGGAGAATATGAATGTTACTCATTGTGAGTGAGATGGATTGGAAAGCAGAGATCTTTTCCTGATTCTCAGGGTAATATTTACCTGGTTTTCAGGGTAATGCCAAGCTGTAAGACTGTGTGTGAGCTTCAGGGTTACAGGTTTGACCTTCACTTTAAGGCAGTACACTTAGACATAAAAAAGTTACACCTTGTGAGCAATGGTAAGTTAGTCTGATGCCTAATGCAGACATGATATGGAAAATATCTCATATAATCTTTATTAAAAATTTGCTTATTGGTGTCATAAAACAATGGATATTGTACAGTAAAGGTCAGCTTTGGCAAAATTACATAATCTTAATAAATTTAGTTGAATTTAGTAAAGGATAAATCGTAATAAGAGATTAATCCCCTTGTGCTCTAGCCAGTCTTCAGAGATTGGAAAGGCTAGGCATGGCTGAGTTTATCTCTTAATAGATATGCCAGTTATTGCCATCACTATAGGCCTGACACCAGACACATGAACAGCCAGTCTGCTGTAGGTCTGGTCACATTCAGCAAAAGCAGTCGGGTGCACCAATAGTACAGTTTGTTCATATGCAACATACACAGATTCTTCAAGACGGCCAGTGATAAATACATCAAACTGCAGACAAGCTATAGAGCTCTAAAATATGATTGCAATCACAAGCTTAATCTCCCAGAGAAGTACTCAGTGTAGCTGAAGTCAGAAATCTTACCAAAAGGCATCCCTTCTGGGCAGGAGAAGGAGGAGGGTTTGAGGAGGGCAAACCTGTCAATCTGTCCCTGCTGTTTGGTGTCAAAATTCTTGTCTTGTCCCTTATATATGAAATCAGAGTCATACTTATATTATACCTCATATCTACTATTGTGCAGAATGCAGAGGCTGGGACTGTGGTCAAAGCCATTGTTCCATTACAAGTTGCACAAGTGGAAGAGCAAGCCCACTCCACATTCCTTCCCAGGGGGAAAGCAGCATAGACCACTGATTCTTCACCCAGCCTCTGTGCCTGCTGTGGTTACCATGTGTTTATAAACTATTATTTTGTGCTTTTTCCACTGTTATGTGCTTCCAACATGCATATATCCTTTTTATAAATCCCCACCAAATGGAGTCAATGCTTTAAGAAGTAATTTCTCATCAGCTGAGCTGCTTCAGATGTAAATTTTAGGAGTATCTTCCCAGCTAAGCCTCTTTTTTTTTTTTTCTAAAAGAGCATTGTCCTTAAGAAGAAATAATCCAAGGACGTAGTGACAGTTGCTATATCCTACTTTATGCTTTTGCTGTCTTTTTATTCTTTCCCAACCTCATGCATTCAGAAAAGGCTGAATTGCATGTATCTCTGATCAGAAAAAGCCTTAAAAGAGACTTATAGTGCCAGTATAATTTATAGACTTTAATTAACTTTCATTTCTGGTCCTTAAGGTTATCAGATTCTGGGATTCAGAAGACCACTATGCAGCATTAGGGGCTTTTCCTACTCATCCCCAGTCTTGGTCTAACCACAATTCAGGCTCACATCTGTATGTTTCAGAAAATTATTTCCTTCAGAATGCTCAGTTTTAGTTTCATAATGCTCACATTTTCTTACAACATTTATAGTAGCACTTGAGACTTGTAAGAGAGATTGCAAACTCAATGCTCTTGAAGATCTTTCCCAACCTAACTGATTCTCTGATTCTGTATGTAAGGCAAACATGTTTAATGGTCCCTTGTGACCTTAACCCCTTACCTGTTCAGGAAGCTACCATTTAAAAGTGTGCAATCACATAGTAACGATACTTTTGTAACCCTATACTGGGCAATTTCCCAGTGGTTATAAGAGAATTATTTCACAAAGGTAGAAGTCAATCCCAATGCAATTGTTAAAGCTCTAAGCCCTGTTATCTAATAACTTTTCTTTGATGTCAAAACTACTCTGTTGTTTTGTTTGGTTTTTAATGTTTTTAAATTTTTTTTTGTAGGTGCTTTTGGACTTGATAGGGGATATATGGGAAAGTCTCTGAAAGGTGAAGTTATTTACTGATGCATTTAAAATTACATAGACATTCAGTTTACTCTTCTAAATTACCTTTGATTTCTGTGTGGAGACAATATAAAATAATTTTGGACTAAATTATTCCTAGATAGTCAGTGTGAGATCTCTTTGCCTTGTTTCTTGAGGTGAGAGAGTATTTTAAGAAAAACTAAACAGACCAAGCCTTTCTATGTCCTCTGTGTTTCACCTACATCAAATGTTTCTGTAATGCTTGATTCACTAAATTAGTCTATTCTAGACTGCAGAAGCAGCATGGCCCTTAAATTCAGGTTAGTAAGCCAAGAAAGGACATGTGATTCCTCTTTTGAAGAGCTTTAAAAGAGAGCCAACTCCTTTTGCAATCGGCATGGTCAGTGTAGTGACCATGCCAGTTAACTGCAATCCTGCAGTGCTTCTTCACATTCACTGCAGGGCTTTGGAAAGGATATCAAAGTATATAGAGAGGAATTAAGAACTTCAGAATTCAGGACAGTGATTATACTTTGATCTTTTGAATTATCCAGGTTTTTCATAAGACTTTATACTGGACCATACTGGTGTTATATGTTTGTTATATGATTAAGGTATGGCAAGGAAGTCTGGAACACCTGGATATCCAAACAAAAAAGCCTTGCTAAGTTGGCATGAATAATAAAGTAAATACATAGACAAACACAGCTTGTTTGTCATTTTGTGTATAATACAGAACAATTAAGCCAGAGGAGTGATTGGTTATACTGACATTTCTTGGTTTTGGAGGAATAAGGAAAGCCCAATTTAAAGTATGTTCAAGGAGTCACAAGGTTCTAAGCATCTATCCACTGATAGGTTCCCCAAGGTCAATCTTATGCTAGATATTCAGTCAGGAACAAGCTGAGAAAGTCTCAGTTCTAACGCTTAAATAACACATCATATCACAAAGCAACACAGTGAACATAGTAATGTGGACACCACAAAATCTCTTCCCAGCATAAGGAAATACATCATCTCTTAAACTATAGTAATATATCCTTCAGTTAAATCCTGCAAAGACAAGCTACCTGATATTTCATTTTCAGTTTTCCTATGTGCACCTTAGAGAAAATTACAAGAAGCTGGTCACTCTGGTTGTATACTCAGACTTTGCACCAAACAGGCCATCCCTACACATCACCTTACCATCTGCCTAGACATTCCTATTTGGAACAGGCTTCAATCACTTACTTTAACAGTGGCCCAGCACTTGGAAAGGCAAGAAGTGTTCAGAAGTGTTGCTTCAAATATTATTTTACACGTTATCTGTATTTAATGCTAGCTGCTGCTCTAACAAGATATGAAAGTGCTTAGATTTTGCGAGAATAATTTACTGATGGAAAGATCAAGCCCATAAAAGAACATAGCAGTAGAGGTACTTCTATTAATTGCTGTATAACAACTTTGAAGTGTTATGACTAGTTTCCATTTAAATATTAATTTATGATACTCATTTATGAGGTGACTTTTTAAAACTCAAAACTGAAGAATGCCCTGTATAGTCATAATGCCCATAGTATGCAGCATGCTTGAGAGTGTAATGTGGTGGTTTTTGTTTGCAGATCTAGTGAAGAACTCAGAATACAACTTAAGTAACTGCTCGTTAAGTAGCTCTGAGAACCCATATGCTACTATAAAAGACCCACCAGCTCTTGTACCAAAAAGTTCAGAATGCGGGTATGTTGAAATGAAGTCACCAGCACGCAGGGACTCCCCATATGCTGAGATTGCCAGCTCTAGTTCAGCCACTAAGAATATTTATGAAGTTGGTAAGTACAAAGTCTACATTTAGATATTGAAGGTTTACAACAAAGCACAGGACATTTTTCTTTGGATTGGTTACATCAAAACTGGAGTGTGTCCAGAGAAGGGCAAGGCTGGTGAAAGGCCTGGAGCACATGACCTACGAGGAGTGTCTGAGGGAGCTGTGGTTTAGTCTGGAGAAGAGGAGGCTGAGTTTTCTTCCAACCAGATATATTCTGTGAAAACACATGAAAAATCCCTGAAAGTGGTAACGTCCAATTCTTGTTTGGGCTCAAAAGCTATTAACAGAAATGTCATTCTTTGGAGGTAGGTCATGTAATTCACAAGAAAAGAGTTTGAAATGCCTCAAGTCAGTTGTATAGCTCAGAGGTGCCTCTGAATTTTCCTGGTTTGAAAGCCTTTCTTTAAACAATAGCATAAGAAAAGCTTAGCTTCTGATGTAGATTAGGATGGTGAGTACTGAACACAGCTGGAGTAAGTGTATTCGAAGTATAGAAAAGATCTGCTTTCTCCTCTTGATTAGAAAAAAAAAACCCAGAATCTTCACCCATGGGCAGTATTTCACTGATAACAGGCCCTATACTGCATGACTGTAGTTAACTGCAATTACAGAAAACTTGAGGGTCTTGTGGAACAGTACTTGTCACATGTCATTGGATACCATTGTCCTTTTCTGACCTCAATTAGAGATTCCTCTGAAACCCATCAATACCTCCATTGCTGTTCTAGGTATTTTTATAAAACCATGGTTAGAAGCCCCAAATGTGGGCTTTTTAATTATTATTTTTTTAAGTTAGTCCACTCACAAAAAACAGATACTGGTTCCCTTCCATCTGTCAGTAAATATACTCATGGTAGGATCCTGTTGCACACACACGATGTGTAGCTTATTGTAAAAACACCTTAACCTCAACCTTTTATCTACAGCCACATTTCAAGACAGCATGACAAGGAGTCTGAGCGGATTCCTTGAGCAGAAATGAGAGGGTAATTTGCAATGCAAACTGAAATTAAATGCAGTATTTACCTTCTGTAATCACTTTTAGTCTTGAATGTGTGTGCTCTTTTATCACAGAACCTACGGTGAGTGTTGTCCAGGGAGCATTCAGCAGCAGTGGACGTTTCAGCCAGGATCCTTATGACCTTCCAAAAAACAGCCATATTCCATGTCACTATGACTTGCTACCAGTTCGAGATAGCCCCACATCCTCTACAAAGGAGGTTAGCAGTGAATGACCCAAAAGGCTGATGTGTAGCACAGTGGGACTCTGAAGGGGCAAAAGTGGCATGGTTGTGCTCCTTCATCCAGATCACCATCGTATTTGGCTCCTACTCTGTCCAGCAGACAACTGCTGTACATTAAACAGAATCTCAGCATGAAGTTTGTATTGTGTATACAAGTGACAGATGGACAAACGCCACACTCTGGGGATCCTGATCATTCTTTTTTCCATGGCAGTAAATTTTATAGAAACAGGTATGCAACACATTTATACTGTAATATACTGGCTTAAAAGTATTAGTTTGCAGATCAGTTTTGATAATATCCCATTTCAGTGACTTTAAATATAGGCTTCATGTTTGTTATGTTTCATTGTAAAAATACTCCCAGGACAGTGCAGTGTACCAAATACCACTTTGTACAGGAGATCTGATTCAATAGGTACATAGAAGAAAAACTCCCTTGCTGAGTTTTACCTTCTATTCTGATTGTTAGTCAAGGCAAATTAGGAAACAAGATTTGATGGGGATAAATAAGCACAATACTGCAGTTGTTTGAGAAAAACATCATCAGGCTTTTTTGTCCATTACTGCTGGTGGGCATACCCTGCTTGAATAGTCTGGGGAGATAAAAGCATTGTGTACACTGGTATGATGCTTCAAGATCTCTTAGTACTTCAGACCCAGCACCAGTCTTCAACAAATCTTTTTCTACTGTTCAAAATCCGTATGTTGCAGTTTTGAGCATTATTTCTGCCACACACAATTAATAATCCAGAACATATCAGTAACTGCTTTTAAAAATCTATAAATTAAATCAGTTTATTTTTGCCACCATGGACTGATTATGTAAGGAGTGGACAAAGGTGATGACTGCTGTAAATCGTAACTGCAAGGAAAGGTTTACATTTTATAAACAGGTAGTAATAATGACTGTAATATAGAATAAAAATAGAAAAGTGTTCTGATTTTTTTTTCTCTTAGCAATAACTAAGCAATCTCTGTGCATACTTGCTAAAAAGGCACCTTTTCTTTTTTATAGTTGATGTAGGGAAACACATGCTTAAGCTGGTCTTTTGCATTGCTAATAACATGACACATGTACCCCCCATTCTTATTAACTTGTGTCTCCATTTTTGTCCTGTGTGTATGTGGTTTTAGTGATCTAGCTTATGATTGCAAAAAATATCCTACTGTGTATCCATTTTGTTTGCATTTTTGGCCAACTGGCCTTTATTTTGTCTAGTTAAAGGGACCTCTGAGCAGAGGGAGATGGTGAAAATAAGAATCCATGTCATACTACTGTCTGTCAGGGGTGGTTACCTAATACATCATATGTAATTAATTAATTGGGGGGAGATAGGGGAGTCATGGTGTTTTCATCAAGGATAAAAAAATACGCAGAAGTAAAAAATAACCCCTCTTTAAAGTTTAGCTTGTTCTCTTGGATACATAGATGGAGACCATCTTACCAAAAGGCTCCTTTCTCTCCCTCAAAAACAGTCTGTTGTGAACTGTGCAGTTCAGTGGAAATTAAATTTGCCACAGTGTCCATCCATTGAAGCAAAGTTGTTCCCCAGACATGTCAGCCTGCAAATAAAATGCTTGATATAGACTGGACATTCTGTTTCACTGGAAAGTTAGCTTTAGAAAACAAAACTTGCTTCCAGCTGCTGTTGCTATCAGTTACCCTACCAGCAAACATGTTCGTAAGATAACGCCATCAGGCTTTTCCACTCTGCCCTGGCAGTAAATCTTCAGCTTCTTGTGAACAGCTTGTCCTGAGGGTTAGTATATCCCTGATAGATGGAGAAAGGATACAAGCAGTTGCATTGTATGGCATACAATGGGAAGCACTAGTTCCCCTCCTCTTTCTGTGGTGAGGTGACATTTTGGCTCATGAGGCCTGTGGTGCATTATATTGATATGAAGGGCAGTTGATTGGTCAAGATTTGGGTGTATGTGCTCTCCAGTTGAGCACAGGGAGTGCTACAACCATTTTTGTCTTTACATCTGGACTGCAATACAGTTGGAGACAGAGTTAATCCCTGTTGTGACAGCACTGCTATGTTCCTAAGAAATTCACATCCAGTTGCCTTTGGAATACAAAATCCAACAGAGGATCAACTGGAAGAAAAATTTAAAAAACTTGGGCAGTTTTTTTTTTAAGGAATTCCAGAGCTGAAATAGAAACAACAGAAGTTGATTTTATTTGTTGTCGCTGCGGTGATAAATGAAAAATCTGCACCTGAAGACATCGTTGCAGATGTGCTCATACCGACAATGTGTGTGTCTGTATGAAGTGCCATGTAACATTCGTGGTTCTCACTGGCTGTGAGTAGTTTGTTTTTCTGTTCCATTGGCATTTTATATATTCTTGGAATAAATGATTTGATTATCTTGGGATTTTGTAAATATAGAAATTAACTAGAAGGTCTTAAAAGCCAATTATCATTTAATCCCTCTGTAAGACAAAAGTTTTTACTGGGTTTGTGTGCATATAGATAACATGTAGAGCTACTGGTATATACATGTTTGTACTGTGTGAAACAGACTTTAAAATAAAGCATTTCATCTCTGAAGCCATGAATAGTAAATGCTGCATTTAGCAATTGTGAGCTCACAAAAAATTATTTTCTTACTCTGTGTAAAATTTGGAGACCACTAAATAAATTAATCTTCATAATATAAACTTCCTTTTTTTAATATATATATGAAAAAGTGAAACAATGAATAAATTATATTTAAAGTTTCCAGTATGTCACATATCCTCAAGTGATATATTCAGCCACATATTCATGGAAACAGATGAATATCTGATAATTTTGCCTATTGTGTATGTGCTAAATATACAGATTACCAAAGCCTACTTTTCTGTATGTGGGTAAAACTTGGGCTGTGTAGTCAGCATAAGCAATGTCTGCATATATCCCATCTGGTATTTGCAATATGTGTAGGTCAGGTAAAAAAATTGTGAATTTACTTCAGTGGATGATTCAGGAAACAGATTCCTTGCAGGGGTTAATATATTCTTTTTGAGTGGTAGCCCTGTATCCTTCCAGAGGAAGGAAGCACATGGGACTTGCATTAGCAGTCCTCCTGTCTCCTGTACAGCTAGGGAGGCTTGCTCTGGAGCACACTTACCTGGAAATTTAAGAGACCCCAAACAATATTCATTAATGTCATGTAGCCTGTATTATAGCTCTTGATAAGAAATATTTCTGAAAATGCAGACTATATTGTGGTGGAAACGTAATGAGTAAGCTGATAAGAGTAACTTTAGCAAACACCATCTGCTCAGAGGACCAGCTTTGCCACAGATAGGAATGGAGAGATGTCTTGCCTCTGTATCTTCACATTTCAACAGTGACAAACATAGCACTGAAAACAGAGGTAGCTATCCCCTAGCAATTTGTTACCCATTTAATAAAGTGCAAAATGCTGCACAGAGTTAAAAGCTGATTTTAAACTAAGTGATGAGTATAAAGTTTAGGTTTTAAATAATGTAGGTGTACAGCCATATTAATTTTGGTCATTAGAAGTATATGGGAACCTTAAAGCTTTTTAATATATGAAAGATTTTTTTTTTATCACAACACACTGTAATACATAAAATTTGTCCCTGTCTTGATCCACCCAGAGAATTACCATTCACTTTAACCAGAGATACGCATGCAGATTGCAAGGGAAAGAAGATTGCATTTTACTCATACTTTCTGCTGAGACAATCTGCAAAGTCAAGTTAATACTGAAGTGAAATTGGGATAAAACAGAAGTGGGGAATGTGTTAATTCCAACTTAATGGATTTTACAAGTACTGTGACTACAGCTGAAATTTTTATGATAGGTATGTGCAAATAATAATCCTTGTGCTGAAGCTCTGAAGTCCAGACTGAAGAATACTGAGCTAATTTTGACAGTAATGCTCTACATTAAATTGTATACAAAATAGTTTGACTGAAAACAAATGGGTGCATGTTTACTAATTACTGTGCAGAAAAATCTTCTCATTTGGTACACTGACTGATACTAGTGCCAGAGCAATGAACCTAACTCTTCACTTTTTTAGCCCATAAAACCTTCACTTTGATATGACAGAACTGTAATACATTTAAAAATAAAAGCCACCAGGTATACCTGGCTTTTTTTCTTAGCTGTCACAGGGGAAAAAAAAAAGTTTTGTTGTGAAGTTACATCTGTTTTCCAAAGATGACTGATGCTCATCACTCTGTCCTTCACTACCATTTATTTCACTTCATGTACCTGTAGGTTAATGCAATAAAGTTTCTAATGAAAGATGGAAAATGTCTTGGTTTCTTTGCCTTTGTTTTTAATTTGCTTAAGATGGATCTTGAAATAGCATGGGAAATATAAAAAAAAAGTTATCCTGGGTCATGCTAGACCAAATGTTTTATTTCCCCTGTTATGGAATTCAAGTAGTTTATGAGATGCTTTGGGGAAAAACAAGGCTGATTTTAAAAGGCCAAGTTTCTGACTTCTGTCTGTTCCTGCAGGAACAAATTCAGTAGATGGGGGTGATTCCATCAAGCCTGTCTCTTGAATGCTTAAAGCTTTAACCTTGAGAAAGATGGGAAGCTGAGCTGCAGAAACAAGGCACTTCCTGTTTAATATGCTAAAAGCCTTATATATACCATTAAAAAAAACCAGAAACCAATGTAGAAACACAGCATAAAGGGCGTCAGAATAGTGGAAAACCTCTTGTGTAACCGACCCTCTATGCTGAATCTAAACCACTGGCTACTGATAAATGGATTGGGAAATTGGTTCTGGACTATGACAGTTTGATCAAGGATGAGAGATTTGCCATGAACAGAGGATGACAGAAATATAGAATGGTTTGGATGGGAAGGAGCGAACAGGAGAAAACCCACTGGAGGAAACCAAGTGCTCCCACTGACCACCTGCAGGAGGAAGCAGGGCATGCAAAGAGAGATGGCTTGCAGAGAGTCTGTGGGACTTCGTCTTGAAGCCTCCAAGAGATGGACTAGGTGTTACCCAGTGAACTCTTCCCACATGTACTTGGAGATGTCTGCCACAGCCGCTGTGATGCGACAGGCTCTGAGAAGAGACATGACTGAGACCTTGGCAACTGGCATGACATACCTATGCCAAGCACAAGAGATGGTGGGATGCAGTGGCCTGTGGCATTATGATAACTAAGAAGTGTGCTGGAGACAATAGATCTGAGGCAGACTAGCTCAACAGCACCCCAACAGCTGCCCTTCATGGAGGTCTGGGCAGCAGCCCCCTCTGCCCTCATTCCCACCCTTGGTGATCAAGAAGTGTTTCAGGAGGACTTACAGGAGGCTGTATGAAGGCCCTCTGCTCCCAGCCAGTGCAGCCAGTGCTTTACCGGGGGGCCCCCTGCAAGCTCAGATGAAGGCTGGCAACCTTGATGCCCCTTCACCTTCAAACAAGAGACCACCCTACCAGCTAAAGTAGAAGAGTGCCCAGGATCTGGTGACACCAGGACCGGGCCAGCAGCTGGGGCACCTGCCAGTTCCAAGGAGTTTCTGACATAGCCCCATATGGCTGCCAAGACCACTTGGATCCATACTTGCCCCAGAGACAGAGATGAGGATGACTGCCCTGGAGCTCCTCACATTACCCTCTTGCCTTTTTTAATGATGGGGTGAATCATTTGGTGTTCTCTAGTCTTTGTCCCCTCTCCCAATCTCCACAGTCTTTCAAAGATATCAGAGAGAGGCTTTCCAGTGATATCATGCAGGTCAGGCTAGCCCATGGCTGTGACCTCTCTTCCCTTTCTAGCACAAAACCCCCTGCTGCTGCAGCAGTAAGATGGAATGGCTTATCAGTCACAACCTTCTCCAGCCCACTGCAGTGGATGGACAGCATGGCCACAGAGCTGGAGGATCCACTATAATATGTCCAGACAGCTGGGGGGAGGCCAGCTAAGTGATACCTCCATCATTTCTGCTATGTGTGCATCATGCAATGGGCTAAGATCAAGCCCGAGTGACCCCTCTACAAAAGGAAGGTCACCTCCATCATGCACTTGGTCTGGGAGGACAATGACTTATGAGGAGCACCTTGTCACACCACATGCAATATCAGTTACTGTTCACCAGGCAGAAGCTTCTCTACACGCATCCTCCATCATGCAGCTCTGAGCTGCTGCTGTCTACTGTGGGTGGCCTCTACCCTGATCTCTGGGTGTCCCTCTTCTGAGGCAACCAAGATCTGCTCTGGCCTGTGGAGGTCTGGCTGCTACCACCCCTGAGACAGACCTTAGAGGGTCATTACCTGCAATCAGCACACATAGGTTGCCATGATGGGTTGGACGTGATGATCTTGAAGGTCTCTTCCAACCTGTTGTATTGTATTATTGTATTATTATTGTATTGTATCCTATGAACCTTGTGTTACCTATGGCCTAAACAAGGAAGCCCTGGTTCAGCTGCTGCTGCCCACTTCTGGTGGGCATGTGGGGCTTGTGGGCTGGGCCAGCTGGTCGACTACACTGTGGATGAGTCAAGGCAGGCCTATGCTGGATAAGCCTGGATGACAGCCATGCTGCTGAGAAGTGGGACAACATCCCTGCAGCTGCTGCCAGCCCTGTTGCCTCCAAGAGGGCGTCTCCTGCCCTTAGTCCAGCCACCTCCAACAGCCCACACAGATGAGTGTCCTGGAGTTCCTCACATCACCCTCTTAGCTTTTTTTAATGACAGGCTGAAATAATTTGGTGGTCTCTAGTCTTTGCTCCCTCTCAGCACCCTCATACAAATCCCATCCAGGTCACGGACTGGTATAGGACAAGATTTCATAAGATACTTGAGTTGGACATCCTCTGATACTGGAATTCCTTTGCTCCTTCATTCCTGCCTCTGGGCTAATAAAATGCCTGAGAAGTGACTCGCTTATGACTAAGATGAAAAAGGCACTGGGTCCCTCAGCTTTGGCCTCATTTGCTGTCACTGTATCACTCAACACATTTAGGGAGCACATACTTTCACAGAATCATTATGGTTGGAAAAGACCTCTATGATCTTCAAGTCCAACCATAAAACATGTTTTCTTAGTTATTTCAAAATGATTTCGTTATAGATTTGCTGCCTTGTGTCAACACTTTCAGCAAATCTGAATTTGCCCCCTCAAATCATTTAAGGACCATTTGGTGAGATTATTGCAAATACTGAATAATGCTACAATATTGTTCCTTTATACTTCCTGCAGACATATATGATCCAGCTGACAGTTCATCTTGTTTGGCAAGCAAAACCAAAGTGAAAGACTTCACTTACACAATTTCCTTGCCTATTTACTATACAGAGAGCAGCAGAACCCCTTCTTATTGCTTTTCGTATTGTTCTCTGCATCAGTTTAACTTTCCCAATTGCACCTCTGCACACATAAGCTGGTTTTCTGCACTCTTTCCTATCCGAACTACCATCTTTTTTTTGCATTGCTCTGCCAGGATTTGCCTGTAGAGACATGCCTGCCTCCTGATAAATCTGTTTTTTTTCTCTTTAACATCAGCAGAGACTTGTTTGGAGATTGTCTTAAAAGACCTACTAGCCCTTTGCACAGAAACACAGAATCAACCAAGTTGGAAGAGACCTCCAAGATCATCAAGTCCAACCAATCACCCAACCCTAACTAATCAACTAGACCATGGCACCAAGTGCCTCATCCAGTCTTTTCTTAAACACCTCCAGGGATGTTGACCCCATCACCTCCCTGGGCACTCCATTCCAATGGGCAACCACTCTGTGAAGAACTTCATTCTAAAATCAAGCCTAAAATTCCCCCTGCATGGCTTGAAATTGTGTCCTTTTGTTCTGTTCCTGGTTGCCTGGGAGAAGAGACCAACCCCCACCGGGCTAAAACCCTCCTTCAGGTAGTTGTAGACAGCAATAAAGTCTCCCCTGAAGCTTCCTCTTCTCTAGGCTAAGCAACCCCAGCTCCCTCAGCTACTCCTCACAGGGTTTGTGACCCCTCCCCAGCTTTTTTGCCCTTCTCTGGACACATTCCAGCAAGTCAACATCTTTCCTAAACTGAGGGGCCCAGAACTGGACACAGGACTCAAGGTGTGGCCTAACAAGTGCTGAGTACAGGAGCAGAATGACTTCCCTGCTCCTGCTGACCACGCTATGCCCAATACAGGAATGCCACTGGCCTTCTTGGCCACCTTTTTCAGCTTGTCCCTCAGAATTGTCTCTCATTTGAATAAACGACAGTTTTTCCCCAGGAGCCCCAGGGCTCTAACGTGGTAACCCCCGACGCACCTGACGAGCTAAGAGCAGTGGCCAAGGTTGACCCGTCGTGGCACACTTAAGCAACGGATGGCGACATCCCCTAGCGATAGGTCTCGATGTCACTGAGGGATGCAACAGAAATAACTGTAACTCAAATATAAACTCCCATCAATAAGAAATCTATGAAAAGTTGGTTGATAGCTTGCTAAGGCTGTAAAATTGAAGTCCGTCAGGTAATTTTTCTTTACGGACTGCCACAGAGAAGCAGACGCGTTTAAACATCCTTGCAGCTGATGATCTGCGCAAGCGCAGACGCTGCCGCTGTGGGCTGCCGCAGGCCCGAGCGCCGCTGCCCCGCGCCGGAAAGGGCCTTCTCGTGGCGCGCCGCGGCCCCGCCTCGCGACGGTCCGCGAAACGTGGCGAAACAGGCGACTTGCTCCCGAGCGCCGCCATTTTGGAGGTAGGGCGCGCGTGGTACCGGGCATACTAGGGCGCGGAACGGCTGCCCCTGCTCGGGGCCAAAATACGATCGGACCCGTGAGAGGGGAGCCAGATGCGCGAGGGCGCAGCGACCCCAGGACCTACAAACCCACGTCCTAGCGTGGCAGCGCTGCCGGAGACGTGGCAGCGCGGGGCGGGGCCGGCGCAGGGCGCGGGTGCGACGCCGCAACGGCTACTGGGAGCTGTAGGCGGTGTTGGTGCTCGTTGGTGCTTCCATTCAGCGCAGGCGGTGCCTGGGGCGCGGTTTTCCTGCGAGGCGAGCGTGACCACCTGTAGACAGGCAGCGAACTCTGGTGCTCGAGTTCGGTGAGGCCGCCTGTCGTGGCGGGCAGAGGGGACGCGCTGGCAACTGCTGTCCCCGATGGCGGGGAGGGAGTGGCTGGAGGGCTGGATTGGGATGGAATGGGCTGGGCTGGGCCGGGCCGGGTCGGTCGACTGTGGCGTCCCGTAGTGGTGGCTTCCCCTCGCACCCGGTGCTGCCTGCTGCTGGCGCCCGAAAAGGCTGGGACAGGTCTGGAGGTTAGGGTGCCGGGACCGAGGGCAGCGTGGAAGGCTGGAACATGTAGTATTGAGGGAGGAGCAGGGGTTGGCGAGGTGTTTACTAGCGCCGCAGGGGTGGCTGGGGGAGTGCTGAGGGGGTCCGCGTCGCTCTGGCTATCCTGCCGGCCTAGGCCACGCCGCTGTAGTGGCCCATCAGCGCTGGGGCCCTGTGGGGCAGCTGCCGGCGCGACTGAGTGTGTGTGTGTGTACGTGTGTGGGCGCCTGTAGAGCCCAGATTCGAGTTCCGGGAGCCACCCCGAGGCCTCCGGCTCGGTCACTTTTCCCCCTTGGGTGGCAGCCTGGGCCTGTCGGCCCCTGACCGGGCTCGTTCCTGGAGTGCAGCCAGGGGCCTGACCCTGCGTTATGGGCACTCTGCCTTACTGCTCTTGTTCTGAACCATCTTGTGCTTTCTGAAGGGCAGCAACGACTCCTGGTCTCCGTGCGGACGGAAGCATACTTCAGGGCTTGTTGCAAAGGTGAAAGTTGTGGACTTAATAGGACTCCTTACTACCTCAGTGACTGGTGGCATTGCAAACACATTCATGGACTTGCAGTCCATGACTTTCTGGTTAGCTGGTTCCTCTACCTGGCTAGATCACTTAAATTGTTCCGCTCTCTGAGTCAGCCTTCAGGTGACCAAGCTTCCTGCAGGCAGTGTTAGAGTTTGGATGGCTGGCATTAGGGTTGTGCATTTCAGCCTTGCAGCTAGGGTTGGAAATGCAGGTCCTGCTAAGGAGGTGTGGTTTCAGTATGTGTAGTGTGATTGTCAGGTGAAGTTCTCACTCTTGACAGTCTATTGGCATGTGATAGAAGTGGTGCTTCAGGAGGCTTATTAGTTACTATAATTTTGAAGTAATTTGTCTTTATATTTGCATAATTTATTTTTATTGTGATAAGGAAAAAAAAGTTTAGGGAAAAACCTCTGAAAAAGCTGGAGCTGTTGCATCATTGTGTATGATACAGTTGTTGGTGCAAAGTGGTAGAATATACATGGGTTTCTGTAGCTATTTCTTTGATGCTTTTATGTAGTCATATCATAGTATCAGTCAGGGTTGGAAGGGACCACAAGGATCAGCTAGTTCCAACCCCCCTGCCATGGGCAGGGACACTCTACACTAGATCAGGCTGGCCAGAGCCTCATCCAGCCTGCTTTTAAACACCTCCAGGGTCAGGGCCTCAACCACCTCCCTGGACAACCCATTCCAGGGCTTGACCACTCTCATGGTGAAGAACTTCCTCCTCATGTCCAGCCTGAATCTCCCCACCTCCAGCTTCATTCCATTCCCCCTAGTCCTATCACTACCTGATAGCCTGAGAAGTCCCTCCCCAACCTTTTTGTAGGCCCCCTTCAGATACTGGAAGGCCACAATGAGGTCACCTCGGAGCCTTCTCTTCTCCAGACTGAACAGCCCCAACTCCTTCAGTCTGTCCTCATAGGAGAGGTGCTCCAGCCCTCTGATCATCCTCGTGGCCCTTGTAACATTGGATGCTAGATTAGTAGTTCTCTAACTGTGGGCGCTAGTGATCTGGAGCTAAGTGGTCCAGCTGCACAAGCTTCGTGATATTTAAAAGGAAGTATTTCATAGTAAGGGTGTGTGTGATCTGGAACAATTCTCAAGGGTTGTCAAAGGCACTAAGAATGTGGGAAACAAATATTCTCAGACAAGAAGCTTTTAGAAAAGTAGAGCTAACTATTTTTAATGTTGTGTTTGTAACTCTGTCTGCAGTAGTCTCAGGACAAGGCAAACTCTTTCTGGCATGCCTAGTCTTTTAAGCTGTCTTTGTACTGCAGTAAGTCTGAGGCATACCGGATTTTACTTGTTAAATGGACTTCTTTTTAAAAAAGGAGAAAAAGTGATGTGGGTGTTGTGCTTAATCACAAATATGAAGCAGGTATTCTCTTTTGCCTTTTTTTTTCCCCCTTTTTTAAAAAACTTGTTGATTACCATTTTTTAAGCCCTTGGACTTTAGAGTAAGTAATTTAAAATCACGTGATTAAACTGATGATCCCTTTATGTCTGTCATTTGACTTCAGTGAGACTTTGTGTGTCCTCTGGGACCTGCCTATGTGTAACAGGCCAGAGTCCGAAGGAAGTTTTATTCCTGACTGTGTTCTCCCTTTCTAAAATGAAATAGACCAGTGTGAGAAATTTTCAGATGAAACTTCTAATATAATAGCCATTCAACTCTGTTCTTTTTTTGTTGTGTGTTACGATTTTTTTGTTTGCCTTTTTGGGGTGTGTGTGTGTTAATTTTGATGCATGTTTTTGTTTTTTTATCTGAAGGGTGTTGTCTTTTCATATCAACATCACTCCATCTTTAAAAGCTGAAGGGTTTTGCTTTGTAATTTTCTTTCTTGTTTTCTTCTGCATTCTCTTTTTAATCTCTCTTGTTTGCATCTTTATGAGTTCTTGGGCTTTTTTCATTTTGACTTCTCTCCTGTTGAGCAGAAGTATGTGCCTGTGAATCTGCCAGTTAATGCAACCTAGGGTGTAATGTTTTATTTAAAGAGGCTGAGATTCAGGTGTTGAGAATCAGTAAAATATACCAATTGGTCAGCTAGGAATAGACTTTGTGGGTATTCTATATTTTCTTTGTGTAATGTGGGGGTGTCTTCATTAGTACCGACAAGTGCTGTTTTTAAAAATCAAATAATTGATGTAAGCCTAACAAAATACATGTTTCTACTTCTTAGAGGTCATTTTAAGGATGACTGATCATTGGGAATGTGTTTCTTTTCTGTGTTTTTATGTGTCTTTCTTTTCTCTATCCCTTCATTTGTGGTGTAGAAGTACAAGAGGAGATTTTCTTGTAGCTAAATGTGACAAGATTATCAAAGTTGTAAAATCTATTTATGAGCTCACATCACTAGATGGCAGTACTGTGGTTATTTTCTCCTAATTGTACATACTTCAGTTTGCTCTTCTCGGAATCTCCTTTGTGTCTTCAGTTTAGTGATAAAAAATGTTCCAGTCTGCAAGAGGGAAGAAAAGTCGCTTCCCTGTGAGGCTAGCCAAACTTTCAGGTGCTATTTGCTGCAAATACTGTGTTTGTGGCTCGGAGTGTGAAAAAATATGAGTATTTTTGTGGAACTAAGGACAGTCCAGTTCCACATTCAGCAGTTGTTAAGGGTTTGTAGGATACCTTACTTGGGTATTTTTTCCCTGCAACTTCTGAAAGGGAAGTTGGAGGCCCTCATTTGAAATTTTTAGGAAAACACTATTGAAGTCTGGATTGCTTGGGCTTTCCCAACTATGTTGTACTGTCACCTAAGTACTTCCCTGTTTCTGTTAGATAACTGGTTTCAGGTATGCCATTTAGATCCAGCTGTTAAACTGTGTATCATATAGGATCAGTCTTAATTATATGCAGTGCTGGATTCTTTCAATATGATAAGCTATTAGCTTTCAATTGCACCCATTGCACTTTTTGTTTTCCTTTTGTGTATTCCCTCCTTCCATGACTTACCTTTCTCCTTAGCTGTGCTTTTAGTGTTTTTTTTCCATGCAGCATGTGTGAATGTAAGTGGCTTATGTTGAGAATTCAGTGTATAGAAAATGTTACTTGTTCAGGCTTCATGTTTGTTCCTGCCATGAGATTGATGGTTGTGTCAGGGAATGAGTAAGCTAAAAGGAAAAGAATATAGAGGCATTTAGGTTTCAGGATTCCCTCATAAACCTGTAGATGGAAAGGGAAAAGAGTGAAAGAAAAAGCTGTGAGTGGGGGGAAAATATTGTAGGCTGTTGTAGTTGTGCGTTATGTGAGAGAATGGAGAAACTGCCTACTCTTCCAGCTTTAATAGTGCTGTGAAGCTTTGAAAAAGCTTTGTACAAAATATTTCAACAGATGGTGTGTGGAACTTCTTCAGTCATTCTACACAGCTACAGTATTAATTTTTAGTAAGCACCTCAGCAGTTTTTAATCATGCCTTCAGATGGACTCAAGCAGCAGATTAGAAGAGCCTTGATGAAATAAGATATTTCTAGAAGGTTTTGGTCAGTGATTACTTTTTATTGCACAATGGAAAATTATTTCTTGCTTGGAAGAAGAAGGACTTTTGAAATATTTCTATGAGTGACAACATAAATTCCTGAAGCTTGATTAAAAGACAAAATCTTGTTCTTGAAAACTCCTGCACTTACTGAAATTTAATGAAAGACTAAGCAATTCCTTTGTAAGGGATGATGAGATCTACTCATTATGAAAGGACAGTGTTCTCCACCAGGCAAATTCTGACCCATCTGAAGAGAAGCTTTTAAATTAATTGAAGAGGTACTCTCTATCTAAAATCCCTCTGTTGTAAGAGTTTTCATTAAGTGTTACACATAAACCACATTTACTTTTTCTGAGACTGGACTCAAACGTTTGATCTGGAATCACTTACTGGTTTGTCAGAGGGACTATAATTTCTGCTTCTGATTGTGAGGCTTCCTTTTGGTTTTGAGACTCATTGTGAGTCTGTTGAGTAATACATTCTACTTTCTGGATTTTTTTGTTTGGTAATAACTGTAATTCTTCCTCCATATTAAACTTAAGAGTTGTATATACCTTTAAAACAACAAGGCAACAAAGGGATTCTTTGAAAGATAGGAAGACCATTGTACTTTTGTAAGCGGAGTTCTTCTGTGTACTACACATGAGTATTTTTACTCAGCACATTTTCTAAGCTTCTCTGCTCTAAGTTGTTAAAGGGGATAAGCTGGAAGTCTTCAGTAGCTGCTGATATAATGGATATGATAGATACTTGAGTCTCTATTTTTCATATGTATAATTACTTTATATAGGATTTTTATTTAATTTAAATTTCCTTAAGAATTATGACCTCAGAGAGTGGTGTGAATCTTTGCTGTCTAGTTTACCAGGCTTAGGAGGAAGCAGGGCTTATTGTTAACTGTTCTGCACTGAATAACAAAAATTTCCTGGTATTCATGAAAGTCTTAATTTTTACCAACTCCTTTTCTTCTCCTAAGCCTTTTTACATTAAGGTTTTTAAATAAGTATATGGCTTTACTTTTTCAGAAGTAGTATATTTTAAATATTTATTCCAAGACGTTATAAGGTATTTCCAACATAATCTGACCTTCAAAATCCAAATTTTTCAGTTATTTTCACTTATGATAGTGTTACCAGAGCACTATGCTATTTGCATTTTGCAGGAACTGTCTGTATTGGAAAACTTGTTCAGTGTGAATTAACTTCTATTCATGGTGGAAGTGAATTTCAGCTGGTTTCATGTGGTTTTTCTGGAGGTTTATTTACCTGACCCCAAAACACTTCTGCTTTAAGGTGAACTTGTTCATGGTTAGAGCTAAGGTAACAAAGTCGGGAGCCCTGGGCCATTGCCAGCTATGCCACCGTTCATAGTGTCCAGCTCAGATATGATGCTTAGGAGCATCTAGTGAAGCACAGAAGCCCAAGAAAGCAACTGCTTGTGTAGTAGTGTTTCTTCACTGCCAGGAGGGGGAAGTGTCTACCCTCTTTCTAGTCTCTTGCCACGTTTTGCCTCCTTTCATGAATCAGCTCTGAAAATAACAGGTCCTTGCGTTGAGTTGCTACAGCTCAGTCATGCAGTGAAATACTACCCCATAGTTAATGTTTTTTTTTCTTGCAATGGGGTATGAGTTCTGCGAAGTGTAATTACTACACTATTATTATTCATGCAACTACTACCAGTATACATATATATATGAAACACTAACTGAGCATGTACACAGCAAGGTTTTTAGAAAGAGGTCTGCAGTTAGAGGGATTATCACAGTGCTAAAAATAATGGGAAGATTCTGGGGAAATGAGACCTACTAGATAATTATGTACTTGAGATCTGTCAATTTTTAGGTGTTTTTTGTGTGTTGTTTTTTTTTCTTGAGCTGGTATTTGAATTATCTGCTCTGTGTAGAAATAGAAATCATTGTGTTGTGGCCTTTTACATTCCAATTTATTTTCCCTTGATTCACAAGATATGCCTTTTTGTTTCGTTTTCTCCTCTCTCACAGAATTTCATAGCTGAAGGAAGATGATGGAAGAGAGTGGAATAGAGACAACTCCACCCGGCACACCCCCACCAAGCACAGCAAGCCACCAAGGCATGGAAGAAAGTATTAGAACTTCCATTAATGTTTATTAAAAAAAATAAACTGACATTCACATATCCTGAGGGAAAAGTGGGTGTTCCAAGATGCAAAGCAGGGTTGACAGTGGCACCCCATTCATTTGCTTGCTTTCATCATATTGCAATTCCTTGCAGTTTATATGCCTGCTTAAGTGGATTTATGGATTGTGTTATTTCGTTTTAACTATGCTAACTCTTGCAAAGAGGGCAAATAACTTAAAAAAAGATTCCTTCAAAGACACTACAGATTGAAAATGCTACTAACAATGTGAGCACAAGCAAACAAGAAGATGGAGGGGCTGACAATTCACTGACTTATAGTATGAGCTCTTTGCTATTGTTCTTACCTTGTGATATGGCTAACAATCAGATTATCAAATTATCATTAGCAAGTCATCTGAAGACTATGCAGAACATGAAAACAAATCTCTCCAGTTCTTTTTGGTAATATTTCAAGTCATGGTACAGTACTGGGTTAGGAACTGGCTAGAGGGCCACCTCCAACTGGCAGCCAGTCACTAGTGGTGTCCCCCAGGGATCAGTGTTGGGCCCCATCCTATTCAATATCTTTATTGATGATCTGGATGAGGTCATTGAGTCCATCATCAGTAAATTTGCAGATGACACTAAGCTGGGAGCAGGTGTTGATCTGTTAGAGGGTAGGACAGCTCTGCAGAGGGATCTTGACAGGCTGGACAGATGGGCAGAGTCAAATGGCATGAGATTTAACACATCTAAGTGCCAGGTTCTACACACTGGCCACAACAGCCCCATGCAGTGCTACAGGCTGGGGTCGGACTGGCTGGAGAGTGGCCAGGCAGAAAGGGACCTGGGGGTAGTGGTTGATAGCAGACTGAACATGAGCCAGCAGTGTTCCCAGGTGGCTAAGAAGGCCAATGGCATCCTGGCCTGTATCAGGAACAGTGTGGCCAGCAGGAGCAGGGAGGTTATTGTGCCCCTGTACTCAGCACTGGTTAGGCCACACCTTGAGTCCTGCATCCCGTTCTGGGCCCCTCAGTTTAGGAAAGATGTTGACTTGCTGGAATGTGTCTAGAGAAGGGCAACAAAGCTGGTGAGGGGTTTGGAGCACAAGCCCTATGAGGAGAGGCTGAGGGAGCTGGGGTTGCTTAGCCTGGAGAAGAGGAGCTCAGGGGAGACCTTGCTGTCTATAGCTACCTGAAGGGAGGTTGTAGGCAGGTGGGGGTTGGTCTCTTCTGCCAAGCAACCACCAACAGAACAAGAGACCACAGTCTTAAGCTGTGCCAGGGGAGGTTTAGGCTGGATGTTAAGAAGAAGTTCTTCACAGAAAGAGTGATTGGCTATTGGAATGTGCTGTCTAGGGAGCTGGTAGGGTCACCATCACTGGAGGTGTTTAAGAGGAGACTGGATAAGGCACTTAGTGCCATGGTTTAGTTGATTGGATGGTGTTGGGTGTTAGGTTGGACTTGATGATCTTGAAGGTCTTTTCCAACCTGGTTTATTCTATTCTAAATTCCGGTTCAGTAATAAAATACATAAAGAACTACGGTATTGTCAAACATTGAAAGTGGGTTGTGCTGGAGAAGGTATGTCCTCAGCAGTAAGTCACTTTCTTAATAAAACCCCAATGTTTTTATTAAAACTTTGTATCACTGTTGGTGGAGCAGTTACTTTGACCAGAATAAAAATGGATACCACTGCTCATACAACCTATTTACTATCTCATTTACAGGCAAGGTATTGCAACAAAGCAGCTGGTTCCAAAAGTGCACAAAGTGCTACAGGATGTCATGAGTTTGGTTTATTTTATAAAAATGGTCTCTAAATGGTCCATTTTAACAGTGCTTTGTAATGAGATTGGGAGTGATGGTCCATTTTTTTTTCTGCCACACAGAGGTTTGCCAGTGCCATGTGTCAAGGTATTTTAAAAATAGGTGTTGAACCTAAGGAGCAGTGTGCTACCTAGTAGATATTTTCAAATTAGATCATAAGATTTGTCCCGTCAAGATAAAGGTAATGTTTTAACACAGAGTTACGCAGTAGCTACCTTTTGTAAAAAAGTCATGCTGTCAAAAGAGCACTTTGAAAATAGATACTTGGAATTACTTCTGTCATTTGCAATCCTGTTGCTAGGAATGAGTTGCATATAGAAACTGTCAGATCCGTGCACATAAACCTGCAAAGATAGTTTTGTGATCTGTATAAAAATCTTCCAAACAAAATTTCAGTGGCTTTGGAACCTATTTGTTAAAAATACCAAAGTGCAACACCTGATTAGTTTGCAAGACCTACAGGTTGCTAATAGGGAATAACGGAATTTTGCTAGCTGAATTTCGAAGAAAGCCTTTGCATTATTTGTACATTGGAGTGGAATAGGAACAGCATAATTTAGTGAGTGCAGCTAGTGATGCACTTACTCCTTTTGGGTTTCTGTATCTTTGTATCCAACTATGACATCCATGCAAGCCAAGTACTGGAATAATCTGAATGTACAATCAGACCATCAGGTTGCTGTATTGTGAAATGCTAAACCAAGATTTTAAAAACAGTGAGGCTTCTTAATCACATTGCTCACATAAAAAAAATAACAATTGTATTATGCAGTATGTTAAACACTATTAACATACCGTATTATTAGATTAATAGTGTATCAATAAGAGAATTTCCAGTGGAAGCAGAAAAGGTTTTGTATTGTTAATAAAATGGGGGTTTTTCTACTTTGTATGCTTTACAGTACAGATAATATGCTAATAAATTTGTAAATTTATAAATAATTAAATGTACATATATTGGAGAAGTGCATGTTCCAAAACTTTGTACTGCTAGATGTGCCTGACAAAGTTTGGATAGTACTGCATTAGTGCAATCATTTGATTGTCATTGGTGTTTAGGCTGAGGCTGATGAGATTCTTGAGCTGATCCCACAGCTTGCTGCTATCAGTATGGTTGTTCTTAATTTTTCTGACAAATTTCTAGCCAAGCCTGGCTTGGAGAGTGAATTTGGCTTATCCAAGGCTCATCTGAGGGCCAAGCTGAAAGAGAAATCAGAAGAATTAGGAGTCTGGGTGCCAGGGAAGAGAGGGCTGCCTGGTGCTCAGCCCATCAGAACCATATCTCTGAAGTAACTCCCACTCTCCTAACTTTTATGAGAACATGGCTTATTCTTAATGAACAACACCATAATTTTTCCTGTTGATTAAGTAGTCAGAATACTACTAGCTAGACATTTCTTAGGCAAACTTCAAATGCTATGAATTAATTAGTCAAATGCCTTTTTTTTTTTTTTTTAAGCTTATGACAACTAGGGTCATGCAAGAAAGAGAGATGTGGCTTACAAGATATTGTCACAAAAAATTGAGTGCAATTGGTGTTGTATGCAAACTCAAGCAGAACTAAAATTCACTTGAAGAAAACCAAAATTGGGTCAAAACTTGTAAAATGCCAGAGTTATCATATAGTTGAATCTCTGAGACTACAACTCAGCATTTCTAAAATTCCTTTTTTCTCTGTTTTTTTTTTTTTTTTCCGCAGCTTTGTCTAGTCCCCTTGCTACACCAAGGTTGTCAACTTCTCCCACATACTCACCTGCCTTGCCAACCGGAGTATCCCCTGTCATAACTTCAGCATCTCTCCCAGCTGTGCCTTCTGCAACGGTTTCCACTATTGCACCTCCCCTGACTCCTGCCGCAACTCCTGGTACCCCTTCGGCTTTCGGGACCTCCATGCCCCAGTTCTCAACACCTCCTCCAATAAGATGTACTGGGCTTCCTGCACCTCCCACTGGTCCCCCTACTTCAGGATTTTCTTTGTCTTTAACTCATGACATTACCAGAGGTCATGCTGGTCGAGCACCCCAAAACCCACTGATGCCATCATATTCTACACCTTCAGTCACAGGTAACTTTTTGTTCATACTCTTTTGTGTTTGTGAGACAGGATGAGAGATCTCCTGGGAAGATTTGTCCAGCACTCTGCTAGAGTCTTGTGATCTTTAATATTCTAGGTCTACTGAATGTAGTTGCACTTGGAAGAATTGAGAATAGCCTTAAAACTGCATTCATGATTTAGGACAGAGAATCCTCTTCAGCAGCATTCTGCTAGCTTTCAGAAAAATAATTGTTGGAGGCTTTATTTTTTGTTAAACTTGTACAGGAAAGCCCAGCTGGGCATACATATAGATCTCTCTTGTTTAGATTAGAGTCAGTTTCTGCCATTATATTTGTGCAGAATAATATGATGTCTAGGGCTAATGTCGCATAATTTTCAGATTTTAGTAAAAGCTGCCCATTACATGATACTAGCCTCTGTTTTCTTGTTTCCAGCCACTAAATTACATTAGGACAGCTAAAAATATCTTCCATGGAAGCAATTGCTGTAGTTGCTGAACTGATGTAATTTTCTGTTAGTGGAATGGAAACTTGGCTCTTCAACTGCAGTTGGGCAGGCTTTTACTATTATTGGTGGTATCTCTTAAATACTGTTTTAGGAAAATGTCTAAAAAGACTTTTCAATTGTGCAGTGTAAGATTAAAAATAACTCTTGAATTAAGGCATGTGTTGGAAAATCTGTTAAAATAGGATTGAGTAATGGGGCACAGGCTCCTGTTTTCTACTGTTTTGAGTTCCTTGAATTTTCCTTGAAAATGTGCAAAGCTATTCATTTGCTTGCTCCTGTTTCTATTGCTACTAATTTCCCGCACTTCTCTTTCTTTATTGGAATATTTATAGTAATGCATGAAAGCATTCATATCTTTCTATTCAGAGAGCAACACCCATTCCTCTTCTTCCTCTGTTGAGCACATATTGTGAAAATACAGTAAAAGGCATGATTGTTAAACTACCCTGCTAATTCAAAATCATTGTTTGATTTTATACGTGTTGTACAGGCGGTCTCAGTTCTATTGGCAGATGCTGTTGTACTCATTTTCCATAGTTACATTTACTAACCTGTAACAAGCAGAATTGTTCTGGGGCCTTCAAGAAATGAAATAAAACAGCCCAGTATTCTTCTGGTTTTTCTTCTAATTTTTCATGTATACAACTGACTGTTACATGAGCCTGCAGTGTGCCCAGGCAGCCAAGAGGGCCAATGGCATCCTGGCCTGCATCAGGAGCAGTGTGGCCAGCAGGAGCAGGGAGGTCTATTCTATTCTATTCTATTCTATTCTATTCTATTCTATTCTATTCTATTCTATTCTATTCTATTCTATCCTATGGTGTTGCAAATTAAGTACAGTAAGATAATTGAACACTGGGTTTTATTTCCCCCCCCTCTACTAGGTGTTTTGGCAGATCCTATTACTCAACAAGCAGCTATCTCATCATCTTTGGCTCCTGGAACTGGTTCTGCAATCACTTTTCCTGAAGAGCGTGAAGACCCAAGAGTATCTACTGCCCAAGGTGGAGTACCTGGTGGAGGACTGTGGGGATTTATTAAGGTATGGGCTTTTGCCTGTTACCCTTCACAAGGAATTACTATTTTTTACTGACTATAGTAAAACATCTTATTTTTTCGATGCATGTGCAAATTGGCTGATTTTAATAATGGTGTTTGCTGAAACTATGCTTTTGCTCTCCCTCTGTATAGAATAAGGAAGACTACACAAATGCAAATGTTCTAGGTTAATTTTAATGCTTGTGACAGGAAATATGCATATCTAAGAAGTTCTGTCACAGAGATTCTTAAATCAGGTGAAACTTCAGAATCTTTTTAAGACCTGAAAGCTAATTGTTACTTCACAGTGACTTGCCTATCCCATTTCTTTGTAATTTCCTAATGAACTGAGTTTGATTTCTGTAGCATGCAAGTCCTGCTGTTCTGTAACAGAAAATTGCCTTCAGGGAGAGACAAAATACTTGCATCTTCCATCAAAGAAAAGTTTACCTAAGAAATGTCTGAGGTATTTTGTAGAATTTTTCTACTCAGTTAGAAGGCATGGAGTGTATAGTGCAGAACAGATACGCAGAGGAAATAAACAGCAACACCAACTAGAAGAATTTCATTAGCCTGTAATCTTTTTGAAGCTATGACAAATGCCACATGTAAGTAGCATTCAGAGGATAGAGGTAAAAAGATCTACTGACTATGTGTCAATGCTGAACAGCCATGAAAAGCAACACTGTTTTCTGTAGTCTCATACTAAACATGAAGAAGGAATCAAGAAGATTGATACCCCAGTGGGATTGATGAGTTTTGGAGGGATTTTCAGTCCCTTTTGAAGGACAGACTGTGTGTTCCTGTACTCCAGGAACATATAGATCTAGACAGTGATACAGTCTTAAAGGGCAATATTAATTCCCCATCAGTATGGTGAGAGCAGAGTTGTCATACTGCCATTTTTGAGGAGAGATGTCGTCTCATGATCAAAAAAACATGTCTTTTTTCTTCCTTTAAAAATAGTGTTTTTCTTAATGTTTGCAATAGATGGTAATTTTTCAGAAATGAGTGTTTTTCTTGTAACATGATTCTGTAGCCTTTTTGAAAGTATCAGAGCTTGCAGCTGCAAATTAATTGCAAAGGCAAT